>JAQFVV010012521.1:0-600000 GCA_028023455.1 Epiperipatus broadwayi | reverse complement strand
CACTTTGGAAAATTAACTATCATTTTGAAATTTAAAAAGTGACAGTTATTTTGAAAGATTGATGATATAATAGAATAGTGAATTCACTAAAACTACATTTTGTGAAAGTAAAATAGTAGTACACCTGGGTCTCTTTTTACGCGGACTTATTTAATACGATTTTGAAGTTACACAGAAGTCGAACTCCGATAATGTGCTATTACTTTAAATAATAAATTTCGCGCACTTACGTTATATTGAAAGTAATAGCACATTATTGGAATTTGACTTTCATCGTAGTAATTTCAATATTTTCAGTGCTTTATAATAGTAAGATTTTATGCAATAATGAAATTAAAATCATGATTTCCACATTTTATGTATACACACATTAAATTTTACAAGATTATAATGTAAATTTGTTCAAACATTGTGCGTGTTAATTTTACATTTTAAATCACATTCTGTTTTTGCTTTTTAAAAAAGAACGTAATCAATTATTAATCATTTAGTATCCACAAGTTTATTTTTAAAAGGTGAGTAATACCAGTGGGCACAATTAAAAATTAAAATCTGATTTTTAATTGTAATTAACAATTTAAAAATTACTTACGGCGACTTGAAATTAATGTGATGTGAAATTTGATTTTTAAACGGAATTAAAAATTAAAAAATTAAAGACGAAAATAAGAATTTAATTTTTAGTTGTTAGTTTCATAAACAATTAATAAAATCATCGTCTCAAAGATTAATTACTAATTACATTGTCACCAGAAAACCATTGACACAACATGAGTGGAAAGTTGGCGCTAGTTGTATTTCCTCTTGTGAAGAATTTTATTTTTTACCAGTTTGCAAACGAACATGTTTTTCGGCAAATAGTGATAATAATTAAAACATGTATAAAAAATGTAAATTACTGTACTGTAAATTATGCATAAAAATATATTATTTTGAATAAAATTAAATATTATAATTAAAAAAAGTTTGTCTTGTATCAATTTTTTTCAAATTTGAAATTTTTTATTAGTCGTATTTTATTTCCTTAGTTTTTTTTGTGCGAATTTTGAAAAATCACAGACCTCATCCCCCCATTTTCAATGTAAGTTACGTCTATTTTTTGTGCGATTTTGTTTGCGCATGTTTTCTGAGGAACCTATCTATCGCGTAAAACGAGATCCAGATGTATTTAAATTTAAAATGTGCAATAAAGGTTATTCATTATACAGTATAAAATATTAAGTTTTGATTATAGAATTAAAATACAATTAAGGTACTTGATTTCATTTTTATCCAATATTGTTGCAAGGCAATCAGTATTTTTGTTTATGGTATATTCAAAGTGAAAAATATTTTCATCTTTAATAATTACAAAATAAAAAAAGCCAATTTTATTTGGCACAATAAGTAATCAAATATATACTTTGATCAAATACAACAACAAAGTATATTAATATTTAGATATAAAAATGTGTATATTAACTAAACTATTCATTCCATCAATTTTATGAATTAAAATTCTTATTAATGTTATTTTGCCCCTAATGATGACTGTAATTATAAAATACAGTTATTATAATAGTAAGTTATTTGAAGAAAAACATGATGTCAAGCATTATGCAGCTAATAATCAAATTTATATGATTAAAGATTACTAAATGCAAGTTAAAAATATTATTTATTTTATCAATTTTAAATCAATAATTTCATAATTTGTTTATGACAAATAGCCAGTTTTATTATAAACATAGATCAGCAAAATAAAAATATTAAGTTATAATCATTTATATCCATAATTTAAATTACAGCAATCAATTGTACATTATATTTCTTTACCTATATTTTATTTAATTTCACTGCAAAATGAAAAAATTTCGAATTAAAAAAAATAATTAAAAATACTGAAAAAATATTCTAAATCTTATTGGTTAGAAATCATAAAAATAAAATACTTTAACAGTTGAAAGTACAGAAAAAATAAATTTTATAGTGAACATTATATTACTTTTTTTTAAAAAAATTTAAAACGTGCATTGTGGTTAGATTTCTTTCCCTTCATGCTTTATTTCAATTCAATGAAAATACCATTCTGCAGCTACATAAAAAGCAAAATGTGAAATTATCAATGGAAAAATTATATATATTTTTTCCTTTTAAAATAATAGCTATCAAAATGTTTTTAAATAGTATACTTATCCACTAAATAAATCATGGCCCTTATTCCCAGGAGGCTGTAAAGTCACCAACCAAGGCAGCTGGTGACCGAAGGCGGAGGGCGCTAAGAATCCCCTGATTGCAGACTCAGGCTGCCATTTGATGATGACTTTTTATTTAGGTACTTACAACTTTAGATCATTTTCAACTGAAGGAAGATTGCAAGAGTTAAAAAAAGAACTGTCTTATATTAAATGGGACATTATTGGACTTTGTGAAGTTAGAAGAAAAAGTAAAGAAACGATTTAAAAAGTGGACATATACTCTACTATAAAGGTACAAATATTGGTAATACAAGTGGAGTAGGATTCATTATAAATAAAAAATGGAAGAATAATATTGTGGAGATTGATGGTATATCAGACAGAATGGCAAGATTAGTTTTACAACTTAATAGCAGATACCAAATGCAGATAATTCAGGTTTATGCCCCAACAAATTCTCATAGTGATGAAGTTATAGAAGATTTTTATATGGATGTACAAAAGGCTTTTGATCAGAGTAAACAACATTTTAAAATTGTTATGAGACTTTAATGCTAGAATTGATAAACAAATGTTAGATGAAAATGCTGTAGGTAATTTTGGTTATGGTAATAGAAATAAGAGAGGACATAGACTTGTAGAGTTTGCAGAAAAAGAAAAACTTTATATTGAAGCAGATGATCTGATGCTCAGATCCTACTTCACAGCCCACATCCAATCTCCTACCACCTAACCGTATTCAAACTCATCCTTACGCACGTATACACATAACTAATAATATATTTCCTTACCCAATAGTATAAAATAATGCAAACGTATGTGTCTTAATTTAATATTTAATCTAATAATAATATTCTCATGTGTATGCGGGCGTAAATAATAAATATATATGTATATTTTAGCGTAGGAGATTGTGATTGAATTAATAGTATATTATATATATAAGATATTATATATGATACTTATTATATTTTTCATATATAAGTTTGTAGCCAGAAATGATGCAATCTTGTTAGTAAGTCTCTCGAAAAACAATAACCCAGAAGACCCTTTAGATTAAAAGAGAAGATTACAAATTGGTAATAATAAAATAAACCCATTAGTGGAAATTGTCCACGCTAGCTTGTTTTAAAATCATAAGATTCATTTTAAAACAATCGTTCAAGAAACTGATAACAAACTTGCATTGTTTCAAACATCTTACCAGATAAGAGTATCTGGCCAAACGATTCCAAATGAAATCTAAGTGCTTAAACCACCTCAGGTCCAGCAGTAGTTGCCTAGTTACAAATTCAACTTAAAAGTATAAATACTGCTGGATTTGAATCCACAAGGGAAGAGGAGATCATTAAATAGCCATGCTGCTAAACATAATCCATGCCCGATGTAATTTTCATGCAATGTGTTGTGAGTAGTAAATTTCGCCTTGTCCCTCCGTTCTAACATGCTGATCCCATGAATGAAGCTTCCGTACTCCGTGCTACTGAACTTTATATATGTCTTTCCAATGAAATGAATTGCTATCTCAAATCATCCCGCTACCCTAGATCTAGTGACAATACCGATGGACTGATTCCTAGTGAAATGCTTTTCTCAATCATCAAGGTAAAGAACTCAGACTGCTTATAATTCCTAAAATCCTGCCTTCTATGTAATGTGTATATTTTAAACTATATCTTTTAAATGTCTTCAAATATATATAACTCTATATAACTATCTATGCTAAGCCTCTTATAAAATGTTTTTCTTTTATTTTATTTAAAAGCGGCCAATAATTTTTATTAATATTTTTATGTATTTATATTTTAAAGTTAATGCCAATAATATTCTAAAATCACCAGCATATAACTTATTTTGTTTTCCCCACCCATCATTTATTGGGTAAATAATTTATAATTGATAAAAACAAGTCTTATTCGGCTTGCCCAGATGCTCGCGGTTTTAGAGAAATAAATTAATTATATTTTTCATGTTTACTGTTGAAAAACAGATTTGACATCTGTTTTTCCAATTCTCCTTCCTAAATAATGTGCTATCTTTTATCTTTCAACTATAATATATATGTAAATTTTATCTTAGCTATTACGACTACCCTTTTTATTTTGCAATCAATTAATGTATTTCCACAAGGGCATAAATCAACCAAAATTGAGAGTTAATGTGTAAAACGTAATGAATAATATTAAGTAATATAATGTAAAGGGGGGAGGGGGGCCTTAACCTTTTATTCTATGTTTATATGTATAATTATTATCCCTGTTTGCTTAAAGTGAAGCCATGTCATTACGCTGAATAGTTCATCATTCGTGGGCAATAAATACGTCCCAATAATCTTTAATTTCAGAAGTATATCTATGTTTTATTATTAAGCGTTTCGTGCATAAAGGCCATTTCGTTTTATATATATGTTCGTGCTTCTTTCTCACATGGAGGTCATCGCACAGTCGAGCCCCATTGTCGTTCTCAATGTCCTTAAACCAGGCTGTAAAAATCACCTGGGGGACATCCACGCTCTTATGAGCATGCTTTATACGGGGATCGCTCCGGAAAAACCAGCCTGATAATGACATAGCCGGCCGCCCTTCGTCTCAATACCAACCTTGCCTATGTTGCAGAGGAAATCGATCACTTCTTAGAATTTGTGAAGCACACTCCAGGATCCATAAAAAGGATCGATAATAAGCCACCATGCACGCACTGCTTTTCCCTTATCTTATCATTCGCCCAGAAGTATTCATAAGCCGTAATGAAATGATTTATTTAAACAAACATATGTCCCTTATTTTAATATAAGTATTAATACGATAGATTTAGTATCGTTTGTGAAAATTGTTCATTACCCATCCCGCGCATTAATTATCTAAAATTCCCAGTTAACCATCATATTAAATGTAATCAAATATTATCTGTGTTAAAATTATTGTTTGAAGTAATCAAATGCTCTTTTCGTTTCTGGGGGTGTGATAGCGTTCTAATAATCTATTCTAATAGCGCTAATTTACCCAAACACATACATATATTATTGGCATAGCCGCAATTATCATGTTATTGTATAAAATGATTCAAATCAATATCTATAATAATCCTGAGGCTCACGTCGGCTAAATGACCTGACATAATTATTATTAATAAATCGTAAATATATATATACATCAAACTCGAATCAATGCTTTCTTTAGTTAAGATAAATATTAAGTTATTTCTTAAGCTTAAATATGACTAGATGATCTCCGCTCTACACATAATTAACATGCTCGTTATTAAGTTATTCTATCATGAGTTAGCCTCGAGTCTTTTGTGTCTCCGATGATCGATGCCGGCGGATGAGAAGTGGATTAATTGATGTCATCGGGATTGTTGCTCATAATGTTATAGATCTGGGAAATAGGCAAATAAGGCAGAGTTCATGAGTGTTCCTGACCTGTGTATCTTGCGCACGATTGGATTCGAGGTACTTTTGCCTAGATGCTTGATCTTGTTACATGAACATACCAATCCGACCGGCACAATATTATGAATTCTTTTTTTTGAGAAAAATGTTAAAAGGAAATGGACATGGAAGCATCCAAATGAAGGTACAGCAGAATTAGATTTATATTTTGACTAACAGAAAATACATATTTCAAGATTGTAATGTTCTTAATAAATGTAATACAGGAAGTGATCATCGATTAGTAAGATGTAAAATACATGTTAATGCAAAACTAGAGAGACAAAAATTATTAAGAAAAACAATATTTACAGTTGATATTCCTAATCTTCAGAAACATTCTAATGAATTTAAATTAGAACTTACAAATCAGTTTCAAGCCTTAGTAGATTTTGAACAATATTCAGATTTGAATGACATTAATAGAAAAATAACTGATACACTTTTAAAAACTGCAACAAAGATAGCTGGTAGAAAAAAACAGCAATTGACCAATAAAATTTCTACTGAGACTAGAGAATTTATGAAGAAAAGAAGAAATATGAGGGTATACAACAACGATACATTAAAAAAGATTGAATATCTTGAATTTTGTAAAATGGCATGGAAAAGAATTGAAAATGATATAAGAAAGTATAATTGTGAACTAGCAAGGAAAGCTGTAGAAGAGAATAAAAGTCTAAAGAGTGTAAAACAACAATTTGGTATTGGTAGGAAATTTATATCTGCAATAAGAAAAAAAGATGGCATTATTACTAAAAAGAGAGATGATATCATGAAATGTGTAGAAGACTTCTATCAAGAATTATATAGTAATAAAGAACAAGTGCCTCCTATACCTATTATATCTTCCGAATTGCCCAGAATTTTGAATGAGGAAGTGAGACATGCAATTAAATTTGTAAAGAAAGGGAAGGCTCCAGGTAATGATTGGAATTATAATTGATATATTAAAAGAAGCAGGTGAAGAAATAGAAATTTTTTTAGCAAAGTTATATACTAAATGTCTAAATGATAAAGATGTACCAGATGATTGGAAGAATGAAGTATTAATATTAATGTTTAAAAAAGGTGATAAAGAAGATATTAAAAATTACAGACCTATCAGTCTTTTATCAGTTTTATACAAAAATTTTACTAAGATAATTACAACTCGTCTACAAAAAACACTGGATTTCCACCAACCAAGAGAACAAGCTGGATTTAAAAGTGGTTATAGTACAGTAGATCATATCCAGGTATTGAGAGAAGTTATAGAAAGGACAAATGAATATGAGTTGCCATTATGCTTAGGATTTGTAGACTATGAAAAGGCATTTGATTCTATAAACATTTCTTCAGTGAATAAAGCATTGGATCATCAAGGTGTAGATCCAGGATATTGTCATATTTTAAAGAATATTTATAAAAATGCAACGGCAACAATTAGATTACATAATGATAGTAGAAAAATCAACATTGAAAAGGGTGTAAAACAGGGTGACTCCATATCTCCAAAACTTTTTACAGCAGTGCTGCTGTAAGTATTTTGTGGATTAAAATGGGAAGCTAAAGGAGTGAAAGTAAATGGAGATTATTTAAGTCATTTAGATTTTGCAGATGATGTAGTTGTTTTTGCAAATAATGCTTTAGAGCTACAGGAAATGTTGCAGGAGTTATCAGATGAAAGTAGGAAAGTAGGACTAAAAAAAAAAGACTAAAGTAATGTTTAATAGATTTTCTCAAAATATGAAAATAAAGATTGATTATGATGAGTTAGAAGAAGTTAACAGTTACAAATACCTTGGTCAGATTATTAATATAGATGGAAATATAATGGATGAAATTAATCATAGAATTAAACTTGTTTGGAGTGCTTTTGGTAAAAATAACTTGATACTAAAAGGAAATATGCCTATGTGTTTGAAAAGGAAGGTTTTTAATAAATGTGTTTTGCCAGTTCTTACTTATGGATCTGAGACTTGGACACTGAATAGAAGAGCAATACAGAGACTTCAGACCACTCAAAGAAATATAGAGATGCATGTTGGGAGTAACAAGAAGAGATCGAAAATGCAATGTATGGGTAAGAGAACAAACACGTGTTACTGACCTCATTGAAAAAATTAAAAGACTGAAGTGGAGTTGGGCTGGACATATTTCTAGAAGAGGTAATAATAGATGGACAATTAAAATTTTAAATGGGATTCCAAGAGATTGTAAAAGAACCAAAAAGAGACCACATGTGAGATGGATAGATGAAATAAGAAAGTGTGCAGGGGTGATGTGGAGAAGAGAAGCTAAAGATAGAATAAGATGAATTGAACTTGGAGAGACCTTCATCCTGCAATGGATTGATAATGGTTGATGATGGTGATGACTTATCCACTGTAGTATTTCTTTTATAAATAATATGCTTAGCAAAATGTTTATTCATTAATTAATACTTTTTTCATTTTTATTTTTATATTTTGAATTTCAAATAGCAAATTAATTTTTCCTTCATATGTATTTATTACAGTTGCTTATTTTTATGTGATATTTTACTTTGCAAGGCATTTTGGGAGACCAACTGTTCTCTTTAGTCAGGGTAAAGGTATATATTGAAATTTACATTGCAGTGATTATTGCCAGTTTTTGCTTTTTAACAGTTTATTCTCTTCGATATATAGTTGTTTCTAGGATTGTTAAATTCTTTTTCATCTTTTGTTTACTGCAACATAACATTTGTATGCATGCAATTAAGATAATGAAGTTCTGTGAATATGTTAGTAATTTAACTTTATTATGCCTGTTTATTATTGTTTGTCATTTTTCTTTTGATATACTTTCTTATATTTAGAAGCACAACCAAAATTTTATTGGGCTTTGATATCTGGAAGTTCATAATAGATAAGTATTTTATACCATTATGATACATAAAAAATTATATCTTGTCAGGCATTGGTAGCCAAGAAGTCAGTGCAGCTGCCTTACAAGCAAGTAATTGCTTGCAGACAGTTGTCACAGGTTCCCTTCCCGGCTGATGCTTTGACATATGGAAAAAAAAAACTATATCTTTAGAAGATTTCATTTTTTGAAATTATCTTTGGAAAAAAAACAGATTTTCATATTTATTTCTTTTTAAAAAGATTTTATTTCGAAACTTTTTATCTTTTACTTTTCTATATATAATTTTTAATTTTTTTATAAACTTTAATTCCTTTTAATAGTAATTAAAACAACAGTATTTTAACTTATATATTAAAATTCATTAATTAATCTTATACCTGGAATTACTCTAGTTCTATTTAACACTCCAAAAGCATGATGCTTTATATAATAAAAAATGAATATGTATTTTTAAATATAAACATGTAACAATTTATTCTTTTCACACTGTTGCTGGGCACATATTACACATATGCCTATCAGCATTAGTTCAATCTGACTTGGCAAGTTAAAGATTTGGTTCAATTCTAAATAAAACACAGAATTGTTTTTACCTTTGCAACATTTTTTATGTTCATTGACTTTAGTGAAGAAAAGAAACCTAAAGATTATTAATTAAATTAGGTTATTATCATATATAAAAAAGAAAAAAAATCTTTCCCTTACAAATTCACACTTCCAAGTAATTATGTTTGTGTAAAATAAAGTGATATCTTTTTTATTGTTTCTTAAATTGTAGTTGTTTTACAAAGTTTTCTGCAGCTATAATAGTCCATCTTTTTTCCAACTATAGATGCAACCCTATAAATAATGCAATGCAAAATGAAAATTTATGATGAGTTTTTCATTTATTGGTCTTCTGGTAAGAGACACCAGATGTAAACAGTAATTACCTTATAACTATTCAAATCAATAAATTATTTAACATTCAGCAATTTTACCTATTGCTTATATTCAGGTTTCTGGAAATGAAAGAGAGATGTCACTAGTATCGGGCTAGAGCAGAAGTCAATTTTTACAACTACATTTTAAAATAGATATAATAAACACCTCCGTACTTCCCCATTCTTTTTAAATTCATATAAATAAAGATATAAGAGAAGACAAATGCCACCCAAGATGCATTTCGTGCTGAACCAGGTCATTATCTCTCATATATATCTTTATTATATGCAAAGTATTTATCTAGAGTAAATTGTGTATAAATTTAAAAAATCAGATATATTAATCTTTAACTGAGGTTTAAAGTTTATATCTGTGCTAGATATAATCTCTAGTTTTGAAAATGATTAGTAATAATCATTAGTGTATTTATCTGAAATGGATGGTGTCAAAGCTGTGAGTGGAGGAAGTTTGACAATGGTAAATGAAAATGTAACAATTTACATTTTAAAACCAATCAATTACTTTTCAATGAATAAAAATGAATTAGAGCAATTTATTTATTTACTATCACTTATTTTAGTTGATAATTTAATTAAAGATCAATTTCACTATGTTTAATAAGAGCATATAGTTTACATTATATATGTCAAATAATCTATGGAGAATCAGATTAATGATTTCAAAAAATCCCTTGGCAAAATTAATGTAATCAGGTGCTTTTATTCTAAATGAAGTGTCCATTTTAAATGGCTGCAGAAATACTGAAAGCAGTTTACATTTAACTTTCTTTATTTAATCACTGAATCACTTCATATATTAATTTGATACTGCAATCATTTCTTCAATCCATTTAAAGTGGTGCAGTTGTAGCTATCAATAATATTTGTTTGATGGTTTTGTATTCATTTAACTGCAAAAATTTGAATTAAGATGTATATTGAATGATAATAACTCCATCTAAAATAGCTAGATCTCAAAAATCATTAAATGAAAAGTAAAGCAAAATCAAGAGGATATATTTTACTGTCCTTAAAAGTAGACATTGTGCTTTCGTGACTTTGATTTTTTTTGTTAAAATCTTGAAATTGGAAATTCACATATAGTTTGTTTACTAACCTATTTTTATTTTTGTAAAATTTAATAATATATTTGTTTTTAGTAAGTATATGATGTTTGGATTCAGATTTTATTTGAATGTATTTATTGTTTAAGAAAAAAATAAGTCAAGGAAATGGAATAAATGATGTAGAACAGTAAGTTATTAACAGTAAAAAAAGAAAAAAAATGCATCTACAAATAAATATAAGAACTATTGTTTGTTTTTTTTTGTAATTATAAATTGATCATTTCAATGATTATACTCATTATTTTAATGTATTTATTATTAAAATATGTCTTATTAATAAAAAATTGATGCATAAATATTTTTAACCTGAAGGCCAAAATGAAACCTCCTGTTCTGATTATGTATTTTTGTTTTTATTTATTTGCAAAATTGATATATTATTTTTAAAATGATTCTCATTTTTTAAAGTTATGTTTTTAATATAAAAAAATGTATATTTTTAAATGAAATATACAAATTTATTTATTAGAAGTAAAAAAGCATTGAATGTAACTAAATTGGCTTAAAATGCTATTTTAAAACTTTTATCAAAGATTTTAAAATTATTTTAGCTTAATATTTATCTTTCTTTTTTTATCTTAAACTTTATTATTTTAAATTTTAGCTTAAATCATGTTTTTTTCTAAGTTTCTTTAACTTTTAGAGTAATACTACTGTATGTATAAATGGATTCAAGATTTTCTTTTCTCTCATAATCAAATAATAACAATATGTAATAAATTATTTTGAAGTTGAAAACAACAGCAAGTTGTAAATGCTAGTTTTATTAGATGTTTATAATAAAAACTTTTTAGAGATGTAAAACCTGTTTATTAGAATATCATTTGTCATGTGTTTGTTCAAATCTCTACTCAATGGCAAATGAAGTGATTAAATGAAGTGTACTTTAGCAGGTCCCATAATTCAATTTACTTTAATATTTAAGAGTTACTTCATTATCATTAATAAGCACAAGATAACATAAGTTATCAATGCATCTGCTGACCATGCCCATTTGAAGATCAAATCTGAACAAAATTGAAATTTTATGTTAATTGAAAATTTTTAAAGCACACTTTTTTCCAGTAGCTGGATCATTAACTTGCTAGCTGTCCAATTTTAATCTCTAGATAAGTATCTGCTATTTTTAATTAGGAAATAAAAATTAAAATACAATCACAACTTGCAGTTGGTTATTTTAATAAGTAATAATTTTTCTACCGTTTCTTGGAATATCAAAGGAATGTGGATTAAACAAAGATGTATATTAACACAAAATATTTGATTATAACATGAAATGTGAACTTATAAACAAATGATGGAACCTTTCAGTTATATTTGTGTCATCTTCATAATTATATTGCATTGATTTGTTGGTAATATATATAATAACAATAAAATAAATATCATATATCTGACCTCTGCAATGAGAATTTTTTATGATTAATAACAATAAATAAATTAATTAATAAAGGATGTCTGTAAAATGTTCAAAAGAATCCTTTTGTTTAAAGTTTTTAAAAGGTTCTAATCCACAAACACAAAAAATTTCTCAGCAGAAGTAGATCACTGATGATTCACTGAAGCATTATTGTTTCCCAAGTAATAGAATAATATCCAGATTGTTAAACAATAGAATTCTTTTCAAGACTTTAAACTGGATTTTTTATTGTTGAACACAGAAATTTGTCAAACTAAAGGATTAATGCCCTATATTACCCAAAATCTTAGTTAATTTAATTTCTTAACCAGTGAAAATGTTCGTTATAATAAGTATATTTAAGTATTTATTTTTTTATTAAGTTTTTTTTATTAAGTTCTCTGTATAAACAGTTTCAGCATCCAAGGAAATGAGATTCTGATCTTTGATGGTGGTATTTGCATTTTCTTAGCATAATTTATTTTAATTTCCCCTATTTTTAGAGATATATCAAAAGCTTTAGTAAGTTTTTATGATGGCACTTTTATCTTAAAATAATCAAACCTCTGCATCATTAATCAACTGAGCAAGCATGGTTTTATAAATAACAATAAATTTCAGATTTTTTAAATTTAATTTTTACAAAGAATGTTCTATGCTCATAAGTATAATTTATTAATTTAAGTATTTACTAAAACAAATTACATTAGTTTTAAAAATGTATAAAACAATATATACTAAATGTCATAACAAATGAGAAAATGTGAGCAAATCAAATGTACGATTATTATAGTAAATTAATACATTGTACAGGCTTACACACGCCTGCACATATATAATGTAATATATAAGAGATTTGAACTCAGACTTTCACACGACCCTCAACTCTTCATGTCATCTCATATTGCTGATCCACTTGTCATACACATGTAGAAAAGATAAATAATCACTAATATGCGTATTTCATGCTAAACCAGCAATCATCAGTTGGTCCAGATTACTATTTTCACACAATATTATAGTACTACAAATTATTTTTTTCGACCAAATAATTTATGTACGCATTTTAACGTGTGTGTGTGTGTGTGTGCGCGAGAGAGAGCATAAGATAATGTTGGTAATTGAAATATACTGTATATTACTTTCATACGAGGTAATTTTTAGAAAATATATAAATGAAGATTTATTACTAGTTCATTAATTATCATTATTTAATGACCATATAAATAAATTTTCATAAATATAAAAATCAATAACTGAAATTAAACTTTTATGAAGCAGAAATTTACAATTAGCTTTTAACTTAAGCTTTCAAATATTTAAAAATTTATATTACAAAAAAAAAAGAATTATCATTCTACATCAACAGTTAAAGTTATAAGAGATTAAAATCGTTTAACTAATCTTTTACAATTTTTATGATTCGTTCAATATTATTTTCTGTAGTATCTATTATGTCATTTGATAATTTTAGCCGCTTTAGCGTCCTCTCATAATGAAAGTTAAATAGCAGTGAAATTCATCAGTGTACACGCAAGTAACAGTTACACGAATCTCCTCTGGATGCTAGCAGCGCTCGTTACCAATAAGCTCTTCCACAGCGCAATTCTTTGTTTCAAATAATGAATGAAAATAATATTTATGTTATTAAACCCATAGCTTATGCAAAATATATTAAAATAAAGAGATATTTTAGAAATACAGTTTATTCTTTTTTTGCATCTCTATATATAATATCGTTTACTCTAGAGGAGATCTCACTTGGTGTGCGAATTATCGACAATTATAAGAAACAGGAAATATAGATATAAAAAATGAGAACGAACTTAAAATTTTATATTTTAGTCTCATATTTAAATGGAAATGTATCTGCTCGTTTTTTAAATAATATTTTTATAGTAAATTAACCTTATAATAATATTTATCTTACAAATAATTGAAAAATATTTGCTACTTACTCCGCTATGGATTTTGAGGTAGGCATTCGTTCGAGTTTAACCTGATATTTTAAAGATTCCACCTGCTTTTTCAAGGCCGCTTTATCCATTTTATGGTCTGTAAAGGCGGGCAGAAGGTTTAAAACCCCACTGAATGCTAAATCACCGTTTTACTCGCCAAAAAAGATCACTACAGGCAGCCGTAGTTCCCGTTATCTGCGGTAAGCACTAGATCGGGATACAGTTCTGATGACGAATGTGGGGGAGGTAGGTTATATGATGGAACGAACCAATCGCGCAACTTCTGACATCATTGACAAAAATCGGCTCGTTGTCCCATAAAGCACGTCATTCTTCACGCACGATAGAAAAAAATGATAATAATGAACTAAGTTAAAAGTAGAGAATTTGTAAAAATAATAATGCTCCTTCCCGTTATATATAAGTCAAGCAAATATATTAGCGCGCAATCCTTGTTTTAGAATAGATAATATTTCATGGACTAGTCAATGCATTATAAACTCAGGATATTATAAACATTCGTATTTTTTGCGAATTAAGATTTTTTTAAAATGAGTATTACATATGTATGAAAAAAATGTTTTGGTTTTTAATTGGTAACTGATTTAAAACTGACTGAGAAAGAAGATTATGGATTCTAATATAGTCAATCTTAAAACAACTTAAAAGATTCATATTAAGAAAAGCTTAATTTATAAACATAATATTTTAGTATAATTATAGTTTAACCCCATAAAAATTACAAAGAAAAGCAAACTATATCTGCTATACTACAGAAAGTCTTAAAATAATACTATATAAATAAAATTCAATATAATTGTTATACAATATGCCCTGTGAAACTCGGAGGCAAAGTAGCAGATTCAAGAACTATAGGTTCCTGGATAGATTTTCATCTGAGTAAAGGAGAAAGGATAATCCTTTTATGTCCATTGTATTTTAATAGGTTTACTAATGTGAGCATAAATATTAAGATAGTGATGAAAAAACTGTTTTTATACTGCAAAAGGCTTACAACAATCTGACTAAGCAATAAACATTAGATCATTGTTAATGGTAATTTGTCATTATTCTATTAATATAGTAGAAACATAAATAAGATTCATTAAAAATTAGTAAATCTAATTACAAAGATGTTAAAAATTTTACTAATGTATTTGTTCCCAGGTTAAAGGTGAGGCATTTTGCATATAACTAAATACTTTTTAAAATAATCATAGAATTTGAGATCACCGTACTCTAATATTGTTTAATAAATGTCTAGCTATTCTTAGAAGTTAAGCAAATTAAATTCCAAGACAATTTGAATCAGTAAAAAAGTATTAATAAGTGTGGATTATCTACTTGTTGAACACAGTTATTGAAAATACTTTGTTCAATAATTGTTTACTGACTGGATATATTATGTTCAAGTTTGTTTTCTAAATAAATAATTTTATTTTAATGTTTTGTTTTTTCATTTTTTTATAAAAAAAATATGAAACTTATTAGTTAGTGTGTGTGAAAATGGTGGCTTCAAAAGATCAGTACATTATGAAAATATAACTAATTGATTAATAACAGCTTTGAATAACTAAAATTGCTCCAAATATAATTATTATTCAGATATAAAGATTAAATTGCTATTCTCTTACTAAATAGCTGAAAAATTTGAGCAAAAAAACTAAATTTAAATTTCCAACTTAAAATTTTTAGATTAATGTTAATATCTATAATGGTGTTACTAAGTGAAGAAAAGAATAATGTAGAAGTTATATAAAATTATATGTATTTAATAATTGTAATAAAGATAAAATATGCATACTTGTAACTGTGTGTCTTATTTAAACAATGTTTTACAACAGGTAAATTAGTATCAGTTACTTCACAATAAGCAATTTACCAACAGTGTATTTTAAGTAACATTCTTAGAAGGGGTTGGCTTACCAATGATTAATTTTGGAATTCAATCTTAATAAAAATGCCTTCCTTAAAATTTATTAGATAAATTTCTAAAATGCAGTAAAATCAATGTAGGAGAGAGAAGAAATCACACTCACTATAGGTTGCAAAAGCAATCTAGGTCATATTACAAGTCAGTCATTCAGTTCTCAGTATATTTGTAATTCTATGGATTAATCTTGTACTAAAAATAGAGATATATAATTAACCTTAATTGAAGTATTTTGGTGCAAGTTGTGATTAATCAACTTTTTAACTAAATATAAAAATTTAATTTCAAAAGTGATATTCTTTTCTTTAAAACAAAAGTGCAGAGGTAATCTTTTTTTGGGAAGGTAATTATAGCCATTAACACACATTCTTATACTAACATATATATAATATCAAATGCCAAAAGCATTACATATGTAATACATACATTATTTTTTATTTATAAAATGAGACAAAGCAGATTATCACTATTAAAAGTGCATCAATGAAGACATTCTCTGAACTTTAAGTAGAGTTAGCAAAAAAGTAACTCTCAAACTGACATTATTTTTAAATAAATTATATCTTTTTTATTTGGTAAAAAAACAACATTTTTGAGACAACCAATATATAATTAATAAGATAAGTTTGTGATATACATGATTAATTTTTTCTTTATATTTTTATCAAATGAAGCTGGAATTAAAATGAAATGATAAAAAAGGCAAAAATGTCAGATTTGTGAACCCCTTAATAATTTATGCATAAAAAAAATAATTTGTAGATTAAGTTAATTTTAAAAATGTAATCTGATTGTCTATTTTGATAGTGGTTATTTAAAATTGTTAGATACACTGCATTAGATATAATTTTAAGATTATTTAAATAACTACTTTTAATAGTTTATTTTAATAAAAATTAGTGTTGTTACTTTTAAAAATTGTTTTATCATAAGTTTAAACATTGTGGAAAATTGTAAATATTCACATTAAAAACAGTTATGATTTATTAATAAGTTAGTAATTATGCTTTTAAAATCCAATCAATAATTTTTTTAGTAACTTTTAATTATAAGTATGCAATTTTTTCCCCACATGCATTAGTGAAGCTATGTTTGTAATTTAAGATTTAATATACCAGCTTAGCACTTTCAGGATTTAGTATTCAAATTCCATACTCATAGCTTTATGAATGAAGATTTTGCTGTGAATTGTTGTACATGTATGCAAATGAGCTTTTATTATTCTCATAATTTGTAAAACAGACATAAATTTGAATTTAACCCTCACAATAACATATGTTATAGTACATAATTACAAATGTATTTTTTTTATTTAAATAGACATAAATGTAATAGTGCATGGAATTAAAATATATGATTTTAGCAATTTTATTTAAAATATATTTAGAAATAATGAAAATACTTTTAGAAATAAAAAATCAACTTTTGAAATAAATAGACAAAACATTTATAATACTACTGATATAAAGTATTTCATGTCTCTTGCCTCATAAGTTTAAAAACATATACTTATAAAAATAATATAGTTTTAACCTTTCTGACATGCATCACATTTCAGCATTTTCTGACATTTTTCTTTGTCTCACAAATCAACATAAAATATATGATTAAATGATTATTACTTATCTGAAAATAGTAAATTTGATTTTATTTGATAGATATTTTTGTTTACTACTGAAATAAATTTTAAATGTTCATATTTTGTTTCTGTAAATATTAAAAAAATGAGATTGTAAACAAAACAAAGAGTTTAGACATCATAGTTTTTAGAAAGATTATTTTCAGGTTATAAAATCAACAAAATAATATTAATTCTTATTATTTTTAAACATCTGAATGAATAATTATTTATTTCTCTTATATCTAATGAATTATGCTTTAAAAGTTTAAAATTTTTGAATATTTATTGCAAAACTGCGATATTTTCATACTCATAAATATAAATAAATTGCTGACATAGAAACTAAGCTTTAAATTGCTTCAGGTCATGCTTAGATTTGCTGCTCATATAACATATTTTTGAAAATAAAGTATTTCAAGTCAAAATAAGTTATTAATAATTTATATTTCTTGAAATCTAATAAATATAGTATAAATTATTTTTTAAAAATATCTAAAATCATAATAAATTCGAAATTAAACAAGTTTTTGGTCAACAGACAATGGCTAAACATGTCAGGGAGGGGCTTATCTCTATTGTAAGAGTGGGAATTTTGAATTTCCTGCCTTCTAACACAAATTTTTCTGCAAAAATTATATATAATAAAATATACCATTTTACACGCATTTTAACATATAATACATATGAAAAATTCCTAGGGGGCGAATTGGTCAAAAAACTAAATAATTCACATGAAGCGATCATTAAGTTAAAATGCTATATACAAACAAATGTGTCATGACTATGATTAACATAACTTAGTCAAAAGGGCACTAGGCAAAAATTGTGAACTTTATTCAGATTTTAAGCATATCTCATATATGTTTTTTCATATAGTTATTTTCGATATCATAAATCTCCTATATAAAAAAAAATTAGTAAAATTTAAAAAAAAGCCTTAACATAAAAAAAGATAAATATTTATGGTACTTATTACTTAGCCGGGCTTGGCCACTTGATGGCATTGTTGCCATGCAAAAACATCTCCAAATGCTATTTACATGGCCTGACTTACAGCTAAGAAAACAAACAGTTCTGTTTATCTTAGCCATTTCAGGCCGCTTGATGGCATTGTACAGAAATATTATGGCCTGTTTTGTGCTTTGCAACACTTAATGCAAATTCCTAGATTTCACAGTTGGTTACCGTATCATCTGATGGTGTCTGGATTTCAAGTGGCCACAACTTTTGATATCTCCATAGCAGAGTAATTTAATTTCTACTTAAATCACAGTCTGACTCACTAACAATTGTCACACTGTCACCATCCTTCCCTACACAACTTGGAATGTGCAAAACATTGATAAAGGGTAGGGCCAAACATGATTCAGCTGAGCTCCTGTGAAAATTCACACTTTCGCAAGAAAATAGATGAGACCAAATCAAATGGCAAGCAGATTTTCTGAAATTGTGCCCATTACTGATGTCAGTCAGACTCTTGAATTCGATTTCTAAAAATAAAATATTAAAGATGTAGTAGAAAAAAATAATAAAAGAATCAAAAAAAGGAATTAATAGTCAAAGTTCTAATTTTAAAAAGAGCAAAATAGAAATTGTGTTTTACAAATCACCATATAGCCAAACCAAAAAAAAGTCACCATACTTTAAAATGAAGTTTTGAACTTATTGTAATATTTTGAGGGGTGGTGGTGGGTTAAAAGGATCCAAAAATGTAATTAATTGTAAAAGTTGTTTGCTAAAAATGGCGAAATAGACATTGCGTAATACAAATCAAGGCAAAAACAAAAAACTTGCCGTATAGCCAAAAAAAAGAGAGAGAGAGAGAGAGAAAAGGTGCCGCCATATTTTTTTGTTAAAAAAAAAAAAAGAAAGTTGAAAAAGTCAAAAGTTTTGATCTTATTTGAATTTTTTTGGGGGGTAGGTGAGTTGAGAAATACTTTGTTGTCATTGAGATGTGGCCTGGTAACATTGTATTGTTTTTGCCTGGCAACAATGCCATCAAGCAGCCAAGCTCAGCTAAGTAATAAGTACCATATTTATTTCCCAATATCAGTGTAAAATAGAAGAATTATCAGAATCTGTTTTGCAATACACAGATATCAATAATCTATTTTTCCTTGATTATGATTGTTAATTTTCTTGTTAATTATAGCTTTCATCTAGAAACAATAGCTAAATTTAACATACAAAATAAAATATAAAATCAAAAGGGTTACAGCATAAATTATCACTTATTGAATGTCCATGAGAATCAAAATTTGCCATGTACTCCATTTGGAGTGTGCATATTCCTTTGATGTAAAAAGTTATTGAAAATAATATAATACTAAATATAATTTTCTTAAAAATTAAGAAAGTATATTTAAAACTAATTAATAAGATCTGAATTAAATGTATTTATTCATTTTTAATTTTTTTGATGAAATCCAATTAGCTTTCGTTTTGTTTATTTTTTAAATTTTAAATAAAATAGCAACAAAAAAAAAAGCAATCTTTTATGTTTAAATAAATTTTATAAAATTTTAAAACATATTTACATATTGGATTATGCATAAATCTTAATAATTTATTATTTTCATAAATTTTGCCAGTCCTGTGCAGTGTATTTTTTGCACCTAATTATAAAATTCAGAGGAAAAAGTAAAATTACTAAGAAAAAGATAATTATCAACCATTTGTTAAAATGAAGCAGAAATACTAGTATAAAAATAGTTAGTCTCATGATTACTACAAGAAAAGAAAAAGTAGTAATATATATATAAACTTAAGAGCATGCTAACGCTCTAAATAAGCTTTTTTTTTTTATTATGATAAATGCTACTACGAGAGAAGGCATTCAAATCATTTTTATCTTTGATATATATATAAAATGAGAGAGTCACTTAAGGATAAAAAAATATAGAATGGAATTTTTGAGATTTGAATATGATTAATTATTTATCTCAAAAGGAAATTATCAGTCTTAACTGTTTTATAATTTTACCAGATGTACCTGGCCTATGTAAAGGCCATAATTTTCATAATACTTTTTTTAACCTTTTTGAAAAGATATTTTTTAAAAGGTTGCTTTAACAATTTTTTTCTGAAATGTTACAAAACCATAAGTATTACAAAAATTAAGTATAAATACAAAATTATAGCATGTATTTCCCCCCCTCATCAAATATCACATTTCAAACATGCACTGTAATCACATTTTCTTTACAATTTAAATGTTATACCTATTCAATTCTGTACAGTAATTAAAGCACGTACTGCTTTTTTTCTGAGCATTTTTTCCTTTAAAAAAATTTATTCCATATGTCATTTGTAAAATACCATTTGTGGAATTACTTGCCTTGAAAAAATGCTTGTAATCAAATTAAGCCTCTTAAATATAAGGAAGGAACTACTTTCTTCACTGTGTAAAATGCTTTATAAAAAATTATTCCTTGAAAAATAGACCCTCTAACAAAGAAATGTTCAACTTGAATATCATGTGACAGCATTATGTACATTTAGGGATTTTATATGTAAGATAATATGGTTAGTAAAGTCCAAGTAAATAGTCATTTAAAATTTAAATTGTTATATCAGAATGTAATTGAAATTAATAGGATCTGATATATAACTAAAAAGGTAAAAATTAAGCACATTGAGAAATTAATAATGCTCAGATGATAATTAGATGGCAAAAATGTATAATGAGCAAAAATATAAATGAGACTATGTTATTAAAATAGAATAGGATAAAAAAATACAAGTATACATAAATAGTCTACTGATAAGTACAAATAGTTAGTTACATAAACAAATATGATGCAACAGAAATCTAGCTAGGAAGAGTAGATCAATAACCACTATTTTTTGAGTGAATTCTTCAAAAGTGGTACTTTTTTAATATTTTTATAACTATATACTTTCTTTTATGTGATACAAATCAGATCTTTGTTTATATTGGTATTATAATAAAATAATAGACCATTTTACAAAAATGAAACAAATTTAGTTTTTCTTTAAATTGTAAAATAATTAAAATATGTGTTTTATTGTTTTGATTTTAAGTAAAGTACAGATAAATTAACTGTGAATTTTATTTAATGCTTTTTATTTTAAATGCTAAATAAATAAAAATATATAATGAATTTAAAATAATTTGGTGGTGATTCGCTTTACTTTAGAAGTTAGCTGCACTTCTAATTTAAGTCATTATTCAATATAAAAGAATTTATCATTATAAATATTATAGTTATAAAAATAATTAAAACCATAATAGATTATTTTGTTGTTTATAATTGTTGGTTTATTTTTAATTTGATTAAAGAGATTGAAGTTCTTAGAGCTTCTTTCAATCGACTGAAGTTGATAACTTATAATTGCTTTATACTGATTTGCTTTATTACAGACAAAAAACAAATAGTATGCTTGATATTTTAGGTATTAAAGTACTTATAAAGAGTTATTCCTATTACTAGACCACATTAGAAGAATATTGTGTACTTGATTTCATTTATTACAAAACAATTTTGAAGCAGTTTGAGAATGAATAAATCAAGTACTTTTTATGATACTCATGTTAGTTTATTTTTGACCAACATCAATGAATACAAGCTTTTATTTTATGAATCTGACATGTTGGGGTAGAAATCAGAATTATAAAAACATTTAAATAAATTTTCTTACTTAAGATGAAGTACAATTCTCTTCAGCAATAAGTTTAACAAGTATTTTGTGTGCTGACTTTTTGTCTGTTAAATTTTCTTTTTTTTTTGCTCAATATTTAAGTAAGAAAAATGCTTTTTATTTCTAAAAAAAATATCTGCTCAGAAAAGTAAAGAAGCCATTTGTTGAATTATCATATGCTTTTTTAAAAAAAACAACACTTTTTTATATAATAACAAACATATTACTAACATATATGTTATTATTAATAATTGAATACATTTAGATTCATAAATAAAGTTTGATTTTCTAAAAATATTTAATAATTCAACTAGGAGGATGAAAATGGTCCATATATAACTTTTTAAATTGTCATCATAACAAAGCTTCAGACACTCATAAAAAGTTATATTTTTGCTAAATTAAAGAATGTGATATGTTTAATGATAACACCTGGAAGACTGCCATTACATCTATAACAATATTCTTTGAAACATCAGATAACATTAGTAAACTAACAATTAATTGGTATCAGAAAGGGAAGCTATAAGAATAATATAATGAAAGTTCAAATAGATTTAACAACTGGTATATTTAAATTATTAATAACATGAAGATAATTCGGTATTTGATGTTTGGGATATATTAACTAAATCAGCAGAAAATATAATTGTGACTGCTATTATTAATTTGTACTTCACTTTCAATGCATCCAATTTTTCCTTATTTGATTTTTGTTTCAGTTATGTAAGGCTCTTTGCTCTTAGTTTCTTTTACAGATTTGACATTATAGATATGTAACCATAGTCATTCTCGGTAAATGAATGGTTCTGATTATATTTATCATTTTTGTGCTATCCATGTACCATTTTAATTCTTTATGATTTATAAACAGTCTTAAGCTTTCCAGTAATGTTGAAATTGTCAAATATGCTACTCTCTTTCAATTATTTTCAATCTTATTATTTTTAAAAATTATGATGTTTTAAAGTTATTTCCATTATAGTTTTGACATTTATATCTGTTTGATGGAAATTTTTATATTTTTGTTGTTATTGTTGTCTAATTTTTTATAACATTTTTTCTTCATATTTAAGATAGATTTAAAATAATTTGTAATGTTATTATTTTATGTTTAGTTTAATAAATGGCACCTTGTTACACATTGGATTCTTAAAGAGAATTATGTATGTGTGAATGTATAGTTGTTGTTTTTTTACGTGTATAGTTGATTATTATTGGTATTATAATACATTCACTTTCTTTAAATCTTATCACTCATCAGCTAGATAGTATTTTCAGTTATTGTTAGAATTACTAAAGATATTGATAATTAAAAAACATAGTTAATAATCAATCACATGATATATCTGTTAATTATTTTATTCACTCCAAAATTTAAAAGAAATCTGGTTAAAGAGGGAATTTAGGAAATCAATCTAATATATGTATTAAAAGGAATAAATCAAATTAATTATCAAATATTCATTCCACTTTAATTTGATCTTTTCTCTACTTGAGATTAAATTAAATGTAATAGTTTCTTCACAACAACATTTTATTTTCAAGTCTTAGTTGGATATCACACAATTTGTGGATAATAGTAAACCATATATAACATACATTTTGACAGACATATATATTCCATAAATGTTTTCATGTTTATATAGTGTGTTTACACATCTATGGTGCTATTTTATTAAAAATTATATAATTAAATTATCAAAAAAAAAAAACCAGTTTAATAATTAATAAAATTAATGCTAGATTTTTTGTTTAAAAAAAAAATATTTTTTATCTCATATTTTATTTTTAAAACAAAACAAAAAAAGAGGGGTGTGTGTGGATTTTTTTAATTTCCTGTCTTGTCTAGTAATAAATTAATTTATCCCCCCTCCTCTTTTAATATTTCTACTATTTTTTTTCACATCCCCTAAATTTTCTGCAAGGATCTAAGTAGAAAAATTTTTAATTTTTATATTACAATTTATCTTGTTCTTTTTTCAACATCTTACACTTCAAAGATAATTTTTCGTATTTTCCCTTCAACTTTTTTAAAATTATATCTAAAAACCAAATCGTTGTTTCCTTCTTGCCTGCTTTTACTAATATAACTCCTAAAGAATTACCATGAATTTTGTTATATGCTACATAATTTTTATTCTTATATAACTCCAAACTATTTTGTATTCATATATATCTTCCATAACTATTTTTTCCCTTAAAACAATTTATCCAAACACTTTTTATAATTATAAATCTTTAATATCTTTGCTACATATTTATTACATTTCTTGTCTAAATACATAGAAATGATTTATCTCTTAATTAATAATTGCATATTGTAAAGCCTTTCTTGCTCAATGTTTTTGTTGTCTTATCCACATAATTCAATTAAACATTTTTTTTACTAATCCATTTTCATTTAATTAATGTTATTTTCAATTTTTAATTTTATAATTTTTTTCAATAAAAATAAATACCCAAATTTCACAATGAATAGTTTGATTTGCTATACATAATTCACCACTCAATGTGTATCGACTCACTTTTTTTAAATTTTATCTAAAAATTTATCAACTTTCTAGCTAATCCAAAGTGTATCATTTTCCAATGATAAAGCAGGCACCATCATTACTTCCCAAATAATTCTACATGACTCACACTTATTATATAAAAAACATGCCACATTTTAAACCAATTCCATTTCTTTCTTTTAACTTTAGATTCCATTTTTCTATATAATTTTATTTCTCATGTGATAAAGTACCTAAATAACTATTCTATCCCATGTCTTTAAGATAAATGCCTTTAATTTCTATCCTTCAGTTTTATTCTTCCCATTAAAATTAGGATCTTAGATTTTTTTTCACAGAATTTCATTTTTATATATCTTCCCACATTTCCATTCTTCTCTAATATCAACAGCATATACACCTGGGTCTCTTTTTATGCGGACTTATTTAACACGATTTCGAAGTTAAGCGATTCGTGTTTTACCGGAAGTCGAACTCTGATAATGCGCTATTACTTTAAATAATAAATTTTGCGCACTTACATTATATTGAAACTAATAGCACATTATTAGAATTTGACTTTCATCTTAGTAATTTCAATATTTTCAGTGCTTTATAATAGTAAGATTTTATGCAATAATGAAATTAAAATCATGATTTCCACATTTTATATACACACACATTAAATTTTACAAGATTATAATGTAAATTTGTTCAAATATTGTGCGTGTTAATTTTGCATTTTAAATCACATTCTGTTTTTGCTTTTTTAAAAAAAAATGTAATCAATTATTAATCATTTAGTGTCCACAAGTTTATTTTTAAAAGGTCAGTAATAGCAGTGGGCACAATTAAATTTGACAATTAAAATTTAAAATCTGATTTGTAATTGTAATTAACAATTTAAAAATTACTTACTGCGACTTGAAATTAATGTGAAATTTGATTTTTAAATGGAATTGAAAATAAGAGACAAAAATAAGCATTTAATTTTTAGTTGTTAGTTTCATAAACAATTAATAAAATCATCATCTCAAAGATTAATTACTAATTACGTTGTCACCAGAAAACCACTGTTACAACATGAGTGTGAAGTTGGCTCTAGTTGTTTGCAAATGAATGTGTTTTTTGGCAAATAGCTATAATAATTAAAACGTGTATAAAAAATGTAAATTACTTTACTGTAAATTATGCATAAAAATATATTATTTTGAATAAAATTAAATATTATATAGTTAAAAAAAGTTTGTCTTGTATCAATGTTTTTCAAATTTGAAATTTTTTATTAGTCAAATTTTATTTCCTTATTTTTTTTTTTGCATGAATTTTAAAGTAATTTTACATTGGTGCTTTGCTTTTATGCGAATTTTGAAAAATCACAGACCGCATCCCCCCTTTTTCAATGTAAGTTACGTCTATTTTGCGCAATTTCATTTGTGCGTGTTTTCTGAGGAACCTATCTATCGCGTAAAACGAGACCCAAGTGTATATTATACAGTTTTCAAAAATGCCATATTATCTGCAAAAAGTAGCCATCATATTATATATGTTCTTTGTTCAACTATAGAAAGCTCTGTCCCATTCCTCTCTTTCTACTTCAATGTACAATTATCTTAGGTG
The DNA here is from genome assembly GCA_028023455.1 of Epiperipatus broadwayi. Classification (NCBI taxonomy): domain Eukaryota; kingdom Metazoa; phylum Onychophora; class Udeonychophora; order Euonychophora; family Peripatidae; genus Epiperipatus; species Epiperipatus broadwayi. Next base: position 573,784 of record JAQFVV010012521.1, on the reverse strand, counting down.
ATAATGTACATCCCTGAGTCACTCCAATTTTATATTTGAAAAATATAATTTTATTTTCTCTAAGTGATTTCTATAAAAATTATAATTATAAAGACTTTTAATCATTCTCAACAATCTTAAGTCTATTCCTGTATTGTCTAAACCTTTTCTACATCTAAAAGTTTAATAAAATGGTGGTTTATATTTTTATAAGACATTTCAACTCATATTTTATAAATAAATTATTTATCTTTTAACCTGACTAAATCCACTCTGAATTTCCCCAAAATTTCTTCCCCATTCAAGTTCTATCTTTGTTTATTAAGATATATATATAATTTATAAACTATGGAAGTTCTTGTTACAACTATCTACGTAGTTAATCTAAAACCTTTCTTCTTTTTGTTTTTATATAATAAACTAATTTTTATTCATCTGGAATCTTACTATCAATTATAATGTTACTAAGACATTTTTTTTCAAACTAAGCCTCTGTCATACTATTTAATATCTTGCTTTTCATTTTTTTTCAATGTTTTTATTTAAATAAATCATACGATATAATATAAAATAAAATACAATTATATATCAGCAACAACTATATATAACAATTATAATACATAAAATCTCTTTTCCTCAAATATTGATTTTTGTTTTTTTCAATGTGCTGGAACTATTTTACAATTTCAATGTACATTGTATACATAGTGACATTTATCTCTTTTATATAAAATTAATTAGAACTTATTATAACAATAATACAGTAAGTATAAGGAAGAAAAGAAAAAAAACCTGTATGAATGTACACTGAACTTGTATAAATGTATACATCCATTTGTTGTAAAATAGTTTCTCCATGTGGAAATATACATTTATAGAGGTATTTTTTCTTCATCTTTGTACGTATTATATTATTGTTATAATAGTTTCTAGTTAATTTTCTATAAAAAGATAGATGTCACTATGTATGCAATGGAGATTGAAATTTTAAAATAGTTCCAACACATTGAAAAGGGCAAAAATCAATATTTGCCGAAAAGAGCTTTTGTGCATTATTATATATATATATATATATACAATTATTTCAGTTATATAAAGATATTTTAAATTGAGAGAGTGCAAATTTCTCAAGTACTTATGACAACCAACAGCCAATCAAATCTTAAGCACTTATAATTTGAACTCAGTGAATTAAGTGTGATGATATTTAAGATTCACACTTTCAAATATAAGTATTTTGGACTGGCTTGGATATATAGAAAGACAAGTAAAGAAGAGAGTGGAACCGCTCTTTTCTTGTTAAATTCTCTGTCCCAGTGCTTAAGATTTGATTGGCTATTGGTTGTCATAAGCACTTGAGAAATTTGCACTGTCTCAATTTAATTTCAACATCGACTGTGCTTTATAAAAAAAATAAAATAAATAATATTATTTACATAAAGATATTTTATTTTATATTATATTGTATGATTTATTTAAATATATTAAAACACAGTATAATTGATTAAACTTCTTTCCATTTTTGATGTTTTGTTCAATCTATCTTGTGATTGCAGCAGCTCTACCTAGTGGTTGCATTATGAATTTAAAAAAATAAAATGTAAAAGTGAAAACTTTTTTTATATTAATTAATAATTTTATTTTTTTATTTAATTTTCAATATAAATACATGATACTGCATGTATTGAAATCACAGATATGAAAAGATGACTATAATTAACAGTTGAAACATGTGACACATGACTTGCAATAGTTTTATCGAAAAAGAAGAAATATAAATACATAACAAAGGTTGTTGAATGACTTCTTCAAGTTTAATCTACTTGCTTTAATCTACACTTCCACATTATTCTATCAAACATCTCTGTCATTCATCCAGTTCACATGAAATAGCTTTCCAATTCTTTTGTAATACTTGTAATCCAATTTAAGACCACAACTAGTATCTATTATCATCTATTTTGAGAATATATCCGGTTCAGTTTCATTTCAGCCATTTAATTTTTTCAATGATGTTAATGATACTTTTTTATTCTTTCACCCACTTTTCTATTTTCTACTCCTTATTATTATTATCAAAATATATTTCTCCATATTTTGTTTTGTGGTCAGATTTACCTGTAATGCTGTTTTGATAAGCATTTAAGACTCATATCATAATGTAAAATCTTGTAAAACACATCTTTCTTTTTTTATATGCATTTGTATTATCATTTTTATTCTGTGATTAATTTCATCAATTATGCTTCCAAGTTAATAATCTGATCATGAAATTTCTTATTGTTAACTTGTAATTCATGATAATCAGTATTGTTTATTTTTTTTGTTGTAAAAATCATTGAACCTTTCTTAGGCTTTTTAGATTGAAGACCTGAGAATGGAATACTCATGGATGTCTGAAGATTTGGAGAGTGCAAAAGATTGAAGCTTCACCATTATAGTTTAAAGATTTGTTATCTTAATATAAACTGAGCACTGATTGTATATGTGTATAGGAGATGGTGATTGGACTAACTGATGAGTGCTTGTTCAGCATGAAATATGTGTATTGGAGATCATGTATCCTTGACACATGTATGTGGTCATGTGTATCAATTGCTTCAGATAGATTGGATAGATGTAGAGAGCTTGAAAGTTTAAATCCTTTATAATTATATATATATGCATACCATTGGACTGGAATGAATGTATAAATTAATTTACTTATTCTTTAACTTATCAGCCAATGAAATCACCAATAATATTTAGTTACAACTTTGATATCACAATAAAATAACCAATCAAACATCTCTCGCAAAAAAATTGTTTTACGACTTCAGTGTTCATCATCAAATGGAAATCATTTATCATCTAGTATAATTTGATGTAATGTGCTAAGCTTTTGTTATACAAAAGTAAATGCAAGATCTCTCCAATCTTTGAAATCGATCACTTTATGTTGAAGTATACTATCAGATAACTCACTAGCAACCGTTTAGCGATGAATGAGGTCATGAAACAATTGTGTTAGAAGAGCTGTTAATAACGCCTGAATATTTCAACGTGAGTGGTTAGTTTAAAAATTATTTGAGTAAGTTAAGTTATATATATATTGTTCATCATTATTAGCTTGATAATGGTACAGACATATCAAGATGGAGGTCATCTATTTAATTGAAATAACATACAGACAATGTAGTAAACATGATTACAAAAAAGATTTATTTTAAGTTGATTTTTTTCTTCTAGAAACTGAAAGTGATTTAAGTTAGCATTAACTAAATAAAGAATACGCAATCTTCTTTACTATTCTTGGTTTATAACGTTTGCAAAGTAGTATTTAAACTCAACAATATAAAAAATAGTTAGTGGAAAATTTATTTAATATTTTTCTGTCATTTCTTTTTTTTAAATAAAGGAAAAATCTTTCCGTTTCTGACTAGTTAAATACCAAATAAATGAGTGTGATCTGTGAACCTTGAACTGAATTCAGAGTCTGTCATTCTACTAGTACACCAAACTATTCAGGACTGACTAGTTGAAAGATCTAAGTAGTGGTCATCATTGATAGTTTACTATAGTTTGCCATTCTACTAGAAAGTGTTTGAAGTTTGGATAAATTATATTTGAACTATATTTATCTTATACATCCATCTATCATGCTTATAAAAGGGTTCAAATCCAAAACAGATAAAATTTGTTCAAACAAATTTAGCATTGTTATTTTTTTTTCAAATAGCTGACTTATTATTCAATAAATGGTCTTATTGACAGGTAAATAGATATCTATTTGCTCTATATAAACAAAGATGTAAAACTTTCACAATAAAACATTTATCATTTGACTTTTGGAGACCTTTCCTTCTCTATTTCTTTGTAGAAGAAGAATGTGGTAGAGACCTTTGATCATAGTGGGCTTTTTAAAATCTCTTTTGTATTTTATTTGTTTGCATAAGTATTTGTACATTAAGTTTTTTGCCTAAAGGCAACCTGAGTAACTAAGTAATAGAAGACTATGACCTTTCTTTATCAATGATGGTGGCAGTTAGCCATTATTACTTTTCTCCTTACCACAGTTTTTTAGCCTATCATTATTTAGTGCTATATTAAATATATACTTGATAAAAGATGTAATAAATTTCTTCCATTCTTTTCTATTGTCTTAAAAAACTTCAGTCCCTCTTTTAGTTGATGGAAAAAGTCAGTGAATTACAAATCTACATCACAATTTTATTTTAAAAACTTCCAATTTTGTTTTTATTTTAGCAAATTTTTAATCTCATTCTTTGCCATATTGTAATCATTTTAAACCCTATGAATTGTTTTAATTTAGTTTTTATTTCTATTGTTTGTTTTCAACAAATAAAGCTTTTCTCCCTTTAATTATTTTTTTCAGTGTTTTACTTACAATAAATACTTTTTATATATTACTTCTACCAAAGTATATCTTCATAAATAAACCATCAATTTGATCTATCTTTGCTATATAACATATAATTCGTATTTGCTGTGATTCTTTTTTTTTTTTTCCATTCGTGAATTTTCTAATATTCCTGCAATTTTTTTTATACTATTTTAAACAATTTTCATTATTTTGGCATTATTATATTCCTTATCTAAAACACTGCTTTCCCGAAATGAGTGATACTGACCCTGGGGGAGGGGGTGATGAAGTAATACAAGAAGATGTTTAATGGTTTCAGGTGCAATTGGTGGGAATAGAATAAAACAAGTAGCTGATGAAAATATAAAGAAAAGTTAATAGGAACATTTTGAAAAACAATTAATGTTTTTCTGTTGTGTAATATAAAGTCGTAGATATTACGTTATCTTCCTAATAAACACACAAAATATAAGTTATACATATAACCAAGTAGTGGCTACCTACTGGTACTCTTATAAAGCAAGTGTTGGCAGGTGAACATGTTGCACATTGTTGAAATGTCCAGCATGCATTTTCAAAAATATGCAAGTGTAATGACTTCTTTATATATATGTTGTACCGGTATAAATACACCACGCTTACTCATACACAGTACCCGAGTTCAAACCCAGTCCACGTTTAAGAATAAATTCCAAAAACGCCAACTGAATTCAAACCCAAACCCCGGTATGACTAACCGATGATGACTTTATAACAGCACGGGGTTATCCCTTTTCTAGCTCAGCTTAGAACATGGACTAAATTCTTACAGTTAATGATATATAGGTTTATTAGACTCTAGATACTGGGACGGTCATTCATGTAACGTATATATTTAAGTTGCCAATACAGACAGTAAGTGGCTAAATAGACTTAGAGAGTAATAAGGTGGAGGACACAAAGATTAAGATTAAATAAAGTGTTTAATAAGCAAAATATAAAGCATATAAATATAGTGTTAAATAAGACAAATAGAAAGCGGATAAATATAGTGTTCAACATGAAAATACAAAGCATATAAATATAATGTTATACAGTACGGTAAGACTTCCATGAATCCTCTTGTATTTGGCTACTAGTCTTTAGTGAACGTTTTATTTAATAAACAAACTTATGCCAATAGCTGGGTAGTTAAATGATTGACGGGTGGTTAAAAGAATCAGAGTATTAGAGCATTGGAAAAAATATTTATCTAAAGATTTTTATTAACTTATTTTATTAGAATAGGCTCGAGCCGTTACGTAGACGAACAGTTGGAGAATGGTTTTATATAAAGACGACATAAAGGATAGATGTGCTGGATGGTTTTATATAAATACGACATGGAAGATAGATGAACTGGTGGTTGCCTGGATTCAAAAGCCCTACAGTAATCAATTGCGGTGCATTAACGGAATACCGGGCGGCTTGTTCTTTGACAAGGCTTAATGCCCCCAAGTAGTTCCGGGACACGACAACCAGCCGGGATCATTTCGAACCCCGGTGATCCAAGAGATTACCGGGAAAGAAAAACTGCTTTCATTCCCCAATGGTAGAATGGCGAGACGCTAACTTCAGCGAAGGGACGGCATTGCCACAGACGTGAAAGACGAATACTTGAAGCGGATTTTTTTAAGAGAAATTATATAAAACCTGGAAACTATTTGTCTGTTTCTACGCCACAGGCTGAGATCCTTATCCCAATAAAAACATAGCGAAATTAAACTGAAGGTGAGAAACAATAATTAGTTAATTTTACTCTGGGACTCTTAACCCTTCAGGTTGACAGGCGGTAGCGATAGTATCAAATTATGCAATGAATTATTTCTCATATTATACATAACATTAATGAACACTTTGAAACTATTATATATATATATTTAAGATTGAGACTTAGATTGTAATTTTATAACAACTTAACATAGAATAATAAAGTGGTTTAACATTTACTAACTCGGAATGTGAAAGAATATTTAATTCAGAACATGAAATTACTTTTAAATTAAATCGATCATTATTACACACTAGTTTACACAGATTTGGAAATATTACTATTGGCAATGTTTGTCTATGAAATAAGCAACATAAGAAAATATAAATGCATTCAGTTGAAATATTATTACTATTAATTACAATTTTATAAATGATTTCTAAAGACTAGAGCAGAGGGTTAAAAAAAAAAAAAGAAAATTTACTGACAGGTTAAATAATAGCATTATAAATGATATAAAGACTTACATATGATTCACTTGATTAATAATATTAAGCACGGAAGAAAATTAAAGTTCATGTAACAAAGTTCTCTTTTTCTTCATCCAGCTTGGCTTGTAACGTAGGCGCGCATTTTTGAAAGTTATTTGTAAGGCATAGTAAATTTTGAGATTGGAAGTTGGAAATTCTGAAGTATATGAAACATGATCAAACAGCGGCACGAGGATCCATATTGGCGGGCAGAGATCAGCTCCTGGCAATTAGCCCATGAACATGGCGATTCACTGGTAAACTTCTTAATAAGATATTTGAATTATTATTAACTGCTGTGTTGTCTCGAGACTACCTCTCTCAAACACGACCAAAGTTAGAATGTCAGTTTTTTCTAAAGTAGCCACTGCTGACCTTTCCGACTTGTTTTTGTTTTAGGCTCCGCCTACTTTCTCTAGCCTCTAGCGATGCAGCTTGACCAACAATCAATTATCTGTTTTTAGCAATCTTTTAATTTAATATGCCATTTTTAAATCGATACATTAATTACATATAAAAATTCCTTACTAATTTTGACTACAACTTAATTGCTTTGAACATTTGTGCAATTAGATTTTAATTAAAAACACTGATCAAAGGAATGTGATTTTTGATCAGTATTTTTAAACGACTTTATACAATTTTAAAACTAAAATTTAAAACAAATACGCCCGCACTGAAACTTTAAATTAAATGATATAAATTCGCAAACCACGCACACACAAATATTATTTCATGGTTTGCGACATTTATATACGGCATCTTTACACATTGACTGATAAACTATAAAATATATAATTAATTTTTATTATAAATTAAAATAGACAAAATCTCACTGCGGGCGAACAGTAGCTTGAATTACCGTACATAAAAACACTTGAAACGAAGATCGGTTCTCCGATCTGTCTGTTTCATTTCTTGTCACTTTATAAAAAAAAAACAACAAAAAAAAATGATTATACATAATTTCTGGTTACATTTTCTTCATTCATTTTTTTACATAATTGATTTTTTTATTGATTTGACCTTGGAGAACAGTCTGGGTGAGGGTTTGAACTTAATATTTATAAAGGTGAGTATATTGCCGTAATTCCTTTTCTCATCATCATGTGCATGTCATAGTGGTCATTTTCCGGGTCATCATTTATTGCGATTTCTACCTTTTTCCTGGGTCGGGAGGTATATAAGGTTTTAATTGTCTCGCATTATAAATACCTCGTAAACCCTTCCCTTCCAGAAGAAAAGCGTTTTCATGGCATTCTTCCACTATTTCATATGGCCCGGTATATAAAGGGAAGAATTTTTTGAATTCCCTCTTAGGTGCATTACTGATGCGAGGAGACCTTAGCCAGACTTGATCCCCTCTTTTAAAATTGTGGTGTTGCCTTCCTCCTCTTTTGATCCTATTTTGTGCCATGTGTTCCAATTGTTGCCGGGCCATGTCTTGATCCGTGCTGTGATTTACGTGTACTTCACGCTTTGGTAGTAGCGTAGGGAAGATATCCGGGCATGGTTTACCATAGTGCAAACGCATGGGTGGAAATCCCGTGGATTCGTTCATGGTATGGTTGATGCAATCCATGACATATTGCAGTTTCTCTACCCACTTCCGGTGATCCGTTGATAAACACGCGCGGAGAAGTCGACTGATTTCCCTCATGACTCTCTCGCACGGGTTTGATTGGGGGTGTCTTATTGATGTTAAGCGATGGTTTACCTTCTGTTTCTTTACCCAGTTCTTCCACTCTTTCGAGGTGAATGCCGAGCCGTGGTCAGAAAGTATGGTTTCGGGTTTTCCTACCTCTTGAAATTGTTTTTCTTGAAGGACCCGAATTACGTTTCTGGTGTTGGCAGATCGGAAGAGCACACGTCTTAACGTACTTAGAAAAAATATCATACGATACCAACAAATACTGGAATGTTCTAAATTTGGGCAAGGGACCATAATGGTCTATTGCCAGGATCTCGTTCGGTCTCGTGGCTATCACGGGTTTTATTTTCCCGATATGACTTGTTGGGGGCTTTCGTAGTAGCGCAGGTATCGCATTGTCTGATTATGGACGTGATATGGTGGTACATTCCCGGCCAGTAAAATCGGCGCCTGATCACTTCTTCAATCTTCCTGGGTCCATAATGTCCTAGAGATTGGTGTATATGCTTAATTGGTGTATATGCTTAAATATATACGTTACATGAATGACCGTCCCAGTATCTAGAGTCTAATAAACCTATATATCATTAACTGTAAGAATTTAGTCCATGTTCTAAGCTGAGCTAGAAAAGGGATAACCCCGTGCTGTTATAAAGTCATCATCGGTTAGTCATACCGGGGTTTGGGTTTGAATTCAGTTGGCGTTTTGGGAATTTATTCTTAAACGTGGACTGGGTTTGAACTCGGGTACTGTGTATGAGTAAGCGTGGTGTATTTATACCGGTACAGTTATTATATTTTTGGACGCCCTCCGTGGTGCTCGATGGAAGAAATCTCCCACACCCTGCAGAGTGAACGGAAGTAAACAGTTAAATGATAAAAATATTCAATTTTTTTTGTGTCGTTTGTCATAATATCGATACGTATTTGGCGTATTAAAATGCGCAAGTGAAAACTATAGTAATAAAACAAATGTATAAAATTTTTTTTTTCCCTCACACAAAGGTTCAGTAAAGTACTCCCAAATATTGTTAAGTCAGAGTGAAGATTTTTTTTTTTGAAAAGAGAGCAGAAGCAATTCGTGAGTGTAATTAATTAAAATAAATGAGTATTCCATAATGTTTTTGCGAGTTCATTCTTGTAGTTTAAATCATATGAAAAAATAAAGAAGTAGAATTAAGTCCAGTTCTAAAAAAATAAAAACGTGTACGCGTATATATATTTGTGTACGTATATATATATATATTTTCGTTTGTTGTGAAAAATATTTTTTTTTGAAAAAAAGAATAAAGAAGTAGGATTATTCTTGTGTTTTAAAAATAAAAACGTGTGTGCATATATATGTATGTTGTAATATAAAAAAAAACCTTACCGGAGTCAGTATTAAATTTTTTTTTGCCTATATAAATCTTAAATCAAAAATTATTAGGTCATATAAAAGTATATATTTGGGGATCAGTAGATTAAATTATCTATTGGTCACATGTTGCTGGCTGGCGCCTATCAAATAAATTTGTCAGCAAACATGTTTGTCCATACAGCAGAGAGTCGTGTTTTAAAAGAGAGTAGGGTGGCATATATAAAAAGAGAGAATTACTGACAGAAATACAAAAAAATACTATGTTATGTACCCATTATGAATATGTATATATTATAGGACTGAGGAGAACAGTGCGAACTGGGTGAAATAAAGTTTTTTTTCTTCCCTGTATATATTTTAGTAATGATTTTAGACATGTCATATTATATTCCTAAATAAAAAAAAAAAAAAGAGCCACACGTTGGGCGCCAAAAATATAATAACTGTACCGGTATAAATACACCACGCTTACTCATACACAGTACCCGAGTTCAAACCCAGTCCACGTTTAAGAATAAATTCCAAAACGCCAACTGAATTCAAACCCAAACCCCGGTATGACTAACCGATGATGACTTTATAACAGCACGGGGTTATCCCTTTTCTAGCTCAGCTTAGAACATGGACTAAATTCTTACAGTTAATGATATATAGGTTTATTAGACTCTAGATACTGGGACGGTCATTCATGTAACGTATATATTTAAGTTGCCAATACAGACAGTAAGTGGCTAAATAGACTTAGAGAGTAATAAGGTGGAGGACACAAAGATTAAGATTAAATAAAGTGTTTAATAAGCAAAATATAAAGCATATAAATATAGTGTTAAATAAGACAAATAGAAAGCGGATAAATATAGTGTTCAACATGAAAATACAAAGCATATAAATATAATGTTAACAGTACGGTAAGACTTCCATGAATCCTCTTGTATTTGGCTACTAGTCTTTAGTGAACGTTTTATTTAATAAACAAACTTATGCCAATAGCTGGGTAGTTAAATGATTGACGGGTGGTTACGAGAATCAGAGTATTTGATCACTGGAAAAATATTTATCTAAAGATTTTTATTAACTTATTTTATTAGAATAGGCTCGAGAGTTCGTAGACGAACAGTTGGAGAATGGTTTTATATAAAGACGACATAAAGGATAGATGTGCGGATGGTTTTATATAAATACGACATGGAAGATAGATGAACTGGTGGTTGCCTGGATTCAAAAGCCCTACAGTAATCAATTGGGTGCATTAACGGAATACCGGGCGGCTTGTTCTTTGACAAGGCTTAATGCCCCCAAGTAGTTCCGGGACACGACAACCAGCGGGATCATTTCGAACCCCGGTGATCCAAGAGATTACCGGGAAAGAAAACTGCTTTCATTCCCCAATGGTAGAATGGCGAGACGCTAACTTCAGCGAAGGGACGGCATTGCCACAGACGTGAAAGACGAATACTTGAAGCGGATTTTTTTAAGAGAAATTATATAAAACCTGGAAACTATTTGTCTGTTTCTACGCCACAGGCTGAGATCCTTACCCCAATAAAAACATAGTGAAATTAAACTGAAGGTGAGAAACAATAATTAGTTAATTTTACTCTGGGACTCTTAACCCTTCAGGTTGACAGGCGGTAGCGATAGTATCGAATTATCCAGTGAATTATTTCTCATATTATACATAACATTAATGAACACTTTGAAACTATTATATATATATATATTTAAGATTGAGACTTAGATTGTAATTTTATAACAACTTAACATAGAATAATAAAGTGATTTAACATTTACTAACTTGGAATGTGAAAGAATATTTAATTCAGAACATGAAATTACTTTTAAATTAAATCGATCATTATTACACACTAGTTTACACAGATTTGGAAATATTACTATTGGCAATGTTTGTCTATGAAATAAGCAACATAAGAAAATATAAATGCATTCAGTTGAAATATTATTACTATTAATTACAATTTTATAAATGATTTCTAAAGACTAGAGCGGAGGGTTAAAAAAAAAAAAAAGAAAATTTACTGACAGGTTAAATAATAGCATTATAAATGATATAAAGACTTACATATGATTCACTTGATTAATAATATTAAGCACGGAAGAAAATTAAAGTTCATGTAACAAAGTTCTCTTTTTCTTCATCCAGCTTGGCTTGTAACGTAGGCGCGCATTTTTGAAAGTTATTTGTAAGGCATAGTAAATTTTGAGATTGGAAGTTGGAAATTCTGAAGTATATGAAACATGATCAAACAGCGGCACGAGGATCCATATTGGCGGGCAGAGATCAGCTCCTGGCAATTAGCCCATGAACATGGCGATTCACTGGTAAACTTCTTAATAAGATATTTGAATTATTATTAACTGCTGTGTTGTCTCGAGACTACCTCTCTCAAACACGACCAAAGTTAGAATGTCTGTTTTTCTCTAAAGTAGCCACTGCTGACCTTCCCGACTTGTTTTTGTTTTAGGCTCCGCCTACTTTCTCTAGCCTCTAGCGATGCAGCTTGACCAACAATCAATTATCTGTTTTTAGCAATCTTTTAATTTAATATGCCATTTTTAAATCGATACATTAATTACATATAAAATTCCTTACTAATTTTGACTACAACTTAATTGCTCTGAACATTTGTGCAATTAGATTTTAATTAAAAACACTGATCAAAGGAATGTGATTTTTGATCAGTATTTTTAAACGACTTTATACAATTTTAAAACTAAATTTAAAACAAATACGCCCGCACTGAAACTTTAAATTAAATGATATAAACTCGCAAACCACGCACACACAAATATTATTTCATGGTTTGCGACATTTATATACGGCATCTTTACACATTGACTGATAAACTATAAAATATATAATTAATTTTTATTATAAATTAAAATAGACAAAATCTCACTGCGGGCGAACAGTAGCTTGAATTACCGTACATAAAAACACTTGAAACGAAGATCGGTTCTCCGATCTGTCTGTTTCAATGTCAAATGTGTTGACTGGGAAACGAATCCAGACCAGCTGCTTGGAAGGCAGTTATGCTAACCGCTAGGCCACCAACGCTTGACTAGTGTAATGACTTCTTTACAACACAATATTACAAATAAACGACATGTATAAAAACTGATTTAGGTTGCTCATACCTTGATCTTTACAGATTATGGATCATACACAAAGCAAAGTGTATTGTTGTTGTTTCAATAAAACAACAATTTACTCAAGCCTTGATAAAAGCATGATCAGTAAGAGTTGGTGTATATACAAATATGCTCTACACTTAAGTGATTCATTTAAGTTTTTAAAACTCTTACTCACGAGTGAGTGTGCAGAGATTTATAATATTCAAGAAATAGTGCATTATTGTAGGTTGACTTCCTCTTTAATAATTATTAAAAATAAATGTGTAGTCTTAGCCTACATTATATTTTTTTAGGTATAAGATAAATTTTAGCAACACAAAAATGATATGTCATTTATATTTCAAGGAAAAGGAAAATTAAAAACTACTCCTACAAATATATTTGTAGGTATATGGTCACTTATTCATCAGTATTTGAACCTACTATAGTGAGTTGGTCTAACTATAATTTCTCAGATCTTTTTTTAATAGCTGGTAAAGTCATTACAATTTTATATGTTTAGAGATGTGTAGTGGGTTTTTCCCCTCTTAATTCTAACAAATTGTAAATATGTCAAGTTCTTTATATAGGTTTTATTTTTCATTTCTGTTGTAATATACTAAGTATTTTTGTCAATAAAACTTCCTTTTAAAAATGTAAAAATGACAAACTTATTTGATTAACTTGTTTAATAAATTTAACAAAATAATTCTATGTCAAAGGTGATAATTTGAATTTAATTAAAACAAAACATTCATGACAAAACTTCTACTGTACAAATAAAAATTAGGATGAGGGTATAATTTTCAAGTTTATCAACCATAGAAAACCATGATGAAGACTTGATTATCCATTATCAGAACTTTGAGGCTCTCCGTTCTGCCTTCAATCAATGACTTGAAGATATTCTTAAAATAAACATATCCAATTGTGTTTTGGATCTTTTTCCAATACAAATGCATAAGAATCTCCAAAATATTAGAACTGATAGAACTAATAAGAAATGAAGAATCGAAATTTAAATTCAAAGACATTTCAAAAGCAAATACTTATACTTTATCCTGATTATGGACTATAAGAGAAAAGTTTTTAATTGCATTTTTAAGTATGCTTAGTGAAATGTGGGTTCTGTCATAAATTTGTTAACTAAAGAAAAAAAACTGATTGCTAATAGCCAAACATGTTAATTTAAGAATATTCTTGACTAAAATAAAATTCAAACGAATAGCAGTGCACTAATTCATCCTTCCTATTAGGATTATTTTTATTATTATTCCTAATTTTAATTTTAATATTATTCTTCATTATCTTTAATTTTCTGTTTGTAATGTTAGTATTACTATAATTGATGTTAAAATATAATTTTATAATTTCAAGCTGCATGGTATCTTATTTACAACATCTTTTTTATTGTTATGTAGATAGAAATAGATACCTAAAATATGTTTATCATTATGTTTTTCTGTTTGTTTACTTAAAGAAGGTGGATTTCCAGAGGGCTATAGAATATTTTTTTCCTGAAAAGGAATAGTTGGCCAAATAAGTTTGAAAGCTGTGAATTTTAACAATCATATGATTGCTTCATTTTTTTCTCATCTATAATGATTTTTTCTAATTATTTACTGAGTTGTTTCTACATTTCTTGTTCATACATATACATTCTAAATTGTATATTGCTTTTAAATCAATTGAAATACATAATTTATCTAATATTTACTTATCTAGAATAATTTTTACTGAAATATATATTTTTATGTTCTTAAACCAAAACGTTATTCTTAATATTATTTTCTCTACGATAGGATATTATTCCTTCAGCTATTTATTTTTGTTGTTGGTGTAAATCTCTAAAAAAGTTTTCATTTTATTTCAGTAATATATATATTATAATGAAGATTTTTATAGTTATATAATGAAAATAAAAACAATTTCTCTATGCAAACAACCACTGTATGGTACACCAAAAAAAAATATTATTTTCAAATATAATTACAAAGTAAGTGAACCATATTTCCTAAATTATGATTAAATAATCCTTTTCTCATTAACAAGCAATAAAAAATAGAACAGAAAATTTTATTTTTTATTTTTGGCCAATATAAAGAGGATTATCTGGTCATAATTCATTAGTTCCACTTCAATATAATATACATTATGCTACACTTATTTGAAATATATATATATTGTAATATGTTAATGTAGAATAATACTCATACCGAGTTTAAATATAAAATTTTAACAATATTTATAGTACCAAATATACTTTTGGCATTTTCATGGCATATTCGTGTTCAGTCTGTTGACCATGAATAAGTTGAAAATATACTTAGTACACTAAATATTGTTTAAAATTATATATTTAAATTCTGTGGGAGAATTATTTTACATTAATATTTAGAATGGCAGAGTATATAAATATTATTATATAATGTATATATTATTGATATCTTAAAAAAAGCAGATGAAAAAATAAAATAATTGGCAACTTGCTATTTGAAAGTCTAAATGATAATTACAACTCATCTATAATAAATTATGAATTCAAACCTACCAAAATAATAAGCTGGATTTAAAAATTTTTTAGCATAGTGGATCACTTTCCAATATTGAGAAATTACAGAAAGGACTAATGTAAATGAGATGTTTATTTATATAGCATGATGTTTATAAATTGTAATAAACTAAAGATCAGCATTTCAAGCTAATGTACATGCACTTTTTTATGAATGTTAATAATAAATGAATACTTTCATTTCCAATACAAGATAAAGTCTTTGCGAAAGAATAGAATGAATTCACCTAATCTTTCAACCCAAGTGCTTAAGTATGGGCAAATTTCCAGTGCTTAAGTTTGCCCATACTTAAGCATTTGGATTGAAAGAATAGGTGGATTTATTCTATTCTTTCGCAAAGACTTTATCTTGTGTTGGAAATGCAAGTATTCATTTATTATTAACATTCATAAAAAAGCACATGTACATTAGCTTGAAATTCTGATCTTTAGAAAGACTAATGAAAATGTATTGTCATTGGACAATGAATTTTTGGATTGCGAAAAAAGCATTTTGTTTATAAGCATTTTCAGTGAATAAAACTTTGAATCATGAAGATGTAGACCCAAGATATTCTGAAGAATGTTTATAAAAATACTAACAGCAGTGATTACATTACATGGTGATAATATAAAGAGTAATATTGATAGAGATATCTAACATTATAAAAATTAATATTGATAAAAATATTTTGAATGTTTGTAAATTGCTACGTTTTTCTACCACTTAACCTTCTTCACTTTTGAAATCATTTATCTTTTTACTGATTTCAATCAACTATGAACTATGTTAAAGTCTGTTGATATTTTAAAATGATGTGAAAATTCTAATTTAAATTTATTGGAATGTTTTTGAAGATTATAAATATCAATTGTTATCATTGCCTCTTTAAATAGTATTCATAACTGTATTCTTGCATTCAATGGTATGTTAATTTTACCAATCAATCATCATTTCCTATGCTAAATCTATTAAGAACATTACAATCTTAGAATACTTCATTTTTGTTAATCAAAATATAAACCAATTTTTCTTATCTTCATTTGGATACTTTCATATTTACTTTCATTTGTCTTTTTTTTTTTTTTTTTTTTAAAAAAAAGAATTCATAATATACAGTTTTTCTTTTTCTGAAAACTCCATAAATCTGTGTTCCTTTTCATTTTGTCATCATAGTCAAATTTACTCACAACAGTTTCAAAGACTCCCATGACAATTTTAAAATTCTGTTGGTCTTAACAAAAGCATTTAGTAAACCCATATAAAAATCCTTTACTTCTTTAATACTATGAGAACTTACCGGAATATAAATATGAATTATTTGCATTTGGTATTTTCCATTAATTTAAATATCTAATCTTGACATTTTGTCTGAAATATCACTATTTTTTTACAATATTGTTTTTCCATTTTTTATTTATAATGTACCCTATACTACTATTGTTTCTATATGTGTTCTTTTGTAGTAAAATACATGTACATTTTTAAAATTAATTGTTTCTTCGTGTTTTCTTCTAAATTTTTGAAGTCTAAACAATTTTCATTTAATAGAAGGTTTTCTTCTAACTAGGGCATTTTTTTCTTCACTTGAAAATAATGTGCAGTTGTAAGTTCCTATATAAAATGATCATCATCAAAGATATCTTAGGTCCACAATCAGATAATGTTTAGCACCCTCTGCCTGCCATTTACTGATATCTTAAATTTGAAGTTTTCTGGAAATAATATCCCAAGAATATTTAGATATGCATTTACTGATCAAATAAAGTAAAAATTCTATGTCTGTTTTAAATATGAAACAAATTGTTAAATTTATCCAACCCTGATTTAAATGCAATACACATGCATAAGCATGTGTATGTGTCACATACAACACTCATCTCCTTTTTTCATTCTTTCTCTCTCTCTCTACCTATAATATATACATTGAAATGATGTTTCATTGCCAAAATGCAGGAAATAGGCAGGAGTAGAAGTAGGAGCTTAAAATAGTTACTTTTTTTGGAGTAGAGTGAAAGCACTTGAAGATATAGCAATTAAATTGATAATTTAGTGCATGATGAAAATAGATTCAATATACATTTATATATAAGTGTGTCTGTGCATATGAAAAATATTTGTTACAGAAATTGGCTTCAAGTGGAATAAAAGACTGAAATACATTCAAATTATATTCACTCAGTACGTAAAATTTAGTTTCTTATGGATTAAGATTATTTTTAAAAAAATTGATTAAATAATCACTATAATTAAAATAGATGTTTTTAATACTGAAAATTTTAAATAACAGAATTCTTTTATTGTATATTATTATTAAAAGATAAAAAAAACTAAAAATAAATCATTTAAATCAAAAAAGTTAAAGATTAGTGAAAATTTGAGTATTAAAGAAAAAAATGTTTTAATTACAGATAAATGTTAAAATTAAGTGAGATTAAATGAAAGAAATTATTATATGATTTGTTGATTTGATTAATTAAAAAAGAAAATTCTTCCATACTTATTTGTATTTATGGCATTTAATTAGATTAATTAGTAAAATAAAAGTTATTCTCAGAAATAGTAAAATTCTAGGAAAAATATAAATAACACTTAAATAAGTAAAAAGTTTCGTGGAGTTCTAGTTTATGAATGGGACTGATTCTGTGATCTCATGAAAGTATATCAGGTTTTTAATAATGAATAAAAAGCTTATATTGATAGCAGTCTATTTTAAATGGAAGACTAGAAAATTTTTGTTAATTTCTTCAAATTTCCTGAGTATAGTCGTGGAATAAATTCTAAATGTAATTTACCTAAACTGCAAAATAGAAATCAAATTTTTATCAAATGAATATAACTTTAAAAAAAAAAGTCCAATTTATAAATTTCTTATAGTGACTATAATAAAATGTAAAAATAAACATGATTTTAATTCTACATAATTTGAATCTTTACCTTATTCAAAATGGAAAAGAAAAACATATATCTGAGAAAAATTGCAAGCAAATCAACTACATAATTATAAATACACGGGTATGAATGATGTAAAAATATTTATGCTTAATTTAAATTATATCATAAACTCTCCACTTGTACTGAGATTGTTTTCTCTCTCTATATATATACCATATAGGTAACTACCACAATCATGTGGTACTATGTGCTGTTTAAATTATTTTTTTTAAATTTTGGTTAGGATTTTACTTTGGGGTTGGTAGTTTTTGTAATAGCTAATGAATATCTTCTTTAATTTTAGTATAGGAGCACATTATCTCTAATAAGATTTAACATGATATTTTGTCTATTTTTACAAACATTCTGAACATAAATCAATTTACAATTTTCACTCCTTTTTGTCTTTGGGAAAATAAAATGATTTCAATTTCCGTGATAGTTTGAGAATTACTTATGATCTTAGTGAGGAGAAAACATGTATATTTTTGCGTTTAATACAAATAGTGATATTAAATAACAGTAAATGACATTTTGAAATCTAGGAAGCAAGATTTGACATTTTATTGCTAATCAGAAAGCAATTACAATATTTTAACTTTAAATACCTTATTTCATTAAAATAATTCTGTTTGTTTATGTACATTAATAAATAACTGATATATTACATTTTCACTTGTATGAGTTTATATATGTGTGTTTGTATAGAAGTTTAGAAAGCCATTGTTAATGATAATCATTTAATGTAAACTACAAAGGAATATCATGAGTGTAACAACTAATAACTGTCTAAATATTGTCATTTTAAAAAATAAATAATAAACTAGAAAAGAATCCATTTTTCTAAGCAGAGGCTCTTTATCATTGTTTTTTGAATTGTATTCACATGTATATATTTTAGCTACATCAAAAAAGATAGCCATACTTTTAATCAATGCATTATTGCAAAAGGAAAGACAACATAATGCGGGTATTCATAAAATTGTTTAATATGGAACTATATAGCATGAACTATTAAAAGACAAAGTTGATGTCTGCTTTTGGATAACTAAGAAAATGAATTAAGATATAAATAACAACAGAAATATGTTTTATTTTCACTAAGAATCATTAAGTTCTTATTAAGATTAAAAACAAATATGCACACATTTCGTATATGATATTAACACTTATAGATAAAACTAACACTGTTGTTAAGGATAGAAAATTTCAATTTTAATATACTACTGAAAAGTTTATTCATTTTTAATGTTAAAATGTTGATTTCTACATTAGAGTCACCATATCTCCGACATCATTTATTGGAAGTAATCTATTTTACCTCTCTCAATGAAATATTTCTGTTAAACTTGTAACATAGTTTCAAGATGTATATGTAACTCATGAGTTATGTTGCATATTGGAAAATTATGTGATGATTAATATTAAGATAAGACTATGATAATAGCATTAGAAAGAAGCAATATATTTTATCTCTGTTGATGAAAGTTTTTTACTAAATTTGTAGTGTAGTTTCAGAATATATATGTAGCTTGTGAATTGCATAACATATGGGGAAAATGTGATTGTTACTATTAAGAGAAGTCTTTGATAGTAGTATTAGAAGAATCCTATAGAAATCAATTTAAACAGTATCTGGTTTCAACCTCCATATATGTTATTTAATTCATGGAATAGTATGTGTGCATAACATTTAAAAGGAATTAAAATATCTAGTGTTCTCTTGATGAAATCAAAATGGATAATGTGGAGAAGTAGTTCCCAAATATCACTTTGTATTAATTTTTCTCTACATCATTGGATATTAAAGGAAGTACACATAAACTCTATTGCCAAATCAAGTGGGATCAAAATTCTGGATTTTAAATATTTCATTGTCGTATTAGAGTGTCTGATTTTATTTATAGTGTTCTTATAATATGTATTTGTATATGAGACAAATAATTAAACATAGACAAAGTTAACAGAAAGCATAATAAGTATTAGAAATTTAAGTGACCATGGAAGTGAATCTCACTGGAATAGCTTGTTTAAGTAATATATCATGATAAGTTAAAGTTTATTTATCAATTTAATTTTAATAAGATCAGTTTTAAACTTGGATCTTCCTCTAATTTTGAAGTTTGTAGTATTCTGCATCACTCATTATATAAACACAGACATATAATAACCATATAGTAATCTCTTATATAATATATTTATTTTTATTTGTTCATTATATTATTTAACATAAATAAAATGTCTTCATTATTTAATAAATTCAATGTTGTGAATTTCACATTTTGTATTTCCCTAAAGATAATAATCATTACTAGTATTTTATGAAATAGGTAAATGACCTTTATAGACAAACAGGCTAAGCATTATTATGCCTATTCATCTTATTACTTAACAGGATTATAGATTTGTAATCTATAATTTAAGATGTATTCACAAGAGCTAGCATCTTTATTATTTCATTATTCTAGATTGTAATGGTGCAGGTGAGCTCTCATTTAATTTATTTCATATCCCTACTTTCTCTGAATTTTGCAATTGATTAAATATAATAGAGGTTCTGTCTCTAGGGCATTATTCATTATCAATTGTGTTACTTTCATACTGACTGATAATAGAGTTTTATCAATTTATTTAATTCTATCTATACTGTTAAAATAAATCTTTTAACCTGAGCATGTAATATTGCCTCACCTGCATTTCAAAAAATTATAAAAATGATTACTCATTAAAATTTTATTTTATAAAGATCTTTTTTTTTCTGTAAATGTTTTTATGGTATATAATTATATATTATTTCTTTTATATAAAGTTTCAATAATTCTTTTTTTTTAAAAGAATAATAGTAAGTTTAATCTAGAATAAGAGGTTCTCCCCTTCTCTAAATAATTTTCAAAGATAATTAAATTTAACCACTCTTTTTATCCAAATGCAAGCCTTTCTGCAGAGCAATCAATAAAAAGTAATGGAGTTGACTTGTTTGTACAATTATCTATTAGGATATTTTGCTAATATTTTAAATGAAAATATTGACATTTAATTTTATTACACGATCACTATCTCATACTAGCACATAATTGTTATTAAACAATTCAAAACAAAGCAAAACTCTCCATATAGTAATGCCATCTTGGGCTAACAAGAGCAATCAATGGATGCCAGAAGGCTTGTGCATAAAATCCCTATCTAGTGCCTACTCAGATCCAAGGTTCCTCACTGATGAAGGCCATAAGCCAGAAACTAGTCTGGGGATATTGGATGAGTAGGCACTAGATAGGGATTTTATGCACAAGCCTTCTGGCATCCATTGATTGCTCTTGTTAGCACAAGATGGCACTACTATATAGAGTTTTTCTTTGTTTTGAATTATTTAATTTTATTCTGATATTTTAATTTCAAAAACTAATCTGAAAAAGTCAGGATAATTGAAAATTCTGTGACTTCAAAGAATTAAATCACATCTTAATAAGTTCCCCCTTTGTTGTAAGATTTCTTGTGCTTTGTGAAATTACTTCAATAAAATTTTAGAATGACTAAAATCTTGGAATTTTTGCAAAATTCATTAAAATTTGTAATTACTTTTGTACAGTAGTTGTGTGATAATTATTAAAAATCAAAAGTAAACATGATTACATATTTATTTTATAGATATGTTTTATTTTTAAAAATAGAAAATAATTAGTTCTATGGTAACATTAATGATAAGATCACAGCATTGCAAACATGTGTTTCCAAATTAATCATTTAATATATTATCACTAACACTCTGTTAGAATATATTGCAATGTCATAAAAAGTGTAAAAAATGAAATAGTTTAAAGCATGGTTTTATATATTTTTTAGATACTGATACTTATTTGTTCAGATTTTAAAAAACAAATGCAAATAAAAACATTTTATTGATTGAAAAACAGAACATATTATGTGATGTGATGTACTGTGACTTCTCTTTAAACGGAGTCAGGAATCTCTCAGCAGCTATGCTCAGAGAAACCTGTTAGCCACTTTACCTTCCTTTTCCATTGTCCATCCTAAATTTCCCCATAATCTGCTCCATCCCATTTCCACAACATAATCTTTGTCAACTCCATGACCTTCATATCTAAATTCCCCTTATCTTTTCCCAAACCTAGCATAAAAACCAATAACTCATTTTCTTTATAATCATTTTGTTCATATTTAATCTTCCATAACTTCATTATTTGTACCCTTTCTGTTTCCAAGCATTTACATTGAAGTAACAGATGCCTAATATTTTCTATGCCTTCCTTACACAACTTGCAGACTAAATCACCCATATTTTTCCATTTACGTGTATATTCCCTTGTTGCTAAAGATCCTATTCGAGCCTTAAACAATAAAGTACTTTCCTTACTATTATCATAAATTAACTCACACCCAGTGTTCTGTTTACTTCTATATATATTTAAACTCATTTTACTCTCCATACTAGTTCTCCATCTCTCCAACTCCCTATTTTTTATTAATGCATCTATTCTTCTATCCCACTCCTTACCACTATAACACTCAACAATGCTCCTAACACAATCCTCCCACCTTTTGTACAAGTATACTGACATAACGTCTTTATCCAAATCTTCTGCATACCGCATTACCCTTCTCACCCATCTTGTTGCCTGCCCTTTACTTGTAACCCAATTAAATACTATTTTGGCTATTTTTTTTATTATCCATAAACTGCAATCTATGAAACTCTTCATACAGTAGTGCCACCAAATGCACACTTTCATAATCAATGGATGCAGGAAGGTTTGTGCATAAAATTCCTAGACTAATTTCTAGCTTGTGGTTTTCATCAGTGAGGAGCCTTGGACTTGAGAGCACTGCATTTAGATCTTAGGATCTAATGCAACTTTCTTGCAGCCAAACTTTTACCTATTTGGTTAACTATAAAGCTAGTAGCCCAAAATGAAAACACAATGTTTCTAACACAAGATCATTCACTTGTATAGTCATATAGATCTGAACTCAATTCACCATCTATACATTTTGATGTCTTTGGTTTTTGATTACAAAGGCTTGAACTTGGTGGCACTACTGTATGGAGAGTATAGTACTCTTATTAACAACATGTATAAGCATATGAAATGGTGACCACATAAACAAAACAGTTTGTTGCTTTTATTACAATCATTTTTTTAATATTTGCAAAGTTCAATTATAATTTTTTAGAATTTATTTCATTTATAAATCTGTATTTATATACTGTTTTGCATGCTTAGCAAGAAAAGATTATAAAATTATAAAGCATTTGACTTGCTGTGTATGCTTTCAATGTTTACAGTCAGATTCATTGGATATTATTTGTAAATGTAAATTTCAATTGATTTTATTCTGAGATAGAATAATGGTTTAATACTAAAATCAAATGTCCTGGCCAATGCTATGACATATGAAAAAAAAAAAAGCTTACAATATTTTTGCCAAAAACAACAATTAAATCTGTTCCAGTGTAGATTGGTTAAGGGAAAGTTAAACTTGCTTCAACCATCCACTTTTGAATAAAAAAGCAAAACAAAATATATATTATAAGATGTGATATGTTGGACTATTTCCATAATTTATGAGTGAATGTATATATTAGTTAAATGATCAGTTAAAATGCTTTATACTTGATGTCTTAAAAAATGGACAAAAAAAATGAATGCATATAAATTTATTATAATACAAAATTGAAGGTTATGCAAAAAAATAGTTAATATGTGTGTATTGATGTCCCTTGCTTATGCACATTAAAAGGTGAAAGTTTTTTGAAATAAACATAACCATATAAATATATATTCAGGCAAATTAATCTCTTTGTGTTAATAACATAGTCAATATGATTAATGTATAATGAACAATTATTTATTTTATATTTATATTTGAAAACAAACATGATATTTATACATGCGTATGTGAGTGTGCATTCATATCATGGCATAAATTGATGTGAAATTATATTGCTAAGAGATGTGTATGAATAAAAACGTCATTATGTTATTGAGATATGACATTAAATTATTTAAAAAAATATTTATGTGTGTGATGCATATACACTTAGTTAGGGAAAAAGTTTTCATTTAAATAATAGAGATGATATTATTATGTTTAATTAATAAAAAATTTTAATGTATTGTTAATATGTTTGCATAATACTGTAATATAAGTTATGTTAAATAAGTGCAATAAATGTGTGCAAAGTTAATAAACTAATAACAAACATACATGAGACCTTTTAAGTTAGGCATTTCTGAATCAATCTGTTTGGGGTGAAATATTTATATGAGTGTTTTGATACAGAAGTAGGAAATATTCATGTATTTAATGATTAACAATTGGGATTTGGATATATGATTGTGGTCTAATTACAGGCACATTATGATCATACTAGTATATTATTGCTATCTAAGGATAAGAAATTATTATTGGCTATAATGATTATAAAAGTTCCCTTAGTTGCCTAGAATGGAATGTTTAATGTTTAAAAAATATTTTAATAAAATCACATGAATATAGTTCAGCCCATGATCGTTCAAATGGATAAATGTTAATATATATAATGTTCTGTCAGCATTATATAATGTTCTGACAGCATTATATAATGTTCTGTCAGCATATGTGTGTTCATGAAACAATTAGAATTGTAAGAAATAAATTAACATAAAAGCTACATTTATTGAAGTTAATGAAGAAATAGATAAAAATATTGACATCAGAAATAGAGTGGCAATCCTTATTCAACTGAAAATCTATTCTAAATGTGCTAGTTAGAGTTATATGTATCTTTTTGATACAACATACTAATAAATTATTTATTCTTATTTAACTTGTTGTTGTGTACTTTATTAATTTAAAGGTAAACCTAAAATAGAGGAAAATGAAAAAAAAAACCCAATTACTGATTAAAATAAAATATGACATCTATATTGTGTGGCCATCTATTTAAGTTTTCTATGAAAATAAGTAGATGGTGCTAAGGTAGTGAATTTTCTTTAAAGCTCATACCCAAATGATCTTTATTAATTTACTTATCTTATGATAACAATTAATTGTTTGACTTATATTTTAGACCATTCATAAATTCCCAGTTTCATCAGACATTGGTAAGCTAATTTATATGTCAATATAATGTTGATGTGAAATTATTTCACCTATATTATTGACCACACTTTTGCAGACAATTTATATCTATGAAAAACTTGATGTCAGTACATTTATCGTCAAATGGTGATAGTTAGAAATTCAAATCTTCATACTTTTATGTTACACAATTCAAATATTTTATGTTTATAAGTACCATAAATATCTGGAGGATGAAATCAAGAAATTTACTTAGTTAAATTCTATTAAATATTCTGCTTGTGATGTCTGATATCAAACCCTTATAATACCTTCTTATAATATTGAATAAAATTAACTTAGATTTATTTTTAGAACACCATAAATTCATTCTAGAAGGCACCACTATCTAAACTTTAGAGTGATTAACATTATTTGGAATAATATGACTATACTCCCATTCATCCATGAAAATGTATCCCTAGACCCTAATCTTAGCATTCAATTAATGTGTTTTAGGTTTAGAAAGAATTACACACAATCAGACTATATTATGTTTGTATAAAGAATAAATGGACAGGGAGGAGACATGAAAATGACAAATAATATATTTTTTAAATTAATTAAACAAATATTTTAAAGTACAGAATCTATGATAAATACATATAATTTAGTCGAGGGCTATCCTGGTACATATTATTTCATCTTTTTGTACCATAAGTTTATTGGAGAGGAAGAGCTTGTGATGGTTAGAATGCCGTATTAAAAAGTCACAACTACTTGTTGTCGCAAACACCCCATGCACACACACTGGAAAAGGTCTGACATTCTGCCATCACAAACATGGGCAGCAACTCTAATCTTTCAATAAGCAATTATATAGAATGATTGATACGATTTTTATAAAGTCATACAAAAAAGTTAAAATTGAAATATATATATTTAAAGGCAAAATGATGTATTTTGGCCATAAATTATTTAAAAGTAATTATTTTTGACATCATTAAATAATGATATAAAAACTTTTAATAAGCTTACTTAGATCTGGTATTAGTCAAACATACCTTTATTTAACTACGATAGGTAAGACATCTTTCACTTTTAAATATTTATACGTATTTTTCCATTAAGATACCTGCTTGTTGAAATTTTATTTATTTAAATCTTAAAATATTATATGTTGACAATTTTTTTAGATACTTTAATCACTTTTAGATCACATTAATTTATTCCTGTAGGTTTTTTTCTTTGACTCTTTTTGATACAATATTATTTTTTAGGAGAGTTATTATTTCATATAAGCAATTCTCATAATTGTAATTTCACAATTTATAGTGAAGCTACGAACTACCCTGTATCAAACTATATGGCTTCAGTTATATGAAAATCAAATATATACAAATTAACCAAAAAATATGTAAACAAACAAATAATAGAAACATTGAAATTTACAAACTAATATCTCGAAATAATGGCAGACATTATTTTTCCTAGTAAATTTAACATTCTCAAATCTCAAATTTATATTATCATGTTTTTTTCATTATTTAAATGCAATTGAATACTAATGCGTATAATTTTTTTTTGGCATTTTTTTTTCAAAAACTTTATATCATATATAGTACATATCATGTCCTTAATTAAATTTATTGTACTATGAGCAATAAATACAAAAAAAGTCATAATATACTTTTTATTAATTAAAAAAAAAAGAAGTAAAAATTGATGATGTGTTTCAAAAGAAAGAATCATTCATGAGAAAAATTATAAAAAGAAACAGATTTATGCCACTGTCATTTGTGTTTCTGAAACAGTTAAAGTTGTAACTAAGGGGAAATTTTTGTGTTAAAATGGAAAAAACCTTAAATCCATGGTTAAATTATATGAATCATAAGGTCATTCTGGTTAATAGTCTTATATTGAATCAGAAAGATTTAAATCTCTATGAGGAATTTAGCTAAGAATCTAAATCACATAATTCCAAGCTATTCACTGCAAATAAGATATGGTTAGAGATTCTGAAATCATTACAGCCTTAAAAATATTAATATTATAAGTGAAACAATGTCTGCCAATAATGAAATTCCTTCTACATTTTCACTAAAAAATATCTGGAATAGGTATGGATTTAACACACACAGAACTGTATAGATGTAAATGTGC
This sequence comes from Epiperipatus broadwayi, assembly GCA_028023455.1. Lineage (NCBI taxonomy): Eukaryota > Metazoa > Onychophora > Udeonychophora > Euonychophora > Peripatidae > Epiperipatus > Epiperipatus broadwayi. The sequence continues at coordinate 546,332 of JAQFVV010012521.1, read as the reverse complement.
TTTCTCAATTTATTAATATTTTTAAATTTTTTTGTTTATATCATAATGTTAATTTATATAAGCATACTATACACATAAATCAACTGTTATATATATATATATGTGTGTGTGTGCTGAAAAATATTATACACTTACAGTCAATTCTTACTGTATAATAATTAAGGCTTGTCAACAAAATATGAACTATTGCATGCTATACATGTTTGTATGCAAAGAAGGCTTGGAACAAAATTTACTTCATTTGTGGCTTCCCTGTATTTATATGGTGATAATTCTTCTTCAACAATAATTTTCTCTCATAAATAGAAAGCGCTAATGGACTTCTTTATACAGTACTGGATGTTACATGAAAGTCAATTGTTTGTAGGGGAATTGTAACTATGTACAATTCATAGTTTTAGCCACATAAATCTATAGAAACATTAATAAAATATTGGATTTATATTACTAATACTAAAAATTGTTTTAATGATAATTGCAACCTTTTATGCAGTTGACACTACAGTATTTTCAATGACTATTTATATATAACTTCTTGATCATATCATAATTTTATATGCACATGCATACATATATGTCTTTGTTTTGGATTAAATAGAAATATGGAACATTTATGGTACTTAGAAATATTTGTGCTTTTCATTATTTTGCTATTTATCATAGATAATTAATAAATAAGATTATTAAAAAAATTATCTAATTCTAATAAAAATAGTAAAGATAATTACAACTAATAGATTTTTTTTTCAATAAACTGAAGATATTATGTAAACACATCTAAAATATTTTTATATTTATCAAACCCATCTGTCATTATTAATTATTTTTGATGGTAATACATATGAAACAATGAAAATATAAAAATTTATAAATTAAATATTTGTATATGTCTGCATATAATGAAAATGGAATATAAATGCAATTTCTATTAAATACAGTATTCCTATATAAATATATAATGAGTTTCTTAGTTATATTCATATTTATATAAACGTAAATAAATGAAAATAGTTACCACCTAAATAATGCCAATATCAATTACAATACATAATCTCAATCTGTTGTCATGGCAACCTCCTTATAGAATAATGATGGATATCCACCTTTATTTATCTTCTAATATGTTTGTATAGACACTAAATATTCCCACTTCACTAAAGAGAGTGAGATTATTAATTCAAAGAAGTTTAAATAAACCTCATTAAAAAAGCAAATATAATATGTTCTGAAAGTAGACTAACAAATAATTAGTTATATCTTTCACACTACACTGAAGTTGGGTATGACTTAAATAATAATGCTAATTATGTTCAAGGCTAGACAAGTTTATAAATAAATGTGAATACATGAAAAGACAATCAATATCTAATCAATATCAATAATAATTAACAATCTCATAATCTGTTATACTGTTTTTTAAAAATCAATCTCCATAGAAATTTATCATATAAATCAAGAGTTTTAATTGTTCCCTGCGTTTTTCTAAACACATTGTCATTTCTTATGGAAATAATAAAATAAACTTTTGATATAAAAAATAGTGTTGTTAAAGTGTTTAAGAAAGTTGTAAATGGCACTTTGTCATTTGGTAGTCTATGACGTTTGAATTCTCCTAACTTAAATAATATTTAGTTTTATGCCTTAAATTTTAATGTGATGATTTCTTTTATATCATCTTTTTTTTTTGTCATTTGACTAAGCAATTGATTTAAAAGATTGTGTTTAATGCTGCTCAATAAAACATTTGATTGCTGTCAATATTTTAAGAAGTAATTTATTCAGTTGAAAATAGAGGGACACAGTTGCTTTTGTATCAGTTAAACTTTTGGGTCATAACTGCATTATCAAACAATGCCAATCTTTAGTTCTATAATTGCTTGGAATCTGCTAGATGCTTAACATTTAATAAACATGGTTTTGAGAATAATATCTTTATGTATTGTAACAGTCAGGTTTGTACATTTGCTCAACAGACTGAGAGTCCGAGTCAGAGAACCAAAGGCTGACCAATTTCGGATAGTAATATCCTATGTCTGATCATACCTCAACTTTCTCACTCGGGCTTCCAAGTCAACCCATCGTGAATGACATGCCTGAGGTTACACTCGATATCTCTTTATTCACGTTCCAGCAATAGCACAGCAGTAAAACATGAGACATTCCCCCCCAACTACATATTATATAACTTAACTAGTGATTCATAAGAGCAAGAATGGAGACTGAGCCAAATTCATATTTCATAAATTTAATATAATACTTAATAAGTAAAATAAATTGGCTATAGCTGGCTCACATGCAGGAGTGAATACTGAGGGTTATGAAAGAAGATATATTACAGCAATTTATAGTATGCTCACATGCAGGTGATTGACTCAAGGTTACAAAGCTAATTATATAGGGATCACACGCAGGTGAGTGGTTCACAGTTATAAAATAATATCATAAAGCAATTTATAGTGTGTTCACACGCAGGTGAGTGGCTCAGGTTTATAGAATAATATCAGAAAGCAATTTATATAATACACATAGGTGAGTGGCTCAGGTTTATAAAATAATATCATAAAGCAATTTATATAATACTCACACATAGGTGAGTGGATGCTCAGAGTTACAAATGATTTAATTAGTCTATGACTTTTTAATAAGCTTATGTCATCCTTGTCCTAACTCACGCCATGGTCTATATTGTGAGAATAAGTAACAGAGTGATCAATTTATTGATAACTGATAGAGATTAGATGATTTTTATTAAGTTTAAACTTATCTATAAAGAAATTTGTGTGTTATATAATTACTATGCAGATAAATGCATTAACTCAAGTTTTCAAATCAGATCAAAGCTGAGGTTACTTTCTAAGGAAGCTGAACTGAGGTGTGGCAGTCAAATGTCAAATTCTAGTGCATTATAAATTATAGCATCAGAATAAATGCATCTCGAAGGTATTCTTAATTGAGGTTTATTACCTAGTAAATGTTTCCCCTAACCGGTCATCTTGTTATAATTGAAGAGGCCTTTTTATTACAGTGAGCAGAAGAGTGGCTTTCAAGACCTTTGGAATGCTTTGGTTCCGTTAAATATGAATAAATGTTACAGTTGCCTAAACTTTCGAGACATGACTTGACGTGGAAATGATCCTGATGTAGGCCATTATAGATATAGCAAGAAGATATGCATTTTTATGCTAACTAGCAACACATTTGCAATGCTAAATTAATATTTTATAAATTAATTACGCCAAAATTTTAGCTTCTTTCAGTGCTACTATCACTGGTCAGTTCATAAAGGAGATTATTAAGTCACATGATCAAGATGATAATGAGAATCTGATTTAAGGCTCTCTGCAGCATCTTAATTTTTAATTAAATGGAGTTATAGCAACTTTAAAGATTTTCTAGGACTTGAACATTATATATAGTATAATTTCCATCTAATATCAAAGGAACTGATTTTTAAATAATCTAAAATATGGATTATTAAATAGCTCATGCAAAATATTGATTTTTAAATAAATTACTCAAATATTAATCAGAATAAGCCTTACTAATAACATAAAATGTGTTTTAAATAACATATGAAAAATATACCTTTTAAATATCTTGTGTAAAATATACTTATTAAATAACTGGCAAAATACATATTTTAAATAACTTACGCAAATATACAACTTAAATAATGTACACAAATCTGCATTTCAAATAACATATGCAAAATATACATTTTAAATAACTTTAGCAAAATATTTTCATTTTAAATAACTTATTAGGGCATTATAAGTAACTGATTCACTCTAGTGTAAATATTAGTTTTATTTCAGAAAGGAGTTTTGACTATAATCTTTTTTTTTAAGTGTCATAGCATTGGCTGAGACATGAACCCACAACCCGGGCAAGTGCCTGCAAGTGCAAGGCAGTCACGCTGACCTCTCGACCACCAATGCAAGATGACTATATTCTTTATATTACAATAATCTGATGTAATGGAAAAGTGATTACTCGCCCCCTCCCCCCGATAATTTATTTAACATACAAAACTCCGTTCTGATGACATAGCATAAATTAATAACCATGAACTTAAAACTAAAGATAGATGGTATAAGAATAAATTGCATAAAATGATCAATAAATTTATAATTTAGAAATGAGAATTTGTTTGGATGGTTTCATAGAAACTAAATATTTATGCTTACTTAAAATATGAATGATCATTCAAATTATTTATGATCAAGCAAGAATTTTGAGATTGCTCTAAGCTTTAAATAAATTTCATATAACAGTTTAGTGTAACATTTAAATATAATTAATTACGAAATTGTTTAGTTAACTAGCTTTTCATTTAGAATAAGTTTAGTTATGAAATTAAATATTCTGCAGAATGATTTACTGGTAAAGCCTTTAAGGCATTCTTTAATGTGCTTCTCTCTGTCAAATCAGGCTGGGATCCTCTGGGTTTGAGTGTAGATGCAGCTGGGAATTTTTACTTCTGTAGCAGCTTTCTACATTACTTCGTTGAAGGAACTCTCTGGAATTTTAGGTGTAGCTTCTTTCTCCATCACAGGCTGGGATGGTTGAGGTTGGTGTTTTCTCTCATCGGTAGAAGCTTGTGGGAAGAGAAAACAGCAGTCTCTTTCTCTAGCCAATGGTCATGATTGGAACAGCTTGGGTACTGACTTTTTAGGATTCAGCTTGCTAAAGTACAGCAGAAACAGTTTTCTTATTTAATTTTTTTTAGCACTAGTCTTCAGAAATATTTCGGTAACTTTTTAACAGCAACAAGCACTTGAAGAAGAAGGATGGATGAGGATGGATCTTGATGGCAACTACAGGTCCCTTTTATATTATATTTTTGACAATAGTTCCCTCCTCTTTCCAGTCTTGCCACATCATCTGATTACTGGTTTGAACTTGCCTTTAACTAAATATCCATTTAGTAAAATATTTAGTATAGCTAAATCTGGATTTAAAGGCTCTATTATTCCAACTGATGTCATAGTTAACTCCAGAATCAAAGATGACATTCCTCAGAGTTTTCCAATTTGTGTCACAGTTACCTCGAGTCAAAGATGATATTCCCAAGAGAGTTGCAATAGCACTTATTATAGATTTATGCCTGCCTGAATTTTATATTTGGCTTTAGTTATAATTTTAAATGGGTCAAATTTTAGTTAAGATTTATTTTTAGAAATGTTAAAACTCATAAACAACTTACTGCTTGTGTAATTTTAAACAAATAAAAGAACTGAAAATTATTTAACTTGAAAATTATTTAAAATGAATATTGAACTTAAATAAATAATTTTATAAATTTAAACCTATTATTCTGTTATATATATACATTTTAACTACACACCATTATGTTTGCTTCAATTTTAACAAACGTAAATGAATATGCCTGTATATAAATATAGGTCTATATTTTCATATTATAATTAATAGGACAATTATACATGCACATACTCTGCAATATTATAAGCACAATCAAAGTTTTAAATTAAAGAAACACATGCAATCTGAGTGATACTATTATAGAATATAATAGGTGAAACAGATCTAACTGTTTCATAGCAATCCATTCCCAGACAAAAAAAAGACCTTTCTTCACCCTCTATTCTTTTTTTGTAGCTCGTGCTAGTGATTCTACATAACCTAAGTAACTTTTATCTATATATATATATATTACTATTCTTGTCTACTTTTCTCAATTTCCCTTTCTGGTACTGTAAGCAGCTAATACATCAACTTCATTGCTCTAGCACAGTTAAATATACAATTATTGTAACACAATTATTAAATACACAAATATGATTAACTAAGATAACAAATTTTAATTATTCTCCCTCTATAATTCTTAGATAAGGTAACACTAATTCTAATGACTAACTTTCTATAATTCAGGTAATGGATGATAAAATATGATTAAATAAGATAAATTCTAATTATTCTCACTCTATGTAAATGAATAAATAAGCTAATACTAATTCTATTTAATCTTAAAACATCACATGATCACTATCTTCCATGCTTGCTCTTAACTGTTGTTATAATAGACAAAACTCTCTCCATACAGTAGTGCCACTCTAAGCAAGACAGAGTAATCAATGGATGCCAGAAGGCTTGTGCATAAAATCCCTATCTAGTGCCTATTCATCAGTTTTGCCTATTATAACAACAGCTATGACCAAGCATGGAAGATAGTGATCATGTGATGTTTTAAGGTTTAATACCAATCCTGCCTTATAGAAAGGTGGTGGCTATGGTTATAAAAAAGCCAAAGACACCAAAATGTATGGGTGCTGAACTGAGTTCAGACCCATATGACTATTTGAGCTATTGAGCTTAGATTGAAAATATCTGTGTGTTTTCAATTTTATTCTCATAGTTTAGTAGTTATGTAGAGTTAAAAGGTGGCTGCCGGAGAGTTGCATTAGATCCTAAGATCTAGATGCAGAGCTCTCAGATCCAAGGTTCCTCACTGATGAAGGCCATAAGCCAGAAACTAGTTTGGGGATATTGGATGAGTAGGCACTAGATAGGGGTTTAATGCACAAGCCTTCTGGCATCCATTGATTACTCTGTCTTGCTTAGAGTGGCACTACTGTATGGAGAGAGTTTTGCCTATTATAACTAATTCTATTTACTAACTTTCTACTACTACAAGTTATAAATATGAGTCACAAATAAATAAATAAGGTTAAACAGGTAAACTAATTCTAATTATCACTAAACTAACATACACGAAAACACCTAAATATAATTTCCCTACACCTTCCTCTAAGGGAGCTTCTGATTCTGCCTATTTACCGGGAAGGGCTTCAAGCTCCCTGCATTGTACTTTTATGCAATCTAAAAGTATTTTTTTCAGATTTCCTTTAATCTGGTCTGGCCCTTTGTAGAGTGGATCAAATTTTTGATACTGGGATAAAGATCTGTTATTTGGGGGCTTATCTTTCACCCAAACCTGGTCCTTTACTTTGAATTTATAAATTGGTTTTAATTTTCTTGCTCTATACTCTGCTTTCTTTATTTTCACCTTGACTTTACTAACTAAAGCTATGCTTTTCTGTGGTAGCTCTTTCCCTTTCTATCCATATCTCTTTCTGTTCCTTTTCTACTCTATCTACTCTCTCCTGTAACCCCTGTATCTCCGGTACTATATCTACTTTTCTATGATCCCTTTGTTCACTATCTCTAACTCACTTTCTAGAACTTTTACTTTTTTCTCTATTTCTGGTCTTATCTCTCCTATTTTTTTATATGGAGGCTCTCCCTGTCATTCTAATATTTACCCTATATAGCAAAGCATCTCTTCTTTTTCTGTCTTCCTTTTTTATCTATGTTTCTTTTCTTTTTCTTCCCTTTTCTCTCTATCTCTTTTTTCTTTTTCTTCCCTTTCTTCTCTATCTCTTCTTTCTTTTTTTTCCCTTTCAGCCTTATCTTTTTCTCCTCTATCTCTCCTTTCTTTTTCTTCCTTTTCTTCTCTATCTCTCCCTTCTTTTTCTTTTCTTTCAGCCTTATCTTTTTCTTTTCTAGCTTTTTTTTCTTTTCTTTATCTCTCTTTTCTTTTTCTTCTCTTTCAGCCTTATCTTTTTTTCTCTATCTCTTTTTCTTTCTCTTCCCTTTCTTTTTATTCCCTTTCTTCTCTATCTCTCCTTTCTTTTTCTTTCCTTTCAGCCTTATTTCTTTCTTCTCTATCTCTCCTTTCTTTATCTCTTTTCTTTTCTATCTCTCCTCTCTTTTTCTTCCCTTTCAGCCTTATCTTTTTTATCTATCTCCCTTTTCTTTTTCTTCTCTTTCTTCTCTATCTCTCTTTTTCCCTTTCTGCCTTATTTCTCTTTTCATTTTCTTCCCTTTCCTTTCTATCTCTCCTTATCTTTTCTTCCCTTTCAGCCTTATCTTTTTCTTTTTTCTCTATATCTCTTTTCTTCTTTTCCTGCCTCTCAGCCTTGTCCTTTTCTCTTTCTTCCATATCTCTTTTTTTCTTTCTTCCCTTTGTTTTTTCTAGTACCTCCAAAAGCCACTCTCTTTTACACTCCATTGTTAATCTTCCCCATTTCAGGTTCATCTTTAACTCCATGATCTTGAATGCCTGCCTTGTATCCTCCCTCTCTTCTTCTCTATATCTCCTTTCTGTTTCTTCTCTTTCGTCTTTATGTCTCCTTTCTTTCTCTTCCCTTTCAGATTTCTCTTTTTCCCTTTCTTCTCTATATCTTTTTTCTTTCCTTTCAGCCCTCTATTTTTATTTCCTTTCAGCTCTCTCTTTCTCTTCTTTCCCTTCTTCTACCTCTTTCTCTTCTCTTTCTTTCCTTTCAGCCCTGTCTTTTTCATTTTCTTCTCTATCTCTTCTTTCTTCTCTTTTTTCAGCATCCATTTCATTAGTGCCATTAGGCTGAATTCCTCATCTACTACTTCCTGCTTTTCGCTATGACCCTTTCCTTGTGTTGATTTTGGCCTAATTTCCTCTTTTAGGTTCTTTTTTGCTGGCTGCTACTTCCTCTTCCATACTGTTACTTTACTATCCTCCTCCCTGATCTCAAAGTTTGTCTTCACTTCCTACTTTTTTCTTACCTGCTCCTCCTGTTCCTCTTTTCCCTCCTCTTTTCTTTCTCCTTCCATTCTATTTTTTATGTTATATATTTTAGTACTATCTCTATCTTTGATTTGCTTTTCTTATTTTTATTTGACAGCTGACTCACTATCTACTCCCCCAGAACTGACTATCTATAACTGCCTCACTCACCCATGTTCTTTGCCCATTTTTCCTTTTTATTTGCCACCTGATACATCTTAATAATATATCATTAAATACGTAATAATACATCTAAGTAATGAAATATATTTTCAGACTCATCTAGCTTCTGACTTGCCACCTGAGGTTTCTCCCTTAAAAATAAAAGTTTTTCTCTCCTTTTTTTCAGTTCGCATGCATTTCTCTTTTTTTTTCTTGCTTGATCATTTTCTTGCTCATCGCTCTCTGAATCACATGTTGTTTCTGACTTTAAAATTATTTAAATTATTTACCAACTCAATTAATTATCAATTATAATACTAAATTATGAGTTGTTTTATTTAATTTATACATATTTTGTCATACTGCAATGATATTTGGAATGAAAAATATGAATACTCTACTCAGGGTCATGTACTTAGTCTAAGCCACACATTGAGTCGCTAACTCCGGGGAAAAATACCTATGTAATGGTCAGGATTGTATATTTTCTCAACAGACTGAGAGTCCGAGTCAGAGAACCAAAGGCTGACCAAGTCAGGATATTAATGTCCTACGTCTGATCATACCTCAACTCTCTCACTCATGTTTCCAAGTCAACCCATCATGAATGACATGCCTGAGGTTACACTCGATATCACTTTATTCACATTACAGCAATAGCACAGCAGTAATACATGAGACATCTCCCCACTACATATTATATAAATTAACTAGTGATTCATAAGAGCAAGATGGAGACTGAGACAAATTCATATTTCATAAATTTAATATAATACTTAATAAATAATAAGCAAAATAAATTGGCTATAGCTGGCTCACATGCAGGTGAGTGAATAATCAGGGTTATGAAAGAAGATATATTACAGCAATTTATAGTGTGCTCACACGCAGGTGAGTGACTCAAGGTTACAAAGCTAATTATATAGGGATCACATGCAGGTGAGTGGTTCAGGGTTATAAATAATATCATAAAGCAATTTATAGCATGCTCACCCGCAGGTGAGTGGCTCAGGTTTATAGAATAATATCATAAAGCAATTTATATAATACTCACACCTAGATGAGGGGCTCAGGTTTATAAAATAATATCATAAAGCAATTTATATAATACTCACATGTAGGTGAGTGGATGTCAGGGTTATAAATGATTTAATTAGTCTATGACTTTTTAATAAACTTATGCCATCCATGTCCTAACTCATGCCATGTTCTATATAGTGAGAATAAGTAACAGTTAGAGTGATCAATTTATTGGTAACTGATGAAGATTAGATTATTTTTATTAAGTTTAAACTTAACTATAAAGATATTTGCATCATATATAATTGCTATGCAGATAAATGCATTAACTCAGATTCCGAATCGGATCAAAGCTGAGGTTACTTTCTAGGGAAGCTGAACTGAGGTGTGGCAGTCAAACATCAGATTCTAGTCCATTATAAACTATAGTATGAGAATAAATGTGCCTCGAATATATTTTTAATTGAGGTTTATTACCTAGTAAACGGTTCCCCTAACCAGTCTGCTTGCTATAATTGAAGAAGCCTTTTTATTAAAGTGAGCAGAAGAGTGGCTTATGAGCCCTTTGGAATGCTTTGGTTGTGTTAAATACAATAAATGCCATGGTTGCCTAAACTTCCGAGGCGTGATGACGTGGAAACTATCCTGATGTAGGCCATTATAGATATAGCAAGAAGATGTGCATTTTAAGAAGATGTGCATTTTTATGCTAACTAGCAACACATTCGCAATGCTAAATTAATATTTTATAAATTAATTTTGCCAAAATCTTAGCTTCTTTCAGTGCTACTACCACTGGTCAGTTCATAAAGGAGATTATTAAATCACATGATAAAGGCGATAATGAGAATCTGATTTAAGGCTCTCTGCATACCATCTTAATCTTTAATTAAATGGAGTTACAGCAAATTTAAAGATTTTCTAGGACTTGAACATTATATATAATATAATTTCCATCTAATATCAAATGAACTGATTTTTAAATAATCTAAAATATGGATTATTAAATAGCTCACACAAAATATTGATTTTTAAATAAACTACTCAAATATTAATCTTAAATAACTCGTCAGAATAAGCCTTACTAATAACACAAAATGTGTTTTAAATAACATACGCAAAATATACCTTTTAAATAGCTTGGGTAAAATATACTTTTTAAATAACTGGCAAAATACACATCTTAAATAACGTACGCAAATCTGCATTTCAAATAACATACGCAAAATATACATTTTAAATAACTTTAGCAAAATATTTTCATTTTAAATAACTTGTTAGGGCATTATAAGTAACTGATTCACTCTAGCATAAATATTAGTTTTATTTCAGAAAGGAGTTTTGACTATATTCTTTATATTACAATAATCTGATGTGACGGAAAAATGATTACTCGCCCCCTCCTTCCGATAATTTATTTAACATACAAAACTCTGTTCTGACGACATAGCATAAATTAATAAACATAAACTTAAAGTTAAAGATAGATGGCATAAGAATAAATTGCATAAAACGATCAATAAATTTATAATTTAGAAATGAGAATTTGTTTGAATGGTTTTATAGAAACTAAATATTTATGCTTACTTAAAATATTAATGATCATTCAAATTATTTATGATCAAGCAAGAATTTTGAGAATGCTCTAAGCTTTAAGTAAATTTCATATAACAGTTTAGTGTAACATTTAAATGATGTAATTAATTACGAAATTGGTTAGTTAGCTAGCTTTTCATTTAGAATAAGTTCAGTTATGAAATTAAATATTCTGCAGAATGATTTACCAGTAAAGTCTTTAAGGCATTCTTTAATGTGCTTCTCTCTGTCAAATCAGGCTGGGCTACTCTGGGTGTGAGTCTAGATGCAGCTGGGAAATTTACTTCTGTGGCAGCTTTCTACATTACTTCTTTCAAGGAACTCTCTGGCATTTCAGGTGTAGCTTCTTTCTCCATCACAGGCTGGGCATGGTTTAGGTTGGTGTTTTCGCTCATCGGTAGCAGCTTGTGGGAAGAGCAAATGGCAGTCTTTTGTCTTTAGCCAACAGTCATGATTGGAACAGCTTGGGTACTGGCTTTTTAGGATTCAGTTTGCTAAAGTACAGCAGAAACAGTTTTCTTATTTAAATTTTTTTCAGCACTGGTCTTCAGAAATATTTTGGCAACTTTTTAACAGCAACAGCAACAAGTACTTGAAGAAGAAGAAGAAGGATGGATGAGGATGGATCTTGATGGCTACTACAGGCCCCTTTTATATTGTATTTTTGACAGTAATTCCCTTCTATTTCCAATCTTGCCACATCACCTGATTACTGGTTTGAACTTTCCTTTAATAAATATCCACTTAGTAAAATATTTAGTATAGCTAAATCTGGACTTAAAGGCTCTATTATTCCAATTGATGTCATGGTTAACTCCAGAATAAAAAATGATATTCCCCAGAGTTTTCCAATTTGCGTCACAGTTACCTGGAGTCAAAGATGATATCCCCACAGAGAGTTGCAATAGCACTTAGTATAGATTTATGCCTGACTGAATTTTATCATTGGTCTTAGTTATAATTTTAAATGGGTCAAGTTTAAGTTAAAGATTTATTTTTAGAAATATTAAAACTCATAAACAACTTACTGCTTGTGTAATTTTAAACAAACAAAAGAACTGAAAATTATTTAACTTGAAAATTATTTAAAATAAATATTGAACTTAAATAAATAATTTTATAAATTTACACCTATTACTCTGTTATATATATATATAAATTTTAACTACACACTGTTATGTTTACTTCAGTTTTAACAAACGTAAATGAATATGCTGTATATAAATATAGGTTTATATTTTCATATTATAATTAATAGAACAATTATACACTCACATACTCTGCAATATTATAAGCACACTCAAAGTTTTAAATTAAAGAAACACATGCAATCTGAGTGCAACGAAATATACTATTATAGAATATAATAAGTGAAACAGATCTAACTGTTTCAATATATATATTCTATTAAACATTCACTGTATTTGCATTATGCACTTTATTACAATTTGCTTAAAATCTTTATTCTTGTTATTCTTTATAATTTTGATTGTCTAAAAATCTTCTAGAAAGTTTAAGAATAATGAAAGCTTCTTGGAAGAGTGCTTGGTGGACAGTCAAAATTATAGTAATAATTAAAAACATTGCACAAACAAAAATGAATAATTTATGCATTCATCTATTCATTTTTCTTATTGTTGTTACTATTGTTAATTTATGTCATAGTATAATAATCTAGAACAAGAAATAATAATGAAATAAATTACAATTTGTGCATTTGTTATATTAACTATGGGATCTGATTTTTGTGCCATTTATAAATTTATAGATATTATATTTATATGGATTGCTGGTTATCACTGAAAAAGAATTGTTATCAAAATATGTCCTTCACAGCAATTGATTGGGGGGAGTGAGTTATATGATAGTAATTAGGTGTTGAATGTTTTATGTACTGTTATTGGAGCTGACATAGCAAGTTTATCTATATTATTTCTAGGTGTATTAATTTATTAATTACATATTTCAATGTAAGATTTTCTTAATTAATATTTAATCAATAAAATAAGATTAAACAACACTACCTTTATTAATGCTTACCTGTATTGGAGTAGGCAGTTTTATAGAAAGACTGCAATGCTGAATGTTTACTACTCGTTAATATCAAATCTCTTAGATTACAATTATTAATGTCAGTTCATCAATGTAATAATAATGATTATACTCTAAATTGAGGTGGTATTTTTTAAATATCCACCTTGTAAAATAATTGTCCAGTTTTTTTTTACATGGTATGGTGAAAAGGTAAAGATTTATTTACATTATTTCGAAATGCATTAAAATTACATTAAAAAAGATTTAAATAGTAATATACATTTATAAAACCACAACTATGTAATATGTATATATCATAAAATAACATTTAAAAGATTACATTTTGAAGTTTTTTCCTCATGTGTCATAGCATTAGTCAGAAATCGAACCCACTAACCCAGGACAACTGCTTGTAAAGCTGCTGTTGCTGACCTCTCGACCACCAATGCTTGACAAGTTTTATCTATTTGTGTACCTACTACTACAAGAAATATATTATACTAATTAATCAAATTCCATCTATGCAGTCATTTGGATAAATTGCAACTGTGAATAAATTCTTTCGTAAGTTGATCTATGTGAACTTTTGTAAAAAAAAAAAAAATTGTTAAATTCTTTTCATACGCCCATATGATGACCAATCTGTTTCTTTGAATATTTTCAAATATAGCTATCATTTGAAATTATTTATATCAAATGTAAACTTTTATCAAACTGCTATCATATATTAATTCAAGATATAGTTTTATTTATGATCCCTTTTCTGAAAAAGTCAAAGTAATCTATTAAATAACAGAAAAATTATAGCATAAAATATGGATTTATTATGGACTTTGATTCAGTAATAAAGTTCTCTGTATTTGATCTCCATACTCATTTTTGTATCATAGTCAACAAATTTCCCACTACCCTAGGTCACTATGATCATCTGTTTCAAAAACGTAAATTACTAGTTCTTGATCTATATAGAATTAAACACAAGCCAAAAATCACATAATTAATGATTGTCAATTCTATGGATGCAACAAAAGAATTAAAGGACTTAATAAGTCATTAGTAAAACTTTAGTTAAATAAAAAACTGTTATCATAGTTTTTAAAAATTTATTTTCTTATTGTTCCATTATATAATCTATCTTTCAAACAGCAAAATACAAAAAATTGTTGACTGCAAAGACGTTTTATAATATGACAGTGTCTCTGGTGGAAAATTAGTGAAGCATTTTAATGCAATGTACAAAGACTCATATATCATTTTGAGCGTATGTGTGTGTAAATATTTAGACATTTTGTCGAACATTGGTTAAAAATTCAAAATCTCATTAGTTTGAAATGCATCCGGTATAGGATAGTAGACAGATTTAAAGAACTCGAGGTTTCCTGGATTAATTACAACCGAGAAAAGAAAAAAAAATCAGATGATCAAAATAAAATATAAAAAAACTATTTTATTCTGCCTGATGCTTTGATATTCAAATGTTTGTTTATATACCTTCCCTATCAATATCCCAAGTATTATAATAAACGAGCTGATTTGGTACCATGATAATTACTATTTATTAATAAAAAAACATAGCTATAAAATTTAAAAGTAATTCGTTATGTGCATAAACAATATAAATTTTAATCATCAATAATGGGAAAGTGTGAAGGTGTTTATTATGTCTATAAAAATTTTAATCATTTAATATAAATTTGTTACTAATATTTAGAATTCTTTTAATTAATATTTAGAATTCTTTTAATTAATATTTATCATTTTTAACAGTCAATGCACTGTGTGGATTAATGTAATGGTAAAATGACGAACTTAAGACTTCAAGGTTCATTGGATTGTGTCCCTTCTCTATTATTTCTGGAATTTAAACTTAATATGATCTCCCAAGTAACAAACTATTTTGTTTATTTATTAGCAATTATTTTAAATGAGCGTGGCTATTCTAAATCTAGAAGAAGACAAAGCAAAGATAGAAAAATACAAAACATAAAAAAATAGTAACAAATGTAAATAATATAAATTTATTAAGCGCCATGTGCAGTCATTATTACATCTGATTGGCTTAAACATAAGCATTTTAAGGCGCTTCTGTCGAAGGTTTTAGCCTTACACGTTATTAAAAGCAAAGATTGGAGTCAGAATAGCTATGTATCTAATTAAGAATAAAAGTGTAGTTGCAGAAATATGCTACTATATTTTAGCAATTAGTGCAGACGATTTGCAAATGTTATGACTGGCTCACAATAACCAACCCTTATACCAATCTAAATAAATGAACACTGCAAAACAAAACAAAAAAAAGAGAGATAATGAAGAAATGAATAACCTGAAAAATAAAAGCTATCAATTTATCACTTAAAATAATTTTTTAGAATCAAAAAATAAATAAATTAATAAACAAAGAACGGGATACTTTTCATTATTTTTTTCTAAATCTTTCTTACTAATATAAATGAAGATAGCCATTAAAAAATTGACCAAGGCAGCTGAACTTCCTTTAGTACTTGCATTATTTTATCTTACTATTGTTAAACAATCTTGCAATAATTAATGCTATTAAAATTTCTATTACCTAAATATTTTATATTGTTATCTAGTCACTTTTATACTCATTTATGAGTAGCTATTTATTATTTATTATAACTTCTATTTTATCATATTTTTTCTCAAAGATTTTACATTTATTTACAAATCTGCTGTCACATTTCTCAAAATAGTCTTTAACTAATTAATGAAAAATATTTCTGTAGTGTAATAAAAACACCACTCTCATGCATGGTAGGAATTGATTTTTATCCACTTTTAACATTTTGTGGAGAGATGCAATCATAAACATATGATCAAGGACATGTGAAAAGGATTTGTATGATCTCCAAAATGCACATTCACCATCAGTTGACACATATCATAATCTCTTACATGTATCTCTATCATTGTTCAGTATATTAGAAACAGTTTGATTGATGAGTACACGTTGAGACAAATCACTTAATAGATATGCATGAAAATGGTGTAGGGAACTTTAAAAAAATAATTACAATTATAATAACATGTTTTATATCTTGGGAATGCATAAAAGACTTGAGATGATCCATGGATTTCAGTCTCCAGTTTATCACTCTGCCACTGCACTAAATCACATAGGGCATCAAGCTTTTAATTTACCTTATTTATGGGTCTGAAAAATTTAAATAGTATTTCAATTACTGCCTTTATACTACTGACATTGTCTATATATGATGGATAATGAAATGATTTTTATATGTGAAGGCTGATTTTGAATACCTAATATTCAGTATCTAACCAAGAATATCTTCTATTGCCTTATAGGATATGATGCTATAGAATATAAAAACATACCTTTTTCAGATTGGGCATGTGATGCAAATGAACTACAATGGATCATCTCAAAATGTATTTTATTTGCATACTTAAGTGTGCTTTTGTAGAAGAAACATATTGCTAAAGCATACTGATGTAATGATAAATCACTTAATGACAGAAATGTAGTATCGAACAGAAAAGTAAACATTAATAACCTTATTAATAATATTTTGACATTTTTTGTCATTATAATCGCTTCTAAAAAACACAAAATATTTGATGGCAAAGATTTTGAGCTTTATCTGTCAGAAATTATCAAAGCCTTAAATTAGAAATATTAGTTTTGGTATACTGATACAAATGTCTTTTAATAGAGAATTATTTTTTTAAAATGATAAACTTCATTAATCTATTATTTTTAGAACGTTTTTTTATTATCTTCCTCACTATTATCATTTTTTAAAAAAACTTTTATTTCTTTGCTTTTGAGTTTTTTTTTTTTAGTTATTTACAACTGAAAACGATTGGACAAAATAATGAGAACACCCACGATGCAGATCCATCCTCCAAGGTCTGTTTTATTTTATATAAAATAAAGTAGAATAACGTTTAAAGAAATATTAAACTACTTGAATTTTTTCAGATAACGTGATTATTTTCCAATGTTAAGGAGTTCATCAATGATAGTTTTATTATAAATAGATCAATATATCAAAGCCATGCTCACTAGAGGAATTGAGACAATTGGGTTGCTGCTCATACATTCTTCCAAGAATATTTACCCATTATTTATCATTATCAGCATTATACTTTTGCTGAGAATTGGTCTGATTCTGTCAAGAGAAAGATCCTGAAGTGTCCAGATTCAAAATTATTATCTGCACTGGAAAATTATCAACATTGGCACATAATTAAAAAAACTGATGCTAATAAAATCTACATTATTAGATGGACTTTATTAAAAAAATATTTGAATTTATTCAGGATAAATTTGCTTTAATAATATTTACAAGTTCGATTAAATCTGACAACTCAACTATAAAATGAAGAATATTGAATTTCATGTGTTACAATTTTACTAGTTTTTTTTGTTGAAAACTTTTACATGAAAAATATTTCTATAAAATTATATATGTATGTGTGCATGTATAGTATTAATTAATTCAATAATTTACTTGAAAGAAAATA
Source organism: Epiperipatus broadwayi (assembly GCA_028023455.1). Lineage (NCBI taxonomy): Eukaryota > Metazoa > Onychophora > Udeonychophora > Euonychophora > Peripatidae > Epiperipatus > Epiperipatus broadwayi. The sequence continues at coordinate 528,448 of JAQFVV010012521.1, read as the reverse complement.
CATTTATTAATTATCATTTTAAGATCTTGTTTGAATTTAAGTCTTCAATATATACTGTAAGGGTATGAAAAGTAGAGCTGCTTTAACCCAATCTAGAGATGCAGGTTGAGGGGGTTTGAACCTCACCTACCCCTCCGGATTGCCACTAAGCAACTTACTCTCCATGATCTCACTAGAATTTCTTCTCAATGTATGCCCGGTGGTCAGGGAGAGACATGACTCAAAGGAGGAATTTACAAATAAGAATAAGTGGTATATGAATGTATTAAAAATAAAGAAACATTTATTGTTCACAAAAGAATTAGTTTATTATTTACAAAAGAAAAATGCAAGATCACTATCTAAAGAGGCGGTCAATAATTTCTCGGTCTACCGAGAAACATCAATGGACTGACCATAACTACCCATGGGCAGTAAACATTGGTTTTTTTAGTTCACAAATTATATTCCATTTATTTGACATAGAATGAATGATTTTTGGAAGAGAGTAAAGAAATCACTCAGAGGTGGCAGAGAAAGAAAGAAAAAAAAACAAATTACTAGTTAAATAGATGTTCTTTGAGCTATGATAAAAACATAGCCCATAACTTAAATTTGAACCCCCTTCTTGTTCTTTTCTTTTTGCATTGCACACATCATCAGCTTTTCTGTGCAGTGCTTTGAGCATAGAAGATAGTCAGGCTTAATAAAACAAATATATTAACTAAATGTATTACTCAGAGATTCAATGTTTTTCTCCTTCTTCTTGGCAGACAGTTTTCCAGAGATATTATGAGTGCAGAAAGAAGTGAAGGCTGGATAGCGCTCTGACCCTAAAACATAGTAGGGTGATAAGGAACTCATTCACAGAGCATGATCCGAGTTCAGAGCGGAGCATAATGCTTATGTCCAGTCACTAATAGGTTTTACATATAACGACTTCCGGAATCTTATCCGGAGACGTCCATAAGATAAGCCCATCAATATGGAGATTGAAATAAGACACAATTTATAAAGATATTTCCAACTCTCCAAGTAATACACAAAAGATTAAGATGGAATAATAATCCATTTTTAAAAAAAATCAAGCCTGAAATTAAACACTAATATTTAAATTCTTATGCCACAAAGCTCTCACAAAAACTGAGGTAAAAACTTAGACAAAAAATAATTTCCCTTATATTATCGATCTTTACATAATCGTTTAGATATATATCTTTACTAGTGGCTTAATAAAAGGATACTAGAACTCTATTTAACCAACTCTACCCACCTTTATCAATGAAACTTCTTTAACATTTCTTGATTATAAAAACACTCTCTCTCCCATATAAAATGTACAGATTATTTCAAATCAATCCACTCTAATTAAAATAACTACATATCTGTGCCCCTGCAATTCTTATTTGGATCAAAAAAGCAAAGAAAACGAGAAACTAAAAAAAAAACAACCTATAAGCTGAGTTTAGTTTTAATTATTTTGCTTTTTCTTTAAGTAAACCGAAATAAGAATGATCTATTGATTTCCTTTCAATAAAAAAAAAATATTAATCTAATCGAGAATGACCTTTGTGCTTCTGCTGAGGTAAGCCTACTAATATATGGAGTATCTGAATGAAGTTCAGGCCCATATGATTTTTTTAGTTAGAGAGCTGACTTTAAAGACATGTAGATGTCTAAAAGTTTCAGATCTGTTTCTAACAATTAACTTTTAGATAAATGCTTTGCTTGAGTTGGTTTTTTGAATCTAATGTCCCAACTCCTCACTGAAGAGACCCATAGGTCGAAACTGGTCTGGGGATGGGGATAATCCAAGATAAAAATGATTTGAATGCCTTCTCTTGTAGTAGCATTTATCATAAATTTAAAAAAAAGCTTGTTTTAGAGCTCATTAGCATGCTCTTACTTTTACATATTTGTAAGTGCAAGCTATATATAAGTACATCTGACTTTTTACTATTACTATTTATATATTTAAAAAAAGAAATAAATAAATGACAGAATCTTTTATTATTCCGGATTGGAGATTCACACAAAATCAATCAAATTCTGGTGTCAGAAAAGAAATCAACAGTTTTAATAGTAACCTTTAATAAAACGTTTTAAAACCAATTAAATCACACACATATACATAAAAGAACTACGTGTACATATATGTTTTATTAATGAAAATATTTAAAGTAAAACAAACACTAATACAAAGATTTATATTGCCGGTAAATTTTGAAATGCGTACGTCTTTTAATGAGATAGTCTTATGAAGATTTCAGTGCACTACACAAGTGACGGCTTCTTTTAATTTCAATCCTTCATGATCTGTGACTGCCAGCAGGCATTTGGTCAGGCAAGAAATGTTCTGGCACCATGCTACATTATGTTATTACACCTTTCCAGCTCCAGAAAAACAGGAAAATTGACAAGAGAGAGAGGGAGAAAAATCTACTTGGCCATTCCCATTATAGCACCTGAAACATTCTTTAAGTTTCTTTGAATGTTTTTGTGATTCCAAATTCTACAGCAGGGACCTAATATCTTCTTAGTTGTGGAAGCTTTTACCCACAAGTTAACTATATTTCTTCTTCCTAAAATATCTTGTGCTATTTTTCAATCCTAGCAGTTGAACTGGGCCAGGCAAAAGCTGTGCAGAAACTACCTGTTCTCTCTCTATCTACTCAAGTTATTAGCCATCTTGCATTCCAATCCCCATTGTTCTCTATCTTAATTTTAATTACAGTATTTTTAAATTAATTATTTTTTTTATCTAATTAATCTTTTTCTCTAATGAGTTCTGGAAATTTTATTTCTTTATCTAAAATAAAATCTTTTCATTTTATTTTCTAAAATTAAAAGAACATTCCGTAAATTTTTTTCCTGCTTTAAATTTAGTCTACATTCATTGTGGTTGAACTCAGGGTCTTTAGTTAAACCACAGTGAATGGTGAAGCAAACATATATATATATATATTCCATGTGTATATAATTATAGCTTCAATACATAAACAAAATAAAAGCATGCAATATTACAAATAGTAAATCATTCTAAAATTTTAGAATAATTTTGCTCTAATTTTTAATTTTTTAATATTTAAATTTTTTAGCATTTTATTTTCTGAACATATTTATAGGTCTTAAGTGCTTTTTGTTTTAGTGGGTTTTTTTCTTTTTAGTTGTATTTTTAATGAAAAAAACTCTATTTCTTATTCTATCTTCATATTTTTTACATATTTTATTAAAAGTATAAATTTAAAAAAAATAAAATTACTCTAAAACTTAAAATATCAACTTTGCAAATAAAAAAAAAAAACACAAATAAGTTAGCTTTTAAATCTTCATGATAAAAAACTGATTTAATGAAAAATTTTTAAAAAAAAAATGTATATTTTTAAGCAAACTTTATTAAAACAAAGTTTAAATAATAAAATATCCTTTTAAATATTAAACTTCATCTTTTAATTACAAAACAAAATTTAACTATATGTATTTTCTGATAAATTTTAATCTTTCACTTGATAAAAACATTTCCATTGTTTACCCTAATATCAGTTTTTGTAATCATTTAATATTTGATTTTAGTATTAAACCTTTCTTATGTATTAGAATTTAAAAAGTTTAATTTAATTTTTTAGAATTATAAAATTACAAATGTAAAACATTTTAACAAATCATATTTGAATTTTTCAAATATAGAGAAAAAATAAATTTGAACTCAGACTTTCAAACTCACTATATCTATCCATTTCATCTTATATAACCAACATACATGAACATATACATGTGAAAAAGATAAATGATCTCCAATATACATACACATTTTGTGCTGAACCAACAATCATCAGTTGGTCCAGATCATTATCACCACATACATATTGTGACCCTGTAATATTACACCTTGTCCTATTCAACTGCATAACTTATGTGTTTATGTTATTTTTAAAAATAAATAAATAAGAGAAGATAAAATTTATTGCAAAAAAATAAAATATGTAAGGATTATGATATCTAAGTTTTGGTCTTAATTGATATAATTAATATATTCAAGCAATTATAAGTATTAAATATAAAATTTGTAAAGACTTAAAAGTTATTTGAATGTGTAACTCTAATAATTAATTAATAAGTATGCTTTTAGGAGAAAAATTGGGGCTTAGTTTATGCTTCATTTTATAAAGAATGAAAAGTAAATAAAGATGGATATAATAAAAGACTGAGTAAAGTTAATTTTTATGCTTAAAAATTATAATCTAGTTAGTAAATTTATTTATATCATAATATTATTGTTAAATTGGTGTTTCAAGTTGTATACATTCTTATATTATTAGAGTTCAAAAGATTTAAATAAAGTTAGTGTATTTAAAATAAATAATATCAAGTTAGCACCAGTTAATTATTAAACAGGTTAAATTTTAAAAGATGTAATGTAATTTTTTGTATGAATGTACATGCAAGCATGGTGATTTATTTAAAAAATTATTTATTATAAGTAAAGTTAATTTTAGTTTATTGTTATTTAAAAATAAATATATAATTAATCTATCATTGAAAATGTTTAAAATAAAAAGAGCTTCTTATAAATTAAAAGTGATAATTTAAAAATAATAAATGTATTATTTATTCTATTGTTTAATTTTATTATTAATCAAATAATTAATAAAAGTAAAGTTCAACTTCTGAAAAGTTTTGAATTATCATATGGGAATTAAAAAGTAGATTATTGTTATATAATTTTAAATTTAGTTCCATGTTATTTACATATTTTTAATAGAGGTCAGATTTTTAGAAGATATGGTTAATTAAAATGCCCATCAAAATAAAGATATAAAAGTAAATGATTTTTCAGTATGTTCGGTCAGTGTGCTTGTTATCTCTCAACTGAACTCTTTTCTCATCCCAAGAAGACAGTAATATTTAATTTCAATTTTTTATTCTAAATGTAAAAGTGTTAATTTTTAAAACTTTTATTGTTTCTTAAGTAACAATGCATTGTTAGAAAAAAATAAGGTGTAGAGTTTTTTCTATGCCTTAACCTAATCTAGAAACTTCTAAAAAAAGTAACAAAATGCCTAAAGAAAATTGTTACTTTTATTAATTTATTTTATCCAACCATGCTTGATCAGAAAGTTACAGAGAGAAAAGGTAATATATTTTGCATTATTTTTCAAAGCAATAATGAACATTGTATTGGACATTCCTATTTAATATTTCTTATTTTTAGTAAAGTAAAATTCAAACTAGTTGAGAAACTTTTAAACTTTAATTTAAAGATAAAGAAAAAATGCTTCAATGGAAATTGACATTAGTTAATTTTAAAATGTGCAACTCCTATCCATTTAAGTGATAATTTTAATTTTAAATGTTATTTTGATAAAGATTTTAAATGCTGACTTGCTTATGTGATAAACTAAGATTAATTTTATTTTGAGATAACTATATTAATGTTTTCAAAAAAATGTTTAAAATATAGAATAAGTAAATACATTAATATGAAGTTTTATGGAAAAAATATGACTTCAATGCATACAAGGTTATGGAATATAAAAGTAAACTATTTAAATTGCTGACTTTTAAAATGAATAGCAATTTCTTAATTGCTGTCATTAAGTTCCCTCAAATATATAGTAAATATATAAAAAGGTATTTAAAATGTTCTTTAAAAATGAAGGAACTGTTTATTTTCAAACATATAACCACAGACAAATTTAATGAAAATATATTTAATAATGTTTATTTTGCTAGAAGAAAAAAATATATTAAAACAAGATATAGCTAATTCTTTGAATAAACCTGTGAGTAAATTAATGGATGCAAATATTTTGCAGAAATTGCAATGTTATTTTGTATCAATTGTCTCTGGAAAGTCATAAGTGTTTTATTGTTTCAAAAATACAAGATATGGATGCATTTCTTTTAAAAATAATTCACCAAGGGAACATTGTTTTCCTGTGTCAGATAGCTCACTGCAGAGAAACTTGGATAAAGAACTTTGGGTGTTTAAAAAAAAGAAAATAATAATAATTCATTATTTTTCTTTTTATTATTATCTTATATTGTTTTAATATTATGCAAATGTATTTTTAATTATATGATATAATTATGCTTGTACTCTCATGATAGAGAAGGTAAAATTATACTTTTTTCTTGTTGGCTTAAAGTCAATTATGTGGTACATGTGTCCAGGTAATGATACACATCTCTTTACATTTATGAATAGTATTTATTAATACTTTATTTATTTCTTTATTGATAAAAACCAATATATGATTTATCAGAAGCTCATAATAGTTTTTAAATATTATGATATAATAATTTCATTATGAAGTTTTCATATGACAAGGTATTTATTAGTATTATATTTAGCAATATTTGCCTATATTATTTATGTTCACTTTAGTATATAAAATTTTGTACTGGTTTTTATTGAATATGTGTTTCTTTTTAATTGTAAATTTGTATTATACTACTTAACGTATTTTACAGTCATTTGACTTGCATTTTATTTGTTGGTTTTATACATCGTTTAATGTATGTACTTTTAGAGAAAGATTTATTTTTTTAGTTTTCAGTGATAATTTATTTTATCATGCCATGGTTTTGCCTAGGATATATGCTAGTCTCACATAATAAGTATGGGGTGCATGTGGTTTTATCAAATGTTGTCTTACTTATATTGTGCTTTGGAGATTTGATTATGCTCTTCTCAATATTAAATATTTATTCCCATCAGAAGATTGTATTTCAATATCTTATGATTATTTTCATGCTTAGCCATTAAAGCTTGATCTCAAGATCATCTTTCCCATGGTATATATTCCATTTCCATTAGTGAGACTTTGTCCATACATATATTTAGCTGAGAAAAGGTCTTGGAATATACCATTGTTTTGTTCTTGTTGTGTAGTTTGCTAAGAGCTTTTCTCCCTCATGAAGATATTTAGTTATGTTCTACCATGTAAGGTGAAGTTATGGATGTTTTAAGATTGCCATAGCAGTGATGAGGTAGAATTTTAAAGTGTATAATCACTTCAGGGACACTTTTCTATCTATAGTGTTTAGTTAAGTGAAATAATGTATGTATTGTACTGTTGTGCCTTGTCAGAAGTTTACAAGCAAACCAACAAATATGTTAATAATTTAATGGTTATTTGTGTGAATAGCATAATAACAGATGCAACATATGCAATATTATCATTATCACCATCTAAAAGTAGTTTGCTGATGAATTGGTAAGACAATTAAAGAGTTTAAATAAATTATTATGTGGACATGGGAAAAATCTGGTATGTTGTGTGTGTAGCTTCTGAAGTGTTTTTTCATATTTTTATTGGTTAGTAAATAACACTTTGCTGGTAAAAATTCAGCTCTATGTCAGCTAGGATTTAAGTTTTTCTAATTTTTAGTGTATTTTGTAAATGCAATCAATAGAATATTATAAGTTAATATGATAAGTAATAGTAGCTTACTGGACATGAAAGTATATCTTACAATATATTTTTGTTTTATTATATTTTGAAAGGTTTTTTAGTAAATGATTATTTTATAAGCATGGCATAGTCTGAAAAATATGTTAAAAGTAAGTTAGCAAAATAATGAAGTACTCCTACTTTGAAAATGAGTGTATCATAAAATAAATCACCCAAATGTTTGTATAAGTAATTGAGAACTTTTGTAAATCAATTATTTTTATTACATCCTGTATAATAAAACAGCACCTATGATTGCAGATGACCTTTTCTCTGATAAAAAGATGTAAATAAATTTTGTAAAATGTAAATGTGATGTTAAATCTTAATAAATGTATTTTTTATTATTAAAATTTAATCTTTGTTTTTTATATATGATTTCTTGAGTGCTGAATTCTTAATTATATTACATAAATCTTGGTAAATCAGATAATCAATTTATAAGACACAGATCCAAATTTAAAAATGCAAAAGTTGCATAAGTATTACAATTCCAAAGGTTGGATTGCATTTGAAAGAATCAAATATTTATTAGAATTTATTTTGAATTCATTATACAGACTGCATATTATTTATTATTTCACAAACAAAGAGTATATTTTTTATAGAAATTGATTTTAAATTTTTTTTGGGAAAGATTTTAAATGAAATAAAAGGTATCCTTTCTTTCTAGATACTTGAATGTCATCCTGGGTAAAAGACTTTAACTTTTCCAAATTTATATATTTTTTAAATATGATTATTAGTTAGATGAAACATTTATTTAATTAATTATTGTTGTTATTATAATATACTAAGATACATTAGCTTATAAGAGAAGTGAATGTCTCCTTTAGTCTACTACAATATCATTCATTTATTCAACAACATGATATGATAATTAATATTCAAAATTAGCAAAGAAAGAACACAGAGATTGTTATATATTATTTTACGATTATTCAAATTAATTTTATTATTGCAAAAGTCAATAGTGTGGCATTAAGAAACTAATTATAGTTCATTGTACTATTAAAAAGCACATTGGTTTTTACTCTAGAAGAATATGCTAGATCAGATCATGACAATAAAATGGATTGGTGATTAATATTTGTTCCTTAAGATATTTCAAAAAGAGATAATAAAGAAAATTCATTATATCACATGCAAATACTTATGCTAAATGATAAAGTTGTGTGATTTGAGAAGTAGTGTATAGGAGTGAGGTTTCTCCTCTTCTTAATATATTTGTCTACATTTTATATGCTTTTATTATTAGTTTAAATTCCCTTGTATTTTAATACATGTCTCTGTAATAAATTTTACTACAACTAATAACCCACAGAGCTTAGCCGTATGATTTCATTATCGTCAGGATGATGGAGATATTGTCATTAAGAGTCTCTGATGGTTTCATAAGGTTAGAAATGGCCTTTCTTTATTGTCTGATTTATGGTATTACAATAAAAAAAGTCTCTGTTAATTATTGTCCGATGTCTGGTATTATATTTATATCAAAAAAAAAAAAAATCTACATTAATTTATCTACTTATTTTTTATGGGAAATGAACAAGTTCTTTTTTGTTTTTGCTTTGAAAAACATGCTTTTATTTTAATAATTGTACTGTGTTGGACTTTTTTGTCTTTATTGTCCAATTTCAGGTATTATTTTGAGATTAATTTGAAAAAATGCATATATAAATTAATTGCTGTACTTCTTTTGGATTAAAAACAAAGTATAAATTAATTTATCTACTTATTTATTATTGGAAATGAACAAATTCTTTTTTGTTTTTGCTTTTAAAAACACGCTGTTATTTTAATAACCTTACTGTACTGGACTTCTTTTTTTATTGCATGATTTCAGAGTCAGGAAGAGGGAATATGTCAGTGCATAGCAATGGAATGTGAAGGAAGAGGGACAATATTTTTGATGATCTGAAGAATCATCCAAAAGATGCAGTAGCAATGCAACCTCAGCCATTTTATTTGTCTCATATATGTTCTTGTGCAAAGCTGAGTTTTTGTATGAGTTCTCTGCAATGGTGTTTGTCCCTACCCTTTTACAATTGTTAGAAACCCTGAAACTTGTGTATGGAAGTGTGGCAACATGTTTAAAATTATTACTATGTAATATTAGATCATCTAGAGTGTAATATCATTACTTGAAATATACATTTCAAAAATTATGGCCAGTTGATTTCTATACACTCTCACATGATATGGTAGCAATCTGTGAAGTGTGCACATTTGCAGAGTTTTGTGAAGCACATCAGCAGGGATGTAAGATTTGAGTAACCACCTCTAATCCTGCTAATGGCTAATATGAACAGAACTGTTCTAGAGACCATAAGTTTGGCTGTGTAAACAGCATTTTTTTGTTTTTTGGAACATAAAAATTGCCATCAGGAGGCTTGTATGGTCTAAAAAGTAAATACCATTGCATGTTATTTAAATATATTTATTAAGTATATTGCAGATCTCCAAAATGTAGGGATCATATAATAAATTATGTTTTTCATATTTGCACCAGCTGAAGTGGCCCACATAATGATTGTTTCCAGAAACTGGCCAGCAACAGATTCATCTCCTCCTAGGACAATATGAATATTGGGGTGGAAAGAACTGTGAACATAGTTGTATGACATATTAAGAACCACAAAAACAGACTTCAATAAATCTACAGCATTGGAAAGTATGAAGTTTTGCTTTAAATAAACTTTAATTATATAATACAAACTTTTCCAAGTAGTAATTTTATACATCACTTAATTTTTAAAAGAAATCTCTTATCGACTAAAATTTTAAATTATTTATTATATTTTTTATATATGCATTTGATATCATTTCCATTCTTGTAAATTTCATTTAAATTAATTATAATTATAAATTTTTTTATTAAACACACATTATTATATTAAGTAATATTTACTAAGGCTGTAACCTTGGGAATAAGCGTCTGAAAAATTCGAAGGTAGGGACCTCTACAGGTCTTAAACATAGCATAAGCTTGTGTTTAAGACCTGTAGAGGTCCCTACCTTCGAATTTTTCAGACCCTTATTCCTAAGGTTACAGCCTTAGTAAATATTACTTAAATTAATTATAAATCAGCATTTATTTTTATAGCGTCTGTATACAATTGTAATTACATTCATATCGGCCTTTCATTTATTATTTAACACTCACAAAAGCGTTTGCACAATTTGGCTTGAAAGGCCGATATGAATGTAATTACAATTGTATACAGACGCTATAAAAATAAATGCTGATTTATATATATGATTAAGTTTCAGTGGGAATGACGTTCAGTAAATTCTAGTAAATTTCATCGGCGTCATTCATTCATACGTTATATATAGTAATTTAAAGTGACTGTTCTATAGTCACACCTCTGTGCCAGTACTTCAGATTTGCTCATATATAAATATTTGAGTCGTAGGAATAAGAGGATTCCTTTTATTCCTGCATAAATTCTATATCTTGTATTGGTCAGACGGTATTCATTTATCATTTAACACTCGCAAAAGCGTTTGCACAATTTGGCTTGAAAGGCCGATATGAATGTAATTAAATTAATTATATAAAAATAAGCATAAATAGCTGCATAGATTCGTAAAATTATGTTAATTTAAGGTGTGTTAATTTTGGGCTAGTTGTTTCATAGTTAAATCGGTGCTGGTAGATAGATGTATGAATGTTTTATATCAATGTAATCTAGGAATGTGCATTGTATACTCATTCCCTTGTGACACATTAAGATATAGGACATAATACCCACCTGAATGTATGGCCCAAAAGTGTAGCCATCATGTTATCAATGGTCATAGATGTATTTCCTATGCCATTGCTTTTACACTCTGGTTGGGACAATAAGCTGGCAAAGACCACTATCCCCATTATATATATATATATTGTGCCATTACAATTTAGTCACTAGCTAAATTTATAGTAATGTGCATGTAGAAAAGGTAAACCAAAAATCATCATCACATTTTTATATAACCATAAAAGAAGCTGTAGGGCATCCAAGTTCAAACCCTACAAGGTCCAGTTCTAAAAGCTTTAAACAGAGAAAGAATGGGTCAACAATTACATGCTTTACTTGTTTGTGTGTTGATAGAAAGGTAATACACACATTTAAACTATTTAATATTTAAATTTTCTGTTAAAAAGCAAAGTTATAATGCATACATATAGGCAATGTATGTGTAAATTATTTATTTGTTTTATATTTCAAATATTCAACATTTTAACTTTCTTTAAAACTAAGCTATGCTTGATCAATTCTAACATTTTATTCTATACTTCTATTTTGCTTTTCTTTAATTATAAGTGGGATTTAAAAGTTACAGATTTAATTAAATAATTGGGTTATAATTACTAAGCTAGCAATTATATTATTTAAGGTTAGTTTATGAAGGATTTGAAAGAATGAAGGATGTGTGTACATTACATACAAAATTTTACATTTCCTAAATATTGAAAGAAAAGGAAGTATTAAATCTGTTAAATTATTTTTTTTGTACAATTGTTTGTTAAAAGAGGAAATCTGTTTAATCAGATATCAATCTTTGTAGCAATTTTTTTTTTGTAAATAATTGTTTTTCACTTTGGAAGTTTATAATGGGTCAGAACTATGATTTTTGAAATTGTCTTATCAAGATCTAAAGAAGGAAGCTCAAAGATTTGAAGTGTTACCTGGATGTTAAAAAGAAAAAGAAAAAACAAAAGAAAGGAAATAAGAATTGAGTCTATTTTTTTTTTTAAAACAAAAGTGTCTGGAAAAAAAAAGGATTAAACTTTTCAGTTAAAAAATACTTTGGTTGAAAATAAATTAGAGATCTAATTAAAACAAATTTGTCCAAAAATAGCAAGTGATGCTATCTCTGATTGGTTAAGGTAGCTAAAAATTGGATATAAAAAGCTGTCTTGAATTATAAATTATTATTGTGATTGATTCAGATTATTAAACTATCAAATTTGAATGTTGAAAATATAAGAAATGGCGGGCTAGAAAAATTATATGTATATTCCATTTGCCGGACCATCTGGGGAAGCTGCACATCACATAGGAAAGAAAAGATGTGTCTAAATAATATTCTACACCTTTCAACTGACCAGATAAATAAGATGTTTTTAATAGAAGGAAGAAAGCATTCACCTGCATTCATAGAAGATGAATTAATCTACTGATAAATATTAATCATCAAGTCCAATTAATTGTTCCAACAACTAATTTTAAACTCAAGAAAATTTACAAATGGGAAAACAACTGCTGTATTTCATCCACATGCTTGACAGGAAGAGAAGAAAAATTAATATAATGATTTCCAAATTGTCCACTAAAGCAAATAACCTCAATAGAGTCATCATCATCAAGTAGTTATACACCTCAAGAAAGAGATTGTTCCCACATAAAACGGAAATGGTAGCTGCAGAAATTTAGACAATATACAAGACAAGTTTGAACCCTTGGAAATTCGCCACAAACAAAAGATCGGTAATATGACTTTTTATATCTATTTTCTTTATGATATCAGTCTTAAGAAACATTTTAGCGATAAAGTGGTATATTTTATTTAAAGAACTTTTAAAGACTATTCAGATCGATTAAAACAAGAATGTCTTACTAATAATAACTTTGAGCTTCATAAATGATCTTGAATGTATGAAAATGATTTGTTTATTAATTTTACAATATTAATGTGTAAAACAATTTTTTTTTATGGTATTATGACTTTGGATTTAACTAATATATTATTATTTTGGTTTTAAATAATATTTTGTTATCATGGGATAAAACACGCACATACATAATGATATTTTATATGTGTATAATTGTGACTGAATGTGAAATAATGAGTAGTATTGGAATATTAGATTATTTTGTTTCAAGTTAAGTATAGCATTTCAGAGGTAGAAGAGAGGGGGGAGAAAATAATTTAAAACTTGTTTCTAAAACTTGCTCTTTCAATTCTACTAACATTTTTTTTTATTCTATTTACATGTTGGATTTTTAAAGTATGTGTGCTAATGAGCAGATAATATTTTTTTTTAAATACTTTTCTCATGGAGTGAAAATCATGGTTAATGTAACGTCCAACTTAATACAAAATACATTTGAAGGGAAAGGGGGAAGAACTTAAAATTAATCTGAGGATTGTTATATAATCAATTGTTATTATTATTATTCATGTCAATTTTCATATTTATCTAGAAATTTTTATGTATATGTTAAGAATGTAGTAATAAATATTAGTTTGTTTTATTAAACGAGGCGTATATATTTCATTAAGTGTAGTCTTGGTTAAGTGTGATTATTCATCATCATCAATGGTTGAATATTAGTTATTTAAGATATAAGTAAATATGCTAAAATTAAGCAATAATTATGAATTTCTTTATAAAATTTAGTTTTATGTTTAGGCTTAGTCCTAGAGCTGTAGTTGAAACCCTTGTCATTATCGTTATTATTATCATCATCATCATCACCATCATCAACGTTTTAATTAATGAGCTGTTTAACTGTTTAAAGGCCATAAATAAATATTGATTTTATAATATTTAGTGATCTCTTAGTATTATTATAACCACATCCCATCATCTATTTCATGCAAGGATGAGTGAATTGCCATCCTAAATTAGTTATATATAATCTGAGCTAGTGAACTTATAAAAATATTGAAACACATTTGTTATGTTAAGATCTGAGAAATGATTTATGTCTAATATACTCCACTTTGGTTTAAAGATGTTTTACTTTTACCTAACTATTAGTGCTTATAGTGATATGGCTCAAAAAGCAAAATCTCTCATTTTATTAGAAATAAAGTACCAAAAAGGGATTCAAACCCGGTACATGTGAAAGGTTATCAGATATAACCGTGTCTAGATTCAGATAATCTAGTGGCGCCCTGCTAGACCATATTCACTTAGTATTTGTTTAAACATGCACTTAACATCAAACCAAGAAATGAAAGTGGATAAGATTACTGTCTGTATACCTGAGCTATATTTTATTGAATTACTAGTGTACTCACTTCACGTGATTTCGTATACCTAACATATAATTTGCTCATAATTTGCTTATAATAATATCTTTTTTTTGATTCTTTAATTATGTTACAATATATATGTGTATATATATATGTATATTTCAAACGATTTCATTTTTGTATCACCAACTAGGCAGTGGATCATTCCTGTCTGTTGGTGAAATTTATTAATGATCAAGGGGAAGTTGTTCATTCCTTTCCACCATGATTCTTTATTTCTCTAATGATATTATGCTACAAATGTAAATCCCTGTTAGCATAATTGTGTTATGCTAATAATGTCTTTTGCACTGGTCACATTGGTATATCAGTAAGTTAGCATTGGTTTAAATGCAAAATTTTGGCCTACAGTTAAAAAAAATTGGGTTAGATGTATGCGTATTCTATGTAGTGTATTTACACTTAGCAAAATATAAAATTATATTAAATCTAATAAGTGTACCCATCTGTGCATATAATTTAAATCAAATATATTTAATAGTTAATTTAATCTTCAAGTGTTTGTATTAATGTGTGTGTGTGCATAATAATATGTTTTGTTTAATTAAATTTTGACAGTAACTTATTGTATGATTTTTATTAATAATATTTT
Source organism: Epiperipatus broadwayi (assembly GCA_028023455.1). Taxonomy (NCBI): domain Eukaryota; kingdom Metazoa; phylum Onychophora; class Udeonychophora; order Euonychophora; family Peripatidae; genus Epiperipatus; species Epiperipatus broadwayi. Next base: position 513,385 of record JAQFVV010012521.1, on the reverse strand, counting down.
AAAAACAAAGAATAAGAAATTTTGATATTAAATATATAGCGTGATATTTTAAGCTCAGCTTCACCTTGAGCTAATGACAGGGGCTTTTGATTTGAGAAAAGAGTACCCTCATCTGTAAGTATCTGCTACCTTTATAATTTTTTTAGCTTCAAATAGCACCTTGATATGGCAGATAGGTTGGGAGGTTCCATCGACCATTATAGTATGGAGGCTTAATACATTATTATTTGAATAAAGAAAACCTTATGTATTATTTGAATATAGAAAAAATACTTTAAGATTAATTTATAATTGTTGCTAAAATGAAAAGCTTTAATATTGTGTCTGAGGATTTGAGAGGTTTCAAAAGTGAGTATATTGGTATATATACAAGGGGAGAAATTGATAGTTTAAGTATGGGTGATGTTGAAAAGATAAAAACAGAAGTAGTTATTCCTTAAATTCAGAACAACTTGTTAGTCATGCATCGCAGCTGATTGGTTAAAATTTTATTTTATTTTTTAAATTATATAAAAACTATAAGCATGATGTCAACAGAAGTACAGGCATTTGATCTGTCTTAAAAATATCTTTTAAATGTCATTTTTTCGATTTAAATTTAAATTTTTTATTAATTTTTTTTTTTAAACAGGCAGATTTAATTGTTTTCTATTTTGGCCAATTTTCTAGTTTATATGAAGTGATAAAGGCAGAAAATTGTAATCAGCATAGTGAAATGGATTTAAAATATGCTGGTCCTTTGCATTCAAGGCTTATAATGGGATGGAACATAATCACAGAATACGTATTGTAAGTAGATTTTTAAAATAATATTTTAAATTTATTTTAATTATTTGATAAATTTGTATAATTTATTAATTTGCATTTATATTGGTGCGTGTGTGTAATATATAAAGTATAAATAATATATTAAAATCATTTATGCTCTTTATACGGTATATAAATTATTATTCATATGTACAGTAATTTTGCATTTGATATTAATAATTTATTGTTTATATGGTGTGTTTGTGTTTAATCTTACATGTTGCATAACAAGTAATAATTTACATATATAGAGCAGTGCAATGTAAATTTTAAAATCTGATAATCAAATGTACAAAAAGGTTGTATAACAAGTAATGATTTACATATATAGAGCTGTGCAATGTAAATTTTAAAAACTGATATGCAGTTGATAAAGCATTCATAAAATTTACTGGGCATAGTACCATATGAAAACATAAACACTTAAAACCAATAAAAGAGAGCTTTCAAATGATGTTTGTGTAGTAGTAGCCACAATGGTTATGCATATATCACATGGAATTGTATGCAGGCAAAGAATCATTCTGATTTTTGCCTATGCCTTGATACTCATGCTGTGGAGTCAGTAATTTTGCCACATCTTGCATCACATTATTTTCAAGTCTATAGCTAGCGAATGAACTATATGGAAATAAATTATATCTATGTGGGACAATAAATATAACAAGATAGCATCACTGGTGTGCATAAAGAATATAAATATCACTGATGTACACAAAAAATATAAAATGAAGAGATTAAACTCATTTTATCAGTGGTAGACAGTAGCCTACAATTTCTAGTTTTAGATAGACAAGAAGCCACTTGCTATGATGACAAATGCATATCCATCTTCTGGAAATGATTTGTTTGTATCTTTTAGTAGGATGAATATTTTTTTTATAGATGCCTTTGAGATTTATTAACTTTTGGGATACAAGATTGAAAAATTCTTAAGCGAATACTTTTGGAGATTCTGAAGCTAGGGATTATCTCATGTAAAAAGTATTATATATGGTTTGAAAGATAATTTTGTGAGGAATACAAAGAAATTATCACTGAAGATGTAATTTAAACTTAGTTAATGATAAATTAGAAATTATGAACAAACAATAAAGAAATAATTATGTTGGATGTTGAAATTTTTTTTTTTTTTTATTATTTTTTAAATCATTATCATTATTTGTCTTCAAGTTATTGTTTTTCTTTTTTTTCTAGTTTTTATTAATGTAAATTTTTTTGCTCTAATATTATTAAAACTGAAGTTATTGTGAAAATTGTGTCTCAGATCAATTTTTAAAAAAAATCCAATATGGCATCTGCAAACTCACCCAGTTAAGGATATCAGACCAAATGGTAATCATGAAAATGAAGGAAATGATATTATGACTTCCAAGACAGATGAAAGAAGTGGAATTATCAGAATTTGATGAAAAAAATGAAATAAATCATATTTGAAATTTGTAAATATATAAAAAAAAATAATAAAGATATTACATAATGAAACAGTGATCTTTTTTCTGATTGGATAGGCAAAAAAGAAACTCAGCTCAGCCAATAAAAAAATAAAACAAAATCTTTATTAAATAAATTTTTTAAAAATATTTAATAAATGTGAAGCCATAATAAATCCATCAAATTCTGTTCTAAAATTTAAAAGTGTACTTATAATTTTTAAAATATTACAATAATCATGGAAAACTAGGTTTAAGCAAAGGCATTAATAATCTTACTGCCATAGTTTTCTGTTTATTATATAAATTTAAGATATATATTTAAAAGTATTTTTGAATAAAATCAAATAGTATAATGTTATTTTAAAATAATTATTATACATATATTATGTAAAAATAATCATAAATATTTAAATAAATGTTGAAAACAAAATAATTTATTGCTTATTCCCAACAACAAAAGAAATGGGTGTACATTTACTCTTGCAACTGCTTTCAACAATGAGTATCCTAGAAGGCATGGCTCAGATCCCTAAAGTTAATGTTATCTGTAAACTTCTGCCATCTTCAGTTTTTTAAGTTTATAAATCAATACAGTGTCTGCTATCAAATGGGTGCAAAATCAACACCATAGCACTACAAATAATCATGGGAAAGTGAAGAAAAGTTGATTCACAACTATCTTCAAATATCTCCAAATAAAATACTTTGTAATTATTAATGGCTTGGTTAAAATTATATTCTGAGTTCAAGATCAAATTATAAAAGGGCATAGTTAGCCATTTCAGTTTGATAAATATTTTTAAAAATGAGTGCTCGTAACTTAATTATGAAGCATTATTCACAAATTTACAAACAAAAATCATTTGTAGAAGAAGAAATGATTTACTGAAAATAAAGTACATTACAAACATTTTATAATTTTGTCTTAATTATGACCTTTGAATGAATAAAAATGACACAGTAACTTGCAGTTTGATAATACTTATAGTCTCAAGTATAAAAATATACAATTTTCAGTTTATTTTTATAAATTTTGTTGAATACAGTATTGGTTTAGAGTTTCAGATACTTCACTTTGTTTTAACTTGCTTGTAAGTTTCATTCTACTTTATTGATACTGTTTTTGCTTTTTAATCAAAATATTTTGTTACTAAAATCAATATTAAAAGTTCAATTTATTTTATGCAATGTTTTTGGTCTTTTTTTATCTTTGAAAAAGATAGGTAGGAACAAAATTTATTTTCCAAATTTAGCAAATATTTTTCATAATGTGTATTAAATAATCAAATGGCTTTGTTACTTGAGAGTTGATAAGTAGATCAAGGACCAAAAATGCTGTTTCTGGAATTGGTCTGAAAACCTTAGATTCAGTGTCTGACATTCAATAATTGCACTAAACTATGTGGATATTATTGATACTTAACTCTACCAAAGGATTTATGTAAAGACTGAAAATATTTTTTATCTATGCTTTAAATTTTTATTTTTAAATAAGTTGACAATTATTTGTGACATAGGTCTGTAATAAGATGTATATCTACTTTTACCAATAGAATAACTTTTTTTTGAACAGAAAAGGATTAGCTATAATCACTATGGAACTGTAACCCTCTCTAATTTTTAAATCTAAATAAATACTCCAGATTTATGAATTCTTTGCCACATTGAATATTTTTGTAAACAGATTATGCATATAATTTACTAATTCTTTATATCTAATAATTACTATAAGCAAAAATATAAAATTGTTTTCAACCTTGAAATTTAATAAAAAAGCAGAACTGATTATCAGACAATTCCATGTTTTGTTTTCAGTGATTGAGTGAATAACTGATCTCCCAATTGTTAATTTCCAATATATGTTTTTAGAGGCTACAAAATAATTCAAAGGAACTAAGAAATGAACAATACTGACTTGATCTTTAAAACCATGATTGTATGTTTTATAATGTAGGTGTTTTATTTTATTATTTGCAGGATTTTTCTAAAATAATCCGATGTTTATGCTTCAGAAATTAAATGACATTCAAGCCACCAAAGTGTTATCTAAATGCTTTTATCTATGAATCTTTATCTGATTATTCCATGCTAAACCATACAAAACAAATTTTCACTAGATAATTTATATCATACTTAAGTTAATACTGAAGATTAAATAATTGATTAAAGTCTTCTCAAATGTGTAAAATTATTCTGAGACAATATGTTGATTTTATTATTTTTATCATTACTTCAATTATTACTTAAAGAATAAAATGTGTAATCTTCCATGACATAATTGAAAATAGATACCATTTCATGGTTTTGCATAAGCTAAATTTTAAGTAATTTTTTTTCACAAATAAGTGTTTTGCATTAAATTTATATCACAAGAAATGTTCAAAGAGTCCTAGACACAACGAATTGAAACTCTGATTATATAAATTATAGTATGATTAGGTCAATACTGAAGACTTAATAATATAATTAAAGTCTTCTTAAGTTTCTAAAGTAATTTTGACACAGAATATTGACTTTACATCATATCCATATGACATTTTAAAATGTTTTGTGTTTAATATGCTAGGAATTGTTTGTCTAAGTCAAATTTGCATAAGATGCTTTTGCCTGGAAATGTTTTTTAGCGAAACATTATTCTGGCTTGAATACATTTTTTCGATTTATGATCAAAATATATTTGCTGTTACTTATTTTTAAAACAACTTTATAACAGACTGAATAAGTTTACAATTTTAGATTGATGCAGATTTTAAAATAATTATTAATAAAAAATCTGACAACAATATGTAAACAAAGTATTTTTCTTCTGTTTGCGGTAATAAGTGCTGTATTGTTTTGATCTTAGCGTTAAAATGATAAATCATTCTCTGTCATAAAATACTATTAATATTCAAAATTTGTTTGGCTTCATAACTGCAATTAATTATGCTAGTGAAACCATGTTATAATCAGTTTGTGCAATATATGTAAAATACATTATTCTACCCAAGTCTCCAAAATCAAACATTTTTTGGTTGAAAAAGATAAATTAAATAATGTTTTAAACTTTAAGAGTTTATTAATTAAACAAAATAAAAATCTAATAAGAAATACATTTTTGTTTTAAAAAATATTTTTAAAGACTTTATTTTGACTTTAAACTTCTTTATCCTTTTTGGTAATGAAAGGTGGGTATTTTTTTTAAAAAAAATAGCAATAACATATAAGAGATCCACACATACATAGCATTCACCATTCAAAGTCTCAGTAATCCAGTTTGAAAAAATACTGCATAAAAAAATTGGAAATTTATAAATTTGAATGTTTAATTTTCACATATGTATTTACCTGTACAAGTACTATCCCAAATCATCTTTTAATCAGACATATTTTTATTTTAATATGCATTCCGCATGCACTAAATTTCATGTGATTGCACTCTCTATCTGTTTCATAACTGTTCTGTTCTATTTGTCACTAAATATTTTGTTGATATCTTAATATATTCATTTTTTAAATTTCAAATTTATTTTAGATATATGAATATATGTTTAACAAGTATACACAAGATGTTCTATTACCAATGGCTTCGGATAGTCAAAAGAACGCTTGGAATTAAATGCAAAGAATACCTAGAAATTATTTTTTAAGAATTTTATATTTATTAATTGCAATGAAGACAAATATTTAAAAATGCAATTTAGAATTAATTATAAATAAAAACTCTTCCGGAAACAATTTCTTTTTGTTACCATAATTAAAAGATACACAAAACTTTAAATTAAAACTATCTGTTAAAACCTGTGTTCATAATTACACATATCCACATTACAAAAAAAGACTTTATTTTAAAATAAAATTTGAAAATTACCAAATATATTAATAAAAGTGTCCAATTAATCTTTCATAGTATTTAACTCACTTATTTTATTATTATTAATGTTTATATGTACGATAATCAACAATTGGACATTTTTTTTAAAAAACAATACCAGCATAAATCAAAAACATAGATTACCAGTGCTTCTAAAAAAAATCTTTTAGTGCGCATTAAATCATAAATCCTGTTAAATTACATTAGTTAATAAACAAACTATTGACATAAAATAAATTACACATATATATATATAAAATCCTAAACCTATTCTAGAGTCATTTATTGTTAGACTGAGTAATTAATTGATACTTGATAATATAGTGCTTTAAATTCCCATCTCCAAACTGGTTTTTGATTTCTGCTTTGTCAATAAAAACTATGGTTCAGAGCTGGAACTTATGCATTTATGGTAGCAATCAGCTTTTATTCCATTTTATTATTCACACTAATACCCCAATACTTAAATACAAAATTTAGAGGTTTTTTTTTTTTTAATTTCAGGATATTCGCTCAATAAGGTAAAAATAAAAGATGGCTGCTAGATGCGTAAGTGCATTGGTTCAAGTTTTAAATTCTAGTCTTTACTGGTAAAGATGAAAGCCATTAACAATTCTAGTAGTGTAGATTTTATATCATTATATAATCAGGTATCCATTGATTACTCAAACCTACAGCAGAAGGTACTAAAGTAGAATGTAGAGTAATGATATAATAGTTGCCTTTAAGTTAAAGTTTATATATTTTTTGAATATCATTTGGAAAAAATTTTGTTGCTACAGTTTTTTTTTTTTGCTTAGTGTGTGAAGGTAGAAAGAAAACTGGAGTGAAGAGAGATAGATTTAATTGAATTTGGAAAAATTGGGGGAAATATTGCTAACATTTGGAAAGTGAGTCAATATGCCATTTTAAATATAAAAGAAAAAAAAATTGTGTGTATGTGTTTACTGAAAAGAGGCTTTAAAACTAAGTTGTAAGTAAGATTAGTTGGTTTTTAATAGGTTTGCTATTAAATAATCTTTCAATTTAAGAAAGAGAGTGATTTATTAGAGAAAGAAAATAATATTTGAGGGGCAAGATTAGGAAGCACGTGTTTATCGATTGCTGATCGCATTTAAAAAAAAAGTTTTTATCCTTTTGTATAAAGAAGTTTAAAAAGTAATAGGAAAAGCATAAATTTAAATATAGAGTAAGGGACTTGAAAAGTAAGGAATATGGATAGAATTTATATCCCACAATGTGTATGTATTGGTCAGAAGGAAATTAGGCATGCCATGGTAGAGTGTACACTATATGATAAGGTTTATCATTTGAAATGCTTAAATAAGACTAGGAAGAATTTAACAGGTATATGGTTATGTATATCATGTATAAATGTGATAAAAGAGGTGAAAAATGGTTTCTAAGTGTAGATAGATTAAAGAGAAAGTCAGGAGAACTGGAGCAAAATGTAGCTAATGAAGATAGAATAGAATATATATTTAGTGGAGTGACAAGAAATGTGGATGATAAAGTAAGATAGAGGAAGAGGTAAAGGTTGTAGAAGCAAAATTAAAATCATTAGTGATGAAGTGTGAGGAGATTAAGGATTAATGAATGGAAACAATAAAAAAGGATAGATAAGGAAGTTTAAAAAATGGAAGAAAATGTTAAGATGAAGTAGGGAAAATAAACTATGAGACAGTATTGATAGGAGACATGCAAATTAGAGAATGTGGAGAAGTAATTGGGAGTGAAAATAGAAACAGGTATGTAAAAATATGATTGCCTAGACTAGAATTAGGGCTCTTACAGATAAGGTAAAGAAAGGAGTAGAGATGTTTATGTTATGGTAGGGACAAATAATTTATCAAAGCCACTGGAGAGAATAAGTAGATAGAATTGATTAGTAATTTGAATAAGGTTAAAGAAAGAGTTGGAATAGTTAGATTATTACCAAGATGTCAACAATAGGTATATGTTAGATAGGGCATGTTCTATAAATGAGATTGAAAAAATTATGCAAAAGAAATAATATTATGTTTGTGAGTGTGTAGAATTTTTTTATTAATAAGAGGGAGTTATACAATAAAGATGGATTGCACTTAGCAAAACAAGGAGGTGAAGTATTAGGGAGTTTGATTTTATAAATAATATTATAGTTCAGGAAGCTTATAAAGGGAGGTAGGGTTTTTAATTGCAGTATTATCAAAAAGAAGAAGAATGGATGGGATGTAAAAAAAAACAAAGTAGCGATTTACATATAAATGTAGATATGGAGAGGAAATGTGTTTGTCAAATTAATGATAAGAAAGTTACTTATAAAAGTAATGGAGAAGAAAGAGTCAAAAGAATTTATAAAAGCGTAGTAAAAGAAGAAATTGTTAAAATTGGATATTTAAAAATGCAAAATGGTAGACCAAAAAAGTGGCTAGAATTAAACAAAGCAGTTAAAAATGAAGAGCTTGAGGTATTAGCAGTAGTAGAAATACATCTAAGAGAAGAAGAACCTACACTGGAAGACTTGGTATGGCAGGGTATAAATAGAAAAGAAAAAAGGGGTGGTGGTATAAGAGTTGTGTCAAGAATATTTGTGGTTTGAGATAAGTTAGGATGGTAGCTATACTGTATATGGCCACAGGAGATAGTCATAATATAATGGAGTAGAATAGTATCATATACGAGAGCATAGCTAAGGATATACAGAGTTTAAAAAAAGAGGAAGAAAATATTAGTTATAGCAGGATATGAATGATCATATTAAAGAAATTGCTGACATTGATAACAAGAATGGACAGTTTTTGAAGAATTTTTATCAGAGAATGAATTTGAGCATTGGAAATTTATCTAATATTTATGAGGGATAATACACATGGTCTAAAAATAATATATTTCACACATGAAATTATGTACTAGTAGAGGGAGAGGGAAGGATAAAGTATGGAAAATTAAAGTGTTTGATAATGAAAAAAATGTATGTAATAGTGATCATAATTTCTTTATAATAGAAGTGGTTAGTAATGTTATGGAAAATAATAATAAAAGTAGAAAACATAGTAAAAGATGTGGAAAGATGTGGATGGAGAATGAATGATAAGAATAAGTTAGAAGAATATAAAAAAAGTAGAAAAAAAATCATGGAAGAGCTTGTGGGGATGAATATAAAGACTGGTGTAATAAAGCAGTAAAAGTGGCAAATACATTTTAGGTGAAAATATTTAGAAGAATAAATATAACAGAAAAATGAGAATTAGTAAAAGAGAGAGGGGAAGCATGCAAAGAATATAAATATGCTATTAAAAACAAAGAAATTGAAAAAGATATTATTATTAAATGGGAAAAGTATTTTTAAAAAATAACTTGGCTAAAATAGTGAATTATATAGAGAGAATGAAATTAAATAGTAAATTGTTGGAGGATATTAATAAAAGTGGAAGAGATGGGAGTAAAAATTTTTGAAATATATTAAAAGAAGGAATGTAGAGGAGAGAGAAATAGTATGAAGGACAAAGTGATAAAAAATACAAAAGCATATCATAATAGAATTATAAGGTTTATGGAAAATGAATTGAATGAGGCAGAGAAATAATTGAAAAGTGGAAAGGCAAGAGGTTTAGATGGATGGGTAGAAGAGATGGTGATGAATCTAGGAAATAGGACAAAAATTAAATCTATTATCATGTTTTAATAAGATGGCACAGAAGAGAGAATTTCCAAACAGCTAGAATAATAGAAGAGTAAGGCTACTATTTAAAGGAAATGATAAGGATCATAGAAAATTAAACAATTATAGACCTATAGCAGTGATGTCAGTGTTATACAAAGTTTTTGCATATATGGTGACTGCAAGAGTTGCAAAGTGGATGGAAAAAAAATAATATAATGGGAAAATGCAAGGAGGTTTTCAATTATATAGGCATATAATAGATAGTTTATTTGAAGTCACACAAGTTATAGATATGAGTAGGAATGCAAGCAGACATTATATATTGTCTTTATAGATATAAAGAAACCATATGATAGAGTAAATAGAAATAGATTATGGGTGGGTTTAATAAATTTGGGAATTAATGGAACTTTAGTGGATCTTATTAAGAGATTGTATTAAAATAATTACTATATGTATTAATTAGAAAATATAGAATTAGTTAGAGTTAAAATAGAATGGGATTAAGGCAAGAATATCCTATGTCACCTATTTTGTTTTTGTTATATTTGAGAGTAATAGAGAAAGCAATAGAAAGACTAAAAAAAGAGGTAGAGATACCATTAATAGATGGCAGGGGAGTATATATTGTAATGGTGTAAATTTGTGTGTGATGATGCCCAAGAGCATTTTTTTGTAATGGGGTAAATTACACTAGCTTTTAATTAGTATTTTATCAAAAATTTAATCTTTCCAATTCTAATAATTATATTTATTAATTCAATTATTACACTAGGTATTTTTCCATGGAAAATTAATTATGATCATCAATGATTAGTTTATTAATCTAGCCACATGTATGGGTGCCATTTTTGTAATATAATTTGTTATATAATGGGGTTGCCATTATGTAATGAACTATCATAAAACACTAATAATCTTTACTAAAACCTAATTTGTTCAAGCTATATGTAAAACAAAATAAAACATTGAGATTATCTGCTTCAGACATCAACAAATCTATCACAATTACAAAGTAAACTGCAATAGGCAGTGAAATTGTATATCATTGCCTTAAACAATAACATATGATTAAACTGTCTATTTGATTAGGAATTGACTGGAAGTCAATTCGAATCAATAACTAAATTAGATTCTGACACACTTTATTAATCTACTAAATTAGATTCTGACACACTTTATTAATCTACTGTTATTATAATAATTCAAATCTACGTTAATATTTAATTACACTGCATTTTATTTAAATTGCTTAGTTTCTAACTAATTATAACTGCATTTTGCAAAACGTTTTTAAACATATGCACTATTTTAAATGTTGAAACAAAATAATCTTTTACTCAAATTTATATCTAGTTTAATAAATCACTAAATATAATATATAAACATTTTATTCCTATCTTCCAATAAAGTGCTATCTTCCAATAAATGGAATACTCCATGAGAATTTACTATCAACAAACTATTAGGTAATTTCTAACTCTACAATGACCAATCACATTATATAAAAGATGTAATAAGTTTTGATTGGATGTTTATTAACTTATAATCATTAATATTATTCATTTGAATCTTCATTCAATCGAATATGAAATTGACTTTGTTAACACTAAGCTATGTAACAATAATTGACAGTTATTCAAATCAAAGATGATATTTAATTAAGCTAGTCAATCAATAAAATTTGTTATCTTCATGTCAGAGGAATTTTTAAAAAAATATTTAAGACAAGTCATTCTAAACTAATGCCAAAATATGATCTATTATGATTTTATGACGGGACTAGTTAAGTAAAGAAATAATCAATGATATTGTCTTGCTTGTAATATTAACTTAAAAAAAATATAAGGAAATATTCGAATGCAGAAATAAATACAAAATTTATATGTAAATGAGGTTTTAAAAAAAGATGTACAAAATATACCATACTTTATATTCTAGTTCACTTATCAAGATGAGTTTGAATCTTGGACAAGATTTCAAGTAACAGAATCATCTTACACAATCAAAAGAAAGAATTAAACAGATTCATAGCATTTAAATCATTTCAATTTGTTGGATTATAAAAAAATGGTAACATTAATAACAAAATACAACAGAAGATTAATCAATATTTGCAATTGATTGAAGTGAATAAAAGTAATAAGATTTATGTGTGTAACTTTAAAATGTGTTGTGAAACAATAATGACATATAAAAAAAATGAATGGAAGGATAGATTTTGAATATCTTAATGAAAATTTTTAAATAACTGATACCAATATATATATATATCATCATCATCAACGATTATCAATCCATTGCAGGATGAAGGTCTCTCCAAGTTTAATCCATCTTCTCCGATCTTTAGCTTCTCTTCTCCACAACACCCCTGCACATTTTCTTATTTCATTCATCCATCTCACATGTGGTCTCTTTTTGGGTCTTTTACAATCTCTTGGAATCCTGTTTAAAATTTCAATTGTCCATCTATTATCATCTCTTCTAGAAATATGTCCAGCCCAACTCCATTTCAATCTTTTAATTTTTTCAATAAGGTCAGTAACACCTGTTTGTTGTCTTACCCATACATTGCATTTTCAATCTCTTCTTGTTACTCCCAACATACATCTCTCCATACTCCTTTGAGTAGTCTGAAGTCTCTGTATTGCTCTTCTATTAAGTGTCCAAGTATCAGCTCCATAAGTAAGAACTGGTAAAACACATTTGTTAAAAACCATCCTTTTCAAACACACAGGCATATTTCCTTTTAGTATCAAGTTATTTCTACCAAAAGCACTCCAACCAAGTTTAATTCTATGATTAATTTCCTCCATTATGTTTCCATCTGTATTAATAATCTGACCAAGGTATTTGTAACTGGTAACTTCTTCTAATTCTTCATAATCAATCTTTATTTTCATATTTTGAGCAAATCGATTAAACATTACTTTAGTCTTTTTAACATTTATCTTTAGTCCTACTTTTCTACTTTCATCTGCTAACTCCTGCAACATTTCCTGCAGCTCTGAAGCATTATTTGCAAAAACAACTATATCATCTGCAAAATCTAAATGACTTAAAAACTCTCCATTTACTTTCACTCCTTTAGTTTCCCATTTCAATCCACAAAATACTTCTTGCAGCACTGCTGTAAAGAGTTTTGGAGACATGGAGTCACCTTGTCTTACACCTTTCTCAATGTTGATTTTTCCAGTATCATTATGTAATCTAATTGTTGCTGTTGCATTCTTATAAATATTCTTTAAAATATGACAATATCCTGGATCTATACCTTGATGATCCAATGCTTTAATCACTGAAGAAATGTGTATAGAATCGAATGTCTTTTCATAATCTACAAATCCAAAACATAATGACAACTCATATTCGTTTGTTCTTTCTATGACTTCTTTCAATACCTGGATATGATCTATTGTACTAAAACCACTTTTAAATCCAGCTTGTTCTCTTGGTTGATGGAAATCCAAAGTTCTCTGTAGATGAGTTGTAATTATCTTGGTAAAAATTTTATATAAAACTGATAAAAGGCTGATAGGTCTGTAATTTCTAATATGTTCTTTATCACCTTTTTTAAATATTAATATTATTACTGCATTCTTCCAATCTTCCAGTACATCTTTATCATTTAGACATTTGGTATATAACTTTGCTAAAATTGTTTCTATTTTTTCACTTGCTTCTTTTAATATATCAATTATAATTCCATCATTTCCTGGAGCCTTTCCTTTCTTCATACAATTAATTGCATGTCTCACTTCTTCATTTAAAATTCTGGGCAATTCAGAAGGTAATAGATATAGGAGGTACTTCTTCTTTATTACTATATAATTCTTGATAAAAATCTTCTACCAATTTCATGATGTCATCTCTCTTTTTAGTAATAATTCCATCTTTTTTTCTTATTGCAGATATAAATTTCCTACCAATACCAAAATGTTGTTTAACATTTTTGAGACTTTTGTTTTCTTCTACAGCTTTCCTTGCTATTTCACAGTTATACTTTCTTATATCATTTTCAACTCTTTTTCGTACCATTTTACAAAATTCGAGATATTCAATTCTTTTTAATACATCATTTTTTTATATCTTCATATTCCTTCTTTTCTTCATAAATTCTCTAGTCTCAGTAGAAATTTTATTAGTCAATTGCTGCTTTTTTCTACCAGCTATGTTTGTTGCAGTTTTTAAAAGTGTATCAGTTATTTTCATATTAATTTCATTCAAATCTGAATCATGTTCAAAATCTCCTAACACTTGAAACCTATTTGTAAGTTTCAATTTAAATTCATTAGAATATTTCTGAAGATTAGGAATATCAACTGTAAATATTGTTTTTCTTAATAATTTTTGTCTCTCTAGTTTTACATTAACACGTAACTTACACCTTACTAATCGATGATCACTTCCTGTGTTAAATTTATTAAGAACATTACAATCTTGAAATATGTATTTTCTGTTAGTCAAAATATAATCCAATTCTGCTGTACCTTCATTTGGATGTTTCCATGTCCATTTCCTTTTAACATTTTTCTCAAAAAATGAATTCATAATATAAAGTTTTTCTTTTTCTGCAAACTCCACAAGTCTATGTCCTCTCTCATTTCTATTACCATAACCAAAATTACCTACAGCAATTTCATCTTTCATTTGTCTACCAATTCTAGCATTAAAGTCTCCCATAACAATTTTAAAATGTCGTTTACTCTGATCAAAAGCCTTTTGTACATCCATATAAAAATCTTCTACTACTTCATCACTATGAGAACTTGTTGGGGCATAAACCTGAATTATCTGCATTTGGTATCTGCTATTAAGTTGTATAACTAATCTTGCCACTCTATCTGATACACCATCAATCTCCACAATATTGTTCTTCCACTTTTTATTTATAATGAATCCTACTCCACTTTATTTCCAGTATGTGTGCCTTTATAATAGAGTATATGTCCACTTTTTAAATCAATTGTTTCTTTTCTTCTAACTTCACAAAGTCCAATAATGTCCCATTTAATATAAGACAGTTCTTCTTCTACTTCTTGCAATCTTCCTTCACTTGAAAGTGATCTGCAGTTGTAAGTACCTAAATAAAAAGTTGTCATCAAATGGCAGCCTGGGTTCGCAATCAGGGGATTCTTAGCACCCTCCGCCTTTGGCCACCAACCGCTGCCTTGGTTGGTGACTTTACAGCCTCCTGGGAATAAGGGCCATGCTTTATTTTTGTCTGTCACAATTGTATATATGTATTGGAAAAATATTTATCATTTACACAAACATTCATTCTGCCTTATCAGGCACCGAGAAGAAAGACCATGGTGTTTCTTGATCTTAAACTCAGACGTAAAAAGCCAATAAACTCACCACGCTGGCTAATGCGTGTTGGTGAGCAGCCCATCCATGTTCGTATACTATATGAATAATCACATAGTAATAACAGCTGCAATGACAAGAACGTATGGAGTGGACATATATATATATATACATGTAATCAAATATATATATATGTAATCAAATAAAAATAATTCTATTTGTTCATTAATATAATAATAATTAAACAAACATGAAATAAAGAGCTATATTCAAACCTCTTTTCTGTCTGATATTTTAAGCTAAATTTTGAACATACAAAAATCAAATCAAATATTTAAAACACTGGGTCACATTAATATATACCATTAGACAAGAGTTTAAATAATCAGTAAAGGAATCTCTCCGAACCTATGATTCCCCTTCATTACGTAAATCCTATTATACCTAAATATATGCTATTTATGATTTAAAATAAAATATAAACACTCTTTTAAATAAATATATATATATAATAACAGGGCTGGGTTCAAACCCTGTTCTAAGGCATAGAATGATACCGGCAAGCATATATATATATACTCAATCAAAAGTAATATTAAGTTAAATTATTTTATTTCATTGTTGTTTTGTATGCATGTGTGTATATATTGTAAATGGGTAAATAAAAATAGATTGAAACATAAAAGGGATGGGGGGTTATATGGTTTGTGCTCTTGTATTTTGTTTAGAGGCATGTGTATTTATATTGCTGCATGGGTGAATAAATGTAATAGATTCATAAAAAGAAGAAAATTTACATGGCCAAGCTTTAATTCCAAGATGGATGACTAAGGAAAGAATTTACAAAAAAAAATAAGTTAATTGCAAAGAAAGAATTAGAAAAGTTATAGATTACTATCTTAAGGAATAAAGCTATTTTAATTGAAAGGAAATTGTTTCCAAGATGGACGATGAAAGACACAAATTCTAAAAGATATGTTAATTGAAAATAAAGAATTCAAAAATGTGTAGATCGCTATCTCGAGACAAAGCCGTTTTAATTAGAAAAGAAAATGTTATAAATAAAAGACAATGAACAGTCGAGTATGGATCTTAAGGTATAATTGAATTTCCTGAACATATAGAAAAAAAAGAAAAATTATTGAAAGGTTTTCTATTGGCAAACCATGTGGTTTCATTAAAAAGAAGAGAGGAAACAATAGCATTTTTTTAATTAGAGAGTTTTAAAAGCTGAACTTTGAAGAAGATTCCAGAACTGTTAATGCCATGAGCAGGATCGAAGAAAAATTAGTTAAAAATTATATATCTTGGTCAACCATGAACAGGCTGGGGTAAAGAACAAGAATGAACCGAGCTCTGCCATCCATCCTGTGGAGGTATTGCGACTGCTGTCCATGTAGGAGCGAAGCCCTTTCTAAATTACAGAAAGAATAACATTCACCGAACGCCATTGATTGTGCCTTATGGAATCCACAGAGGACTACAAAAAGAAAGAAATCACTTATTCACTACATCACAGCATTAAGACAGTGAACATTACCATTCATCTACACCTGGGTGAGATAAAGCAAGGTAACTCAAATATTTTCATAAATACCAGTCACCTCTTGAATAAGAACATATTTCAGTAAAATAATAATGTGTAAGGGCTAAAAGAAAATAAAGAGATATCTGAAATAATGCCCTATATAACTATATAAATGAATAGACTGGATAATGACTGATTGCATTTACTTTATATGCTATGATATATATGATTTTGTTATATTTGTGAACTTGTGTGGGGTGTGTATTTGCATGCATATCATTCAAGTATTCGAGCACAAACCAATACACAATTACGCGATTCTATTTTGTTTTTTGTTTTTTTATTAATAAATATTAAGTTAGTGTTTTAAGTATAATTATGTGTATTCAATGTTAATTTCTTTAAAAGCCTATATCACATAGTACCATTAGAGAGTAGTATTAAGAATAAAAATCAAATCGTTTATGCATTCCATGCGCACTTGATCTGTTCTCCCTCCTCTTTCCCACAGTCAATGACCACTACCCCTGAGTGAGCTAGCCAGAGGTATAAGCTTGATCTATTAGAAATTGATACTTGTTCTCTCCCAGCATAATTCTTATTCACTCATAAATAGGATTGGTGCTTGGAGTCAAATTGACATCCATAAATATGCTGGACGAGTGATAAGAGTACAGTGCAGTATGTTCACATCATAATTTTCTTTTCAACAACAAAAAAGAAGAAACTTAGATTTTAAATATGTAATAAATGTATATCACCTACATACATGTTATGCACAGGTAGAAAACTGTTACAATGGTGCCCAACATAGGGCCATTGTAACAGATGAGAAAAATCAATGAGCAAGGATTGAGGTCAGAGAAACAGACAGGAATTTATGAAATAAGTAAAGGATATGGACAAGAAAAAAGGGAAATAGGAAACTTAGGGTGTTCGTGGAAAGACAGAGTCCCAGGTTATGCATGTCAGACATGCCCCAAAATTCTCATAACAGTGAATCACATCAAGATGGAGGCCCTTTTGGATTCTGGTAGTCAGGTTTCGGTGATAGCAGAAAGACAATACCACAGAATTAGAAAAGAACAATTGGATGTGACCTACCCTCCCATTGAAATCAGCTCATGTAACAATGGCTAATAACTGAAAAGCCAAGATCGAGTCCAAACAAATATGACTAGATATCGAAATTGATGGAGAAAGCTATCCACATGTCTTTTTAATAATGAAAACCTTATATATGACACTTTGTTAGGGTCAGATTTTTTTCATAAAATATAAATGCACTTTAGATTATGAAGGCAGGCAAGCCATGTGTAAAGAAAAGGTAGTTGAGTTTCTTAGTGGGAGTTTACATAGATCAGTCAGGGCATTTTGTATGGTGGAAGACCTTACGAATGACATCATTACGGAAAGGGTACGAGAGGCAAAGATGGCCACAGAGAGTTGGGAAAGCACATTGATGCAAACATTGCAGAAATACCATCATTTTCTCCTACAAACTGGGAATAATACCAGCTTTTGAACAAAGGATAGAGTAAATAAAAACCAACCTTTTAAAGCCAGGTCATATCCTATTCCTTATCAATATCAAACAGAAGTGAAAAAGCAAATAGACCAGATGGTAGAATGAGGCATTGCTTCAAAATTCTCATCAGCTTACTGCAACCCATTGGTGGTCATGAGAAAGAGAGATGGTACAATCAGGCTGTGCTTTGATGTGAGACAACTGAACAAAGTAACCATTCCTGATTGTAATGTTCCTCCACCCATAGAGGAACTTCTGGGAAGATTCAAGGGAAAAAGAATATTTTCAATGTTTGACTTGACTGCTAGTTATTGGCAGATCAATTTGCACCCAGATGATTGTAAATATACCACCTTTTGATATGAGGGTTATTCATATCAGTTCAACTGGATGCCATTTGGCCTAATTAACAGTGGGGCAGGATTTCTAAGATGTTTAGATCAGGTGTTATCCCCTGAAGTAAAAGATATAATCATGATGTATGTGGACAATGTGTTAGTGGCATCAGACAGCATAGAAGAGCATATAGGGCATGTTACAATATTTTTAAAGGAATGCCAGGAAAAGAGGATTAAAATAAACCTAAAAAAAGTACATTGCTTCAGGAAGAGGTTATGTTTCTGGGTCATATGGTAGGAGCACAAGTTATTAGGCCCCACCCTGATAAGGTCTCGGCTATTAGAGACTTTCCAGCACCCAAATCCAGGAAACAAGTATGGTCCTTCCTTGGGTTGTGCAACTTTTACAACCGGTTTCAGGAATGATTTGCAGAACAAATGGAACCCTTGGTTAGGCTATTGAGAAAAGATGAGAGGTGGGAATGGAAAGAGGAACAAAAACAAGCCTTTGAAAGGGTGAAGGCAGGATTTATTAAATATGTAGTGTTGGCATTTCCTGATTTTTGTGAGGCATATCATGATGCAGATGGATAGTAGGGGTATGGTTTGGAAATAACAGTGTCACAAGTGCAAGCAGATGGTCAGATAGGAGTATTGTATTTCCTGAGTCTATTGCTTAAGGGACCTGATCTCCATTATACTGTGACTGAAAAGGAAGCTCTCACAATCGTTTGGGCTTTCCAAAAACTTCATGCACTTTTGTTAGGATCAGAAGTCATCGTGGTCACTCACCACAAAAGCTTGGAATTCATCAATCATAGTTACTTAACCAATAGTTGGTTAGTACACTGGAGTCTATACCTCCAAGAATATAACTATACAGTGAGGTATCGCAAGGAGTCAGAGAATATGGTGGTGGATACTCTCAACAGGAACCCTACCCATTCAAAATTTCAACATTTGCAGACAGAAAATTTATATATTGCCGGTGTGAGCTCGGAAATAGATGGGGTTGAGAATGACCTTAAACAGCTGGCTCAATGCCAGAGAGAAGACACCCAATTAAAACAGGTAATTGAGCACCTGGAGGTGATGCAAGAGCTGGGTAGATTGTTCAGAACTTACATCCCAACCAAGCACAGAGGTTGGGTCAGAAAAATTAGTGAGAGATATTAATTGGGAAGTCAATGAGTCAATGGGGTTCTCTCCTATATGGTTGCACTGTGGCCAAGATGCTCCTCAACTAATACTGGATAATCTGACAAGAAGTGAGGAAAACTCAGTAGATACTGAAAGTGATCAAAGACAGGCATATTGCAACCTCATAAGAAAAAGTCAGAAGCGGAATAGAATGCCAATGGGATACCATAGGTTCAAGGTGGTTGACCGGGTGTTGATAAAGACACCACATGTAAGTGAGCCAGGGAAGTTCATATATAAAAAATTCTGTAATTTCTATGAGGGTCCATTCACCATTGTGAGATGTCAGGGAAATCATGCATTTTGGGTAGACACTGGACAAGAAATAAAGGGATCATATAATGCTTGGTCACTCAAACCCGAACCATCATAGTAATAAGTAGAATTATTTTGTTCTTTAGGAGTGAGCCATTTAAATACTAAAATGGTATTTAAAGGTGTTCGAAGAGAGGAGTATTATAACAGGGCTGGGTTCAAACCCTGATCTAAGGCAGAGGATGATACCAGAAAGCATATATATATACTCAATCAAAAGTAATATTAAAGTTATACTCAATCAAAAGTAATATTAAGTTAAATTATTTTTTTTCATTGTTGTTTTGTATGCATGTGTGTATATATTTTAAACAGGTAAATAAAAATAGATTGAAACATAAGAGGGATGGGGGTTATATATTTGTGCTCTTGTATTTTGTTTAGAGGCGCATGTATTTATATTGCTGCATGGGTGAATAAATGTAATAGATTCATAAAAAGAAGAAAATTTTCATGGCCAAGCTTTAATTCAAAGATGGATGACTAAGGAAAGAATTTACAAAAAAAATAAGTTAATTGGAAAGAAAGAATTAGAAAAGTTATAGATTGCTATCTTAAGGAATAAAGCTATTTTAATTGAAAGGAAATTGTTTCCAAGATGGATGACAAAAGACACAAATTCTAAAAGATATATTAATTGCAAATAAAGAATTTAAAAATGTGTAGATTGCTATCTCGAGACAAAGCCATTTTAATTAGAAAAGAAAATGTTATAAATAAAAGACAATGAACGGTCGATTGTGGATCTCTAGAAAAGAAAATGTTATAAATAAAAGACAATGAACGGTCAAGTGTGGATCTCAAGGTATAATTGATTCCTGAGCATATAGAAAAAAAAGAAAAGTTATTGAAAGATTTTCTATTGGCAAACCATGTGGTTTCATTAAAAAGAAGAGAGAGAACAATACCATTTTTTTAATTAGAGAATTTTGAAAGCTGAACTTTGAAGAAGATTCCAGAACTGTTAATGCCATGAGCAGGATCGAAGAAAAATTAGTTAAAAATTATATATCTTGGTCAACCATGAACAGGCTGGGGTAAAGAACAAGAATGGACCAGGCTCTGCCATCCATCCTGTGGAGGTATTGCGGCTGCTGTCCATGTAGGAGTGAAGCCCTTCCTAAATTACAGAGAGAACAACATTCACTGAACACCATTGATTGTGCCTTATGGAATCCATGGAGGACTACAAAAAGAAAGAAATCACTTATTCACTACATTGCAGCATGAAGCCAGTGAACATTACCATTCATCTACACTCGGGTGAGATAAAGCAAGGTAACTCAAATATTTTCATAAATACCAGCCACCTCTTGAATAAGAACATATTTCAGTAAAATAATAATGCATAAGGGCTAAAAGAAAATAAAGAGATATCTGCAATAATGCCCTATATAATTATATGAATGAATAGACTGGATAATGACTGATTGCATTTACTTTATATGCTATGATATATGTGTTTTTGTTATATTTGTGAACTTGTGCTGAGTGTGTATTTGCATGCATATCATTCAAGTATTTGAGCACAAACCAATACACAATTACAGGATTCTATTTTGTTTTTTTTTTGTTTTTTTTTTTATTAATAAATATTACGTTAGTGTTTTAAGTATAATTGTGTGTATATAATGTTAATTTCTTTAAAAGCCTAGATCACAGAGTACCATTAGAGAGTAGTATTAAGAATAAAAGTCAGAAAGTAAAACAAATCGTTATGCATTCCGTGCGCACTTGATTCTGTTCTCCCACCTCTTTCCCACAATCAATGACGACTACCCCTGAGTGAGCTAGCCAGAGGTATAAGCTCGATCTATTAGAAATTGATACTCATTCTCTCCCAGCATAATCCTTATTTACTTGTAAATAGGATTGGTGCTTGGAGTCAAATTGATGTCCATAAATATGCTCAGAGAGTGATAAGAGTACAGTGCAGAACTAACTATATAAATGTATGTTCACATCGTAATTTTTTTTAAACCAAAAAAAAAAAAAAAACTCAGATTTTAAATGTAATAAATGTATACCACCTATATACATGTTACGCACAGGTAGCAAACTATTACAATATATATATATATATTGTACCGGGTTCAAATATGTGTCCTCAAAACACCAGTCTCTTAGGCAGAGAAGAACATACTCGGAGAGTATGTATGCCCAAACAATAGCTATAAAGTATATAACTAGCATTACATTTTCAGGACATAACTTCTTCTCGACTGTTGAGTTCAACACCAAGTTCAAAGTACTTTTTGTTTTGTGTAGACACAGGCACCAGTTATCTATTCAAGGATGAATAAATAATGCACTTTGGACAATGGCCACTAACTCAATGCCTAAATCCATGACTAGCTCAGCTATTTGTAATCACTAACAGATTATACACAATTAATGGTGAAAGAATTAATAAAAGAATTGGTAGAAGGAATTGATAAAAGAATTGACCGACAAATAAAGTTTAATTTTAAAGACAATTTATTAACTAACATTAATTTACTAAATTTAAACATCTTTATAATTTTTTTAACTAATATAACACACGCACATTTTAAATTAACACATTATAATATATATCTTATGAAAGCATAAATAATATTTGACATTGATACATTATCTAACATTCACAAACACCCACATCAATAGTTCATTTTATGCATGATTATATAGTTCAAATTACTTGTCTCTGGAGGCTTTATGAATTTTAATGCAATGGCTATTATGGTATAAATGAAAATAAGCAAATGTTTTACTTAGGATTTTGAACGTAGATTTAGAACTATGTTTTCTTCTTGTTTGTTGCTTTTTCCAGCTGGCTGGGATGTTTCCTTGATGAGTTTCTTTATTATTCACAATTATTACTATTAGAGACAATTAGATACTGACGGAGATTTCCAAGTTGTTATGCTGACATTATTTCACAGGCAGATCTTGCTGTTTTCATTGGACTTTAGGCTGTCGAGAAACGCGTGTTCCCAAAAGCTGCTCAACACTGCATTTTTTTGTTTCTGGATACAATTAACTTAACTGATTGAAATTAACTGACTCAATTGATTTGTGAACTGAACTTGCTCAATTAATTTGTGAACTGAACTAACTGTCTGATTAAAAAAAGGTCTATTTATACCTGCAACGTGTTGTCCTTGTAATATCCTTCGGCAATATCTGTTGTCGAAATTCCATTGATAATCTTATGTTTTTGGAAATTGTTTAATTAGTAATAGCCATGCAAAAATGTGTTGTTTTATTTTATTAATAGCCATTGCCATGTTTTTTAATGATAATCTTCTTTAACTTTTATTTATTTATAATAACATTTATTACGCATACATTTATTCTGTTATTGACAATCGCACATATATACGCATGTATATTTTACTAGTTTTAAGATTATTTTTTCTTTAATTCGAATGAAAAGAGATTTGTATTTTTTTTTTAAACTTTAAATTATTTATATTTTACGAATACTAATAAGAAAACTCTTTACTTTCTTTTTATAAAACCTTTAGTTTAACTTTTCTAACTACAATTCCCCTCCCCTCTTTTAATTAATCAATTTTAACTTTTATTTCAAAAACTAATGATAGAAAACTATTTGACTCTTATTCTTTTCAAAGACAAACTGTAACAAACTCTTCAACATCTAATTTTACGTTTTTCTTTTATGAAAGATTATTTTAATAATTTTTTAAGATATAATTATATGTGCCAATATCAATATTGGTACAATATATATATATATATGCACACATATGCATAAAAAATCATACCCTAAGTAAAAGTCTATCCATTTTCATCATCCATTGATTCATCATAGCTTCTTTATTCTCAGTCCTAAGATGTAGAGATGAGTTTATTTCCTTGAGTAAAGAAAAAACAAGTTGAACTTTCAATGTTTCCTTTCAAGTATATATAGATCCAGCTTTCAGAACAACAACAACAACAAAAATGCATTACTAGCTTCAATTTTCCCTTTCACTAGCAATAATGTTCAAATAGAATTTCTTTAAGATAAAATCCCATTAAATCAAGTGAAGAATTTAATACTAGCCTTTTTTTTCTTCTTTTTTTCTGAATTAGGAGAGAGGAGTTTAAATTGCTTATTAATAACATGAACAGATTTTTAAATCTAGAATCTCTTTTTTTTTTTTCATAAAAAAAAAAATAGCCGATTTGCGCATTTTTATAGGTTTTCCTTCTTTCACATTTTTGCTGCCATTTTCTTTGGAACTTCTTCAGCAAGCTGCCCCTCAAATGAATGGGCAGACAGTTAATTTTCTATTTTTCCATATTTTATGGGTTAATGATTTAAAATAAAATTTTAAAGTTTTTTTTTAAAGAACAGAGAAACCTGTCTGTTCTCAGGAATGACAAAAAGATGAGAAGTCCTCTTACAGTATTTTCTGGATATTTATATTACTCTTTTTAATGTTGTTATGGCTATCATAACAACTGCTGAAATTTACTCAAATAAAACTCAATAAAGAACGATATGTTTCAAAAATTTTCCCACCTTTTTTGCAAGTGCAATGGAAGTTTGAAGAGAAATGGATACATTGAAATAAAATGTAATACATTGAAATAAAATGTAAGTTCGATATGATTCTTTTTTTTATATATTTTTAAACCAAAATAAAGAATTGATATTACAACCTTAATACATTTTATAAATATAAATAATTTACACATGTTTTAATAATAATTTTTTAAAAAAAATTCATTTACAAACAAAAATATGTGACACATAAAAACATTCTATTTTGTGTAATAATGTTACTATGGTGACTGTAGCAACAGAAAATATGTGAGAATAATACTGATCCTATTCAAGTAAAATTTTATGTCACCCTGAGCGATTTCCAAAATTTATTTATCTGTTTATATTTTTTTCTGAGATTGATTATAAAAGATTAAGGATTTTGAAGCTAGAATTAGCAATAAACAATATTATTTAAAAAGCCTTTGGTTGCCATGGTTATCAAGTTAAATTTATACTTTCAAGATCTCCCATTATCCATTTATCAAGTGAAAAGAAAACCAAATAAGATGAACAAACTTCTTTTTTAAAAAAGAAATACTTAGACAATTAATCTGAATACTCACAATACATTATCAGATCTTTTATTTGCTGATGATATCTTCTTGTGCACAGAAAGTAGAAAAATACGAAGTTATTCTGAAGACATGCACAAGAATGGGTAAAGAGATGGGGATCAACTTTAGGAAAGAAAAATCAAATGTTATGATATAAATGCTGGAGAAAGAGAAGAAAAAAACGTTTATTGGGGGATATAAAAGTTAAATGTGGTGAATAAGTATAACTATTTGCAAATCATCTTAGGTAATCAGAGAAATTGCTTGGATGAATGGGAGAAAATATTGATAAGTGAAGTAAAGAAAAAAAAGGGACTGATAAAGAAATTAACAGTGTTTTCATATAATAAATATGATGTAGCTAGAATTGTATGAAAGGGAATGGCAGTAGAACAATTAACTAATGGTAATGATGTATAATGTATTAATAAAAGTACTTAGAAAAAGTACAAAAAGAAATAGGAAGACATGCAAAGGAGGCAATTCAAGGAGAAATGAGATGGTCATGTTTTATATGAGAGATGCAAAAAGCAAAATAAAAATGTTTGATAGATTGCAATTTATAGATAATAAGAGAATAGACAAAATAATTATGAGTAAAGGGCAGACAACAAAATGGATGAGAAAGGTAGTATAGTATGCAGAAGATTTGGATAAAGACTTTATGTCAACATACTTATACAAAAGGTAGAATGATTGTGTTAGTAGATTGTTGAGAGTTATAGTGGCAAGGAATTGAATAGAAGAATAAATGCATTAATAATGGAGAACTAATATGGAGAGTAAAAAGAGTTTAAATATATATATAGAATTAAACAGAATATTGGGAGCAAGTTAATTTATGATATGAGCAAGGAAAGTAATTTACTGTTTAAGGCTTGAACAAGATCATTAGCAACAAGAAAATATATACATAAATGTAAAAATATGGGTGATTTTTTGTTTCATATGTCAAATGTGTTGACTGGGAAGCAAACCTGGGCTAGCAGCTTGAAGGCAGCTATGCTAACCACTAGGCCATCAATGCTTGGACAAATATGGGTGATTTAGTCTGCAAGTTATATAAGAAAGGCATAAAAATATTAGGCATCTGTTAATTGAATGTAAATGCTTACAAGAACAAAGGATGCAAATAATGAAGCTGTGGGAGAGTAAATATAAACAAAGTGATTATACAGCAAGTGGATTCTTGGTTTTTTTGCTGAATTTGTAAAACAATAAGTGGGATTTAGATATAAAAGCTGTAGAGTGGATGAAGATAATGTTGTGGAAATAGACTGGAGCTGGATAGATAAGAATAAAAGAAAAACTTAGGGTGGGGAATAAAAAGAGAAGGTAAGGTTGTTGACAGGTTTCTCTGGGCATAGTAAATGAGAAATTCCTTACTTTGAGAAAACAGAGTCATGGTGCATTACATCACATCACTGTTTTTAGAAACATATTAGTAAGCATAAGGGAAAACTATGTGACAATGTTATTACATATGTATAGTATATTGTATATTTAAAATAAACATTGTATATATAAAATATATCAAATATTATTTAATCAATTTACTATTCTGTATGTTTAATTCAACACAATTAAAATTTACAAAAAAAAAAAAAAAATCCATGTTGGATTTGAAGAATTTTAAATATTCTCTAGTCAATAATACAATGCTTGTATTTTAATTTAAACTGGAATTTAGGATGCACACAACATATTTTCATAAGTTATATCAGGGTTCCCCAACCCTATGCCCATGGGCACCATGGCACCCGCAGGCACATGGCACCCACAGACCATTTTACATGTGCCCGCCACTATCCAAACACGATAAAAAATTATTTAACTGATACAAATAAATTTAATTTTTAAAATTTCTTATAAATTATTGTATTATATTGTAATCAAATTGTAAGGCATACTATACTTTTACAGTGTAAAAATATAAACATTAATTATATGTTAAAATTTTATTTTTGAAATAAATATTTTTTTGTACATTATGTGTATTATTAACAATATCCAACTATAAATTTACATTGAAAAAATAAATGGTGCCCACTATCTGGTTGGAAAAAATAAATGGTGCTTGCCACCTGGCCGATATTATAGAATGTGCTCTTAAGTGCAAAAAGGTTGGGGACTCCTGATTTATATTAAAGTGGTTTACAAATTAAAATGTATCATTTGAACAATAAAGCTATTTATCTGTTTAAATAATAAAGAAATTTATCTATTTCTAATAACTGTGATATAGAAATAGAATTAAAAAAGAATAGTAAGTATAAAATAAAAATTGTTTGTTTGCATGACATAAGGGAAAAAAACATCAATCTTATGCAAATTAAGTAAAGTCACTAATATTGCAAGGAAATTATAAAGTAGCAGCCACATAAAATCTTTTCAATTCAATCAGTAACTATATTTAAATAAGTTGTAAGATAATATCAATATTCTAAACTTTGTAAGCAATAATATTAGCATAGATAATCTTATAATGAAAAAAAAAAACTATTCACAAATTCTAATTCATAATTACATTATTCTGCAGGACAAATGCAAAAGGAATACATTTCCATTGTATACACTCACCAAGATAGAGACTGTTTTCTATTTGCATTTTAACACCTTGTGTAGGGTGCAGTCATAAAAGAAGACAATGTTATGTAAAAAATGTATAATACCCAAGAATGTATTTGGTGATGAATTAGCACATATCAGTTGGCCCAGATTACCATCTTTTTCATATATCTTTATTATTGTGCAGTATATGTTTGTATATATATACAAAGAGAGAGACAATTATTATAGTTTACTTGATAAGGGTCAAACTTATTATGCCACCAACATTGACACAAACTATTTGATAACAGTATAGTAATAATTTTTATTAGTCATTCATTAAACTAGATATTATCTATTTAATGAATAATATTTGTGTTGTGCCATTTTTCCTACACCACATTTGCACAAAGTCCGGTTTCTATCCACTTAACATCTTTTGGAGGGATGGCATCATAAACATATGACCAAAAATATGTGAAAAAGATGCATAATCCTAAGATGCATATTTTGTGTTGAATCACCACACATCAGCTGGCCCAGATCACCATCTCTTACACATATCTTTTCATTGCTCAGTATATATTGTAACAGTCAGATTTATCTACTTGTTAACACACTACAGAATTCAAACTTAGGACATGAAACTCAACACTCTAGGAGTTGTCTCCCAGAAATTCCAAGTTCGAATCCAAAGTCTAAACTCCATAGCACCACTTATGCAATAATGCATCTGATACTACTAAAGAATAATTCTTTGCCAGTGCTGGTGGTCAGGGAGAAACAAGAGACTCTAAATTAAATGGCCCTAGGTTTGCCTACAAGAACTATAGATGTGCCAAAGATACATATCAGTGTATATAGTGTGTAATTTAGTCTGTAGGGATAAATGAATAAAGAAATGAAATGATTCAATCCAAATATAATATTTATTAACATTAATTCATTTACAACATTAGCTATATGAATTTGATAGCTATATAAATATTACTTTACACTGTTCAATACTTGGATTAAGTTATTATAATGTGCCTAATTAACTGTACTATGATAATGTAAGCATATACGAGCTATGCAAAGCACTAAAGAAAATGAATTAACTAATTAAAAAAATAGAGGAAAATATTTGTATTTAATATGAGAATAATTTGGACGAAATGTGGAGTTTAAAGTATAAGGCAGAGCTATACTGAACATTATGGGAATAATCTAACACTAAAGTCATTATGAAAATGTGGTAGTGCCAGCAAGATATGGTACAAAGGATGGAGTATGGTATATTGAATCTGCAGCTTTACAAAAGACATAAAATAAATAAAATTATTTCGGTCATGGATAGGCAGTTCACCATTTATTCAGGAGATCTCTAGTCATCTTGAGCAGGCCAAGCCTGGCTCACACTCAGCAGCTTCATGACTGTAGGGACATGTGATTCATTCTCATGTGAGATGTTTCAGGTCACACATTACTGGGAACCGCAAAAAAAAATATGATACAGTCTTAGCTGTTGATGCCCTTGGGAAAGTAGAAAAGTAATTTTCAACACCTCAGCATGTTCACTGGCAACATGCAATTAATTATAATATATCTATATATATATATATATATATCTATATATATATCATCATCATCATTATTAACCATTATCAATCCACTGCAGGATGAAGGTCTCTCCAAGTTTAATCCATCTTCTCCGATCTTTAGCTTCTCTTTTCCACATCATCCCTACACACTTTCTTATTTCATCCATCCATCTCACATGTGGTCTCTTTCTGGGTCTTTTACAATCTCTTGGAATCCAGTTTAAAATTTCAATTGTCCATCTATTATCATCTCTTCTAACAATATGTCCAGCCCAACTCCACTTCAATCTTTTAATTTTTTCAATGAGGGCAGTAACACCTGTTTGTTCTCTTACCCATACATTGCATTTACGATCTCTTCTTGTTACTCCCAACATACATCTCTCCATACTTTTTTGAGTGGTCTGAAGTCTCTGAATTCGTCTTCTATTAAGTGTCCAAGTCTCAGATCCATAAGTAAAAACTGGTAAAACACATTTGTTAAAAACCTTCCTTTTCAAACCCATAGGCATATTTCCTTTTAGTATCAAGTTATTTCTACCAAAAGCACTCCAACCAAGTTTAATTCTATGATTAATTTCCTCCATTATGTTTCCGTCTGTATTAATAATCTGACCAAGGTATTTGTAACTGTTAACTTCTTCTAATTCATCATAATCAATCTTTATTTTCATATTTTGAGCAAATCGATTAAACATTATTTAGACTTTTTAACATTTATCTTTAGTCCTACTTTCCTACTTTCATCTGATAATTCCTGCAACATTTCCTGCAGATCTGAAGCATTATTTGCAAAAACAACTACATCATCTGCGAAATCTAAATGACTTAAATAATCACCATTTACTTTCACTCCTTTAGTTTCCCATTTTAATCCACAAAATACTTCATGCAGTACTGCTGTAAAACGTTTTGGAGATATGGAATCACCTTGTCTTACACCTTTCTCAATGTTGACTTTCCCAGTGTCATTATGTAATCTAATTGTTGCTGTTGCATTTTTATAAATATTTTTTAAAATATGACAATATCCTGGATCTATACCTTGATGATCTAATGCTTTAATCACTGAAGAAATGTTTATAGAATTAAATACCTTTTCATAATCTACAAATCCTAAGCATAATGGCAACTCATATTCATTTGTCCTTTCTATAACTTCTCTCAATACCTGGATATGATCTACTGTACTAAAACCACTTTTAAATCTGGCTTGTTCTCTTGGTTGGTGGAAATCCAATGTTCTCTGTAGACGAGTAGTAATTATCTTGGTAAAAATTTTATATAAAACTGATAAAAGGCTGATAGGTTTGTAATTTCTAATATCTTCTTTATCACCTTTTTTAAATATTAATATTATTACTGCATTCTTCCAATCATCTAGTACATCTTTATCATTTAGACATTTGGTATATAACTTTGCTAAAAAAATTTCTATTTCTTCACCTGCTTCTTTTAATATATCAATTAAAATTCCATCATTACATGGAGCCTTTCCTTTCTTCATACATTTAATTGTATGTCTCACTTCTTCATTTAAAATTCTGGGCAATTTGGAAGATGTAATAGATATAGGAGTACTTGTTCTTTATTACTATATAATTCTTGATAAAAATCTTCTACCAATTTCATGATGTCATCTCTCCTTTTAGTAATAATTCCATCTTTTTTTCTTATTGCAGATATAAATTTCCTACCAATACCAAAATGTTGTTTTACATTATTAAGACTTTTATTTTCTTCTACAGCTTTCCTATATTATATACTTTCTTATATTATTTTCAATTCTTTTCCGCACCATTTTACAAAATTCGAGATATTCAATTCTTTTTAATGCATCATTTTTGTATATCTTCATATTCCTTTTTTTCTTCATAAATTCTCTAGTCTCAGTAGAAATTTTATTGGTCAATGGCTGTTTCTTTCTACCAGCTATCTTTGTTGCAGTTTTCAAAAGTGTATCAGTTATTTTCATATTAATTTCATTCATATCTGAATCATGTTCAAAATCTACTAATACTTGAAACCGATTTGTAAATTCTAATTTAAATTCATTAGAATGTTTCTGAAGATTAGGAATATCAACTGTAAATATTGTTTTTTTTAATAATTTTTGTCTCTCTAGTTTTACATTAACACGTATCTTACACCTTACTAATCGATGATCACTTCCTGTGTTAAATTTATTAAGAACATTACAATCTTGAAATATTTATTTCCTGTTAGTAAAAATATAATCCAATTCTGCTGTACCTTCATTTGGATGCTTCCATGTCCATTTCCTTTTAACATTTTTCTCAAAAAAAGAATTCATAATATAAAGTTTTTCTTTTTCTGCAAACTCCACAAGTCTATGTCCTCTCTCATTTCTATTACCATAACAAAATTACCCACAGCACTTTCATCTTTCATTTATATACCAATTCTAGCATTAAAGTCTCCCATAACAATTTTAAAAAGTTGTTTACTCGATCAAAAGCCTTTTGTACATCCATATAAAAGTCTTCTACTACTTCATCACTATGAGAACTTGTTGGGGCATAAACCTAAATTATCTGCATTTGGTATCTGCTATTAAGTTGTATAACTAATCTTGCCACTCTGTTCGATACACCATCAATCTCCACAATATTGTTCTTTCACTTTTTATTTATAATGAATCCTACTCCACTTGTATTTCCAATATTTGTCCCTTTATAATAGAGTATATGTCCACTTTTTAAATCAATTGTCTCTTCACCTTTTCTTCTAACTTCACAAAGTCCAATAATGTCCCATTTAATATAAGAGAGTTCTTCTTCTAATTCTTGCAATCTTCCTTCACTTGAAAGTGATCTGCAGTTGTAAGTACCTAAATAAAAAGTCATCAAATGGCAGCCTGGATCCGCAATCAGGGGATTCTTAGCACCCTCCGCCTTCGGCCATCAACCGCTGCCTTGGTTGGTGACTTTACAGCCTCCTAGGAATAAGGGCCATGCTTTATTTTTGTCTGTCCTAATTGTATATATGTATTGGGAAAATATTTATCATTTACACAAACATTCATTCTGCCTTATCAGGCACTGAGAAGAAAGACCATGGTGTTTCTTGATCTTAAACTCAGAGGTAAAAAGCCAATAAACTCACCACGCTGGCTAATGCATGTTGGTGAGCAGCCCATCCATGTTCGTATACTATATGAATAATCACATAGTAATAACAGATGCAACGACGAGAACGTATGGAGTGGACATTTAGGAATTTGCTCTGCTCAGTTCCTTTAAGGCCTCCAAGAGGAATCAAAGGGTCTCCTTTCAGTTAATACCAAAACTCCTTTCTGCAGCCATATATATATAT
Organism: Epiperipatus broadwayi; assembly: GCA_028023455.1. NCBI lineage: Eukaryota > Metazoa > Onychophora > Udeonychophora > Euonychophora > Peripatidae > Epiperipatus > Epiperipatus broadwayi. Next base: position 480,861 of record JAQFVV010012521.1, on the reverse strand, counting down.
ATATATATATGCAAAACCATAAAACAATACAATACTAGATTAAATTCAAAATTTTACCAAAATCCTTACTCAACCATGGTTTCATCTACTACAAATAGACCTTCTCAAGTGAAAATCAACCTAAAGAAAAACATATATATATATACAAACAAACAAACCTTCCCATAATTCATTTCAAACTCCACCTTCCCTTAATATCAAAAGAAGTCTTCATAAAATTGATAGCTTCAGAATCAAGGAGTTTTATCATCAAAGTCTCCTTTATTCCTCTTTTAAACTCATTCTTTTTATAAAAAATAACCGAAGCATTGTTAAACAATATTCTATGACCTGTATTCAATTCATGAATATATAAAGCTGAGTTAAGATACTTATATGAACCTTAACCCTTTCATTAAGGCTAAATTTACTCTGGCCTACATAAAATTTACCACAACTACATGGAATTTTATAAACAATACCAGGAATAGACCTACTATCAATAGACTGCTTTGAACCATTAAGTAATGAATTCAAATTAGAACCTTTCCTCCATGCAACCTTCTTTCCACCTAACAAATACTATTCCTATAAACCAAATTATAAATAGATGCTTTAAATGGTAAAGACATATAATCATCATCCTTACCAACAAAATTCTTATCATCCAAATCACGACTATAAATATTATTATTAAATACCACTTTTTTAATAAAATCATGACTATAACCCAATTCTACATATTCAGCAGCAAATTGACTTTTTTGAATATCAGCATTATTATTAAAATTATTAAGCCTTCTATTCCGACAACAAAAATTCAACAAAGACATTTTTTTATGTATAAAAGGCTGATAACTATCAGGCCTAATCATATTTCTCAAATTTTTAGGTTTTATAAAATGACTACAAAACAAAACATCATTAACCTTCTCAACATTTAAATCTAAAAACTTTAATTTTACAAAATCAAAACTACCCCCCTCAATTGTAAACTTAATACTAGTATCAAAACCATTCAATCCACATAAAAACTCTTCTAATTTATCTTTCTGAATAACAAACAAACAATCATCAACATACCTAACAAATAATTTAATAGAACATGAAAACATATTAATAATACTACACTCCAAATAATCAATATAGACAGCACATGTCAATGGAGAAATGACATAACCAATAACCCAACCTTCTCTAATCTTATAAAACACATCATTAGACATAAAATACATTGAATCCTCTAACAGCAAAAGCAAATCATGAAAAACCTTAATCTTATCTGCAGAAAAACATTCTAATTTTTTTAAAATTGAAAGAAAAACATCAATACTTTTTAATCTATTAACCGTAAAAAGTATTGATGTTTTTCTTTCAATTTTAAAAAAATTAGAATGTTTTTCTGCAGATAAGATTAAGGTTTTTCATGATTTGCTTTTGCTGTTAGAGGATTCAATGTATTTTATGTCTAATGATGTGCCTTATAAGATTAGAGAAGGTTGGGTTATTGGTTATGTCATTTCTCCATTGATGTGTGCTGTCTACATTGATTATTTGGAGTGTAGTATTGTTAATATGTTTTCATGTTCTATTAAATTATTTGTTAGGTATGTTGATGATTGTTTGTTTGTTATTCAGAAAGAGAAATTAGAAGAGTTTTTATGTGGATTGAATGGTTTTGATACTAATATTAAGTTTACAATTGAGGAGGGTGGTTTTGATTTTGTAAAATTAAAGTTTTTAGATTTAAATGTTGAGAAGGTTAATGATGTTTTGTTTTGTAGTCATTTTATAAAACCTAAAAATTTGAGAAATATGATTAGGCCTGATAGTTATCAGCCTTTTATACATAAAAAAATGTCTTTGTTTAATTTTTGTTGTCGGAATAGAAGGCTTAATAATTTTAATAATGGTGCTGATATTCAAAGAAGTCAATTTGCTGTTGAATATGTAGAATTGGGTTATAGTCATGATTTTATTAAAAAAGTGGTATTTAATAATAATGTTTATAGTCGTGATTTGGATGATAAGAATTTTGTTGGTAAGGATGATGATTATATGTCTTTACCATTTAAAGCATCAGTTTATAATTTGGTTTATAGGAATAGTCATTTGTTAGGTGGAAAGAAGGTTGCTTACTTAATGGTTCAAAGCAGTCTATTGATAGTAGGTCTATTCCTGGTATTGTTTATAAAATTCCATGTAGTTGTGGTAAATTTTATGTAGGCCAGAGTAAATTTAGCCTTAATGAAATGGTTAAGGTTCATATAAGTAGAGTTAAACATAGGTATCTTAACTCAGCTTTATATATTCATGAATTGAATACAGGTCATAGAATATTGTTTAACAATGCTTCGGTTATTTTTTATGAAAAGAATGAGTTAAAAAGAATAAAGGAGACTTTGATGATAAAACTCTTTAATTCTGAGGCTATCAATCTTATGAAGACTTTTTTTGATATTAAGGGAAGGTGGAGTTTCAAATGAATTATGGGAAGGTTTGTTTGTTTGTATATATATATGTTTTCCTTTAGTTTGATTTTCACTTGAGAAGGTCTATCTGTAGTAGATGAAACCATCGTTGTGTAAGGATTTTGGTAAAATTTTGAATTTAATCTAGTATTGTATTGTTTTATGGTTTTGCATTTTTATTTTTGCTAGTATAGTGTTAGACAGTTTTGGTTATATATATATATATATTTATATATAAGTAATTAAAAAGGATAGTTTATAAATGGGCAAAATAGCTCTCTTAAATTTGACTTTCTAATTGCCCACATACTCCCCATCAAAATTAAATGAATAAAATAACTAGCTTAAAATTAATTTACATTGAAATATAAAATATATTTTAATGTCAATTAAAATAGGGAGGGAAATGTGTGACTGTGGTTTTAATGAATAATAAGGCAACCATGCATTTATATAAAACTTCCCTACATAACTTGCACATGCTTGAGTGGATTAGATTAAACTATTTTTACAGACTTTACGGAGAAAATATATTTGGCTAAAATGAATTATCTAGTACTTTCATTCCCAAGTGAGAACTTTTATAAGGAATAAACCCTCAGATTAGTGAGCCATAGAGATATTTAAAGCAAATAAAGGGGTAGTTTAACAATTAAATCTGCATCAAGATTGGCAGTTCGTAAAATAGTATTATATAAAAAAGGAATAATTGGATCGATCAGCGAGGGTTATTCAAGCACATTATAATAAAGACTAAAATGAGGCATAAATAGATATATAAAGAAAATATTAACACAAATAGGAGTTAAACATGCATTAAAAGACTGAAGCAATAAATATAATTATTAAATATAAGAAAAGTAGCTACAGATTGGGATTATTGAGATATCTCAGGTTAATTTTTATTACCTCGGCTTTTAAGAATAGAGTCCATGTGCACTTTGAATACTTCAATGGATTCCTTGAGCAGTTTCATGTAAATTCTTAATTTATGGATGTGGGCTTCAGTAGCATTATATAGACAGCATTAAAGATGTGTTTTATCAGCAGCATTTCAACTTATTAGAATGGTTAAGTTGGGCATTAGATGGTATAATAGGACATCAGATAGTGAATGACAGATGGCCAAGCTAGTCATTCCTGAGAGAAGACAGCACTGTCTTTTTCTACTCCATCATCTTAAAGTTGACTATTATTAAAACTGACAAAATTCACTTCCATCTAGGATCTGGTAAGGTGATTTCTTTGGACAAACTTTTAGATCTTGCTGGTAACTACCAATCAATAATTCTTCACAAATGAAATGCAGAAACGTATAATGAAAGAATTAGAAGAATAAAGCAGAATAATAATGAAGAATCATAAGAATAATCAAGAATGCCAGCAGAATAATCTAGTAGAATAATAACTCTCTTTCTGTAGTGTAACAGAATAATAAAAACTAAACTAATTAATAATCTGCCTTACTTATATACCAAGACTATCCAATGCTATAGCCCTCTGGTGATAAAATACATTAATTAATATGACATTAATGAAATCAGAAACCAAATGAATGCACTTAGATTTTAATTAATTTTTGACATAGTTACATTCCCAGATATTCTGATTACTATCATTTAATTAAATTTGCTAATGAACCTCTGTTATTTTAAATCTTGATAGGAAAAACCTATTAGTAAAACTCTGCATAAACAGGTTAAAATTAGTTACTGTTGTTCTCTTTATCCACCCTCATTTATTTTCTACATAAAATTTTGTGGCATGGTTTTTTTAAAATAAAACAACAAAATTATTCACTTTTGAAAATTCTAAATGTTTAAATCTATTTAAAGTTGAATAAAAAAAATATTACGAATGTAATATTTCTAAAATAAATAGATTTAATCAAAATAACTTTAAACAACAAAATTATTTTACTTAAGTTTTAAAATATTATCACAGTATGTGTGTAGATGAGAATATATGACCTACTTTTAAATTAATATGTATATATATTTGACAGTTTGAAATAAAACCATTAAAAGAAATTTAATTACGATAAAACCCACGGGTAACATATTAGAAGTCTAAATTAGTGGGATTTCAGTATATATGCACAGCATGCACACACTATGATAAGTTTAGGGTTTGAAACAGTGTATGAGGGTAGGTAATATGTAAGCAAAGGTGAAACCAAGATCTGCAAAGCATATCTTACTGTTCCAATATAGTGAACCGGATGCTGGATCTGATTCAATGGTTTCATTACCAAAAATAAAACCTTTTTGTTTTATTAAATTTATAATGTTACAAAAAATTTAAAATTATTTAAAAGCTGTTTATAAGAGTAAATGTATTAACACACATACTTGTTTCTGTTTAAAATATATCATTTTATTTTATTTTTTTAAATATTGATTTCTAAAATAGTTTTCTTTTACCGTTTGTTTTTACTTTTTTTTTTTTTTTATTATCAAATTAATTAAAAGCAAACAAACTTTTTAATTACATTCCTGTTTCTTTTATTTTAATTAAAATACATTTTTAGTTTGATTTTAAAAGTGAGATTTAATTTTGTGTTGTTGTTTTTTTTATTAGAAGTTAATTGCTTGTTAGAATTCTTAATTAGTTTGAGTGGGAGATAAAAATTTGCCCTGGCCTTAGGTGTAGAATTGAACAATAAGAAAGTTTACATGGGAGATTGAAGAGAGTATAAATAAATAACTTTAAAAATTTAGAGGAGATTATTCTTGGCTTCACTAAGCTAATTCAGTTTTTCCATGATTCATTCAGCATCTTATAATTTCACTATTCGCAGTTATAATAGCTTGCTGAGATTTGTAGTGTTGTCAGTTCAGACATTGAATTTCTTTTTAAAATTTGCTACCCCAAGATATCAAAATCCATTGTTATATGTATGATAACCTATAACATGCCTTGCTAATTGAACTAAGGATGGACCTCTAATTCCACACTGTTCTTTTATCATGCCGTGAAAGTCTAAAGTAAACAAGATCCCAAATATATACCTCTATATTTGCCATTGTCAGGAAGAGAAGACACCTGAAAATATGAACTTAAAATAAAAATGCATACTCTTTTGAAAAACTATGTGAAGTTTGCTTTACTGTAAGGTAAATACATTTTTTATTATTTCCAGAGTGTATTCTTTAGTTAAATCTCTGCTCAATCTAAAAATAAATCTGTAGTCTTAATAATTATTTAATCTCCTATTTATTATCTGTATTTGCTTGTCATTGTATTTTATAGTGTGTCTTGGAATCTTAGTTTTAAGATTCCAAGTTTGTTTTCCATTTTGTGCATTGGAGAGTGTATTGTGAGATTATGTTTTCATATGCTTAATATGTCTTCCTTTATTTTACTACCTCTTGCTAAATACTTTAGCAGTTTTTTGTAATTTTAATTTGCTCACCTACCATATTTTATTGTCCAGTAATTAATTTAAATTATACCTGGGTCTCATTTTATGCAGTAGATATGTTCCTAAGAAAATCCGCATTAAAAAAAATGGCACAAAAAAGACTTAGCTTACCTTGAAAAAGGGGAGATAGGTTCTGTAATTTTCAGAAATCACATAAAAGCAAAGCAACAAGGAAAAATTACTTTAAAATTCACATTAAAAAAATAAGGAAATAAAGTATGACTAATAAAAAAATATAAAAAAAAATTGATACAAAACAAACTTTTTTTACTTTTTTTTTTATTAACTACAGTATTTAATTTTACATTTTTTCATACATATTTTAATCATTATCACTATTTGATGATATGAGGTTTGTTTGTAAATTGGTTAGAAATCAGATTTGTCACAGGTGGAAATACAACTAGTGCCACTTTCACTCTTTTGCTGTGTTAATGGTTTTCTGTTGTCCATGTAATCAGTGATTAAACTTTGAAATGATAATTTTACTAATTGTTTATAAAGCTCTCAATATCCAAACATATAACTAATTTAGCTCTCGTTGGAATTTATGAGATTGTTCATTGCAGCAAATTCAGATTTCAGCATTTTCTGATATGTTTTTGTTTCATACATCAATGTAAAATCTATAATTAAATTATTAATGCTTATCAGAAAATAATAAATTTGTCTTCACTTCATAGATATTTGTGTTTACTATTGAAATAAATTTTAAATGTTCACATTTTGTTTGTATATTAAAAAAATGAGATCATAATCAAAACAAAAAAATTATACATTATTGGTAAAAAGATTATTTTCAGTTTACAAAACTTCCTTATTTATTTTAAAAATCTAAAAGAATATTTACTTCTGTTATATCTAACAAAATGTTTTAAAAGTATAAAATTTTTTAATATTTATTGCAATATTTTTATACTCGTAAGTATAAATCTATTATTATTATTTACTCATAAGTATAAGTAGGTTATTTACATAGAAGCTAAGATTCTAAATACAGCTTCAGGCCATATTCACATTAGCTGCTAATATAATGTTATACTTTTGAAAAAAAGATATTTCAAGTCAAAATAAGTTATTAATAATTTAAATTTCTTGATATCTAATAAATATAGTGAAATATGAACTGCTTTATAATGTAAAAGAAAACCCACATAAAAAGATATTAAGAAGAAACATGAATCGCATAACTTTAAAATCACATTTAAAAAATCCACATAAAACGAGACCCAGGTGTACTGTGTTTGCACTTTTTGCAAATCACAAATCTTTTGGCTGGTGGTTTATCATGTTTGTTGTTCTGTTTTTTCTTGGTAAAGATTTTATTTTTCATAGTTCAGATTATATAGTCCATAATCTTTTCTTTTCTTGTGTGAGACTAACCTTGGTTGGTTTAAATGCACCTGACCATGAGTGTTTTGCAGAATTATGACATTCTTAGTTCTGACATTTTTTTCCAGGCTAAGAAAAGCTCATTTGTGCTGTTCTGTTGGTTCTCCACATGTATCCATCTTTCTAAGTCTCTATAAAAGGAATGGTATTGGTTTGGGTAAACCGCTAGCAGGAATATACTCTTAATTCCCATTTAAATTCTAGATGATAAAATGTTTCTTTCTGCTAAGGCATTTAATGTTTTCATATTTTCATCTCATATACACTCTCTGATAATTTAACTTATAAAAATCTAGATCAAACTTTAGTATTTCATTTACTAGATTTATTTTATCTTTACAAATTGTTTTAAATTTATTTGTCAGGGTGTGTACTGGGAATTTTGTTTGTAAATTTATTTGTAATTCTAATTATTACATTTTCTTAAAATGCTGAGGCAGACATAACTGGTTTTCAAATTACTTGCCTGTCTCTTATTGAGGCCTTTAATTATTGTACTCAGTTTAGTTTTGGCCGATCATTTGATTGGTGATTTACCCGTATTATATGTTTGTTTTACTTAAATCTGAGATGTAATATTTTATTAATTTTAAATCATTTATATCGAAGTATTTTCTAATTTTACTATTTCATTAAATTGGAGACATAAGTTTACTCCCATTTTATAATTTATACTCTGACTTATTCATTTACTTTTTTTTTGTTCTTGCATTGTAATCAATCTTTTTGATCTTAAATGTGATTTGTCCATGCAGCAGTCCTATGACAATATGACATCATTAGTCAATAAGCTAGTGAGTGCTCATCTGCACTGGTCCATTGATTCATGCAAAAAACTTTCCATTCCTTTTTCTTTTTGAATTTTTGAATAAGCAAACCAGAATTGCTGTGGGTGAATTATCAGCTAATGGAAAACCTTTCCCTCTTTTTCTAATTCACTTTTAAGAAGTTAGTCTGTCTGCCAGAACATTAATTTTTTTCTTCTAATACATGCCTGATATAATGATAATTATTGTGTGCAAATATTTACCTTATAATTTTCTATTTTTCTTAATAAAACTTTAAAACTTGTTTAAACTTAATTTGGCTGATGTTTGTCTTAGTACTTTTATTTTCTCAATTGTCTGAACAATATTCTGAAGCTTTTGCTTTCTCCCTGAGTCTAGTCAGTTCAGACCATCATCCGCACCCACTTTTGATCACGATAAATAAATTTTCCAGATGCGCAATGATCTGGTGGTGCCCTCCATGATTAAAAGGGGATCGAGTGTCCAGTACAATAGAGATCCAATTATTACAGTTTACTCAATAACTGTCAAACTTATTATCTTTACAACTTTGACATAAACAATTTGATGAAAGTATACTAATATTTTTTTATTAGTCATTCATTAGATTAGGGATTATCCATTTAATGAATAATATTTCTGTAGTATAATTTTCACTACAACACACCCATACAAGCAGATAAAAACCATTCCCTACCTTGTGTGAGTGTGGTGTAAAATTATACTACAGAAATATTATTTTTAAGTGGAAAATCTCTAGTCTAATGAATTACTAATAAAAATAGAAGGAATGTCTTTAATTCACTAACTTTATTTATAGTAGATTGGAGTAGGTAAAATGTTTATACATTATTTATTCTGGAATAACAATGAGAGTTATATTTGAAACTTTAAGAGTAACTATTGGTTCAGACAAAAATCCAAGACAATAGTAGATTTTCACTGAAATTTTCTAGGAGATTTTAATTTGATAAAACATTTAATTTCTAATTAAAATATGCACCTCCAATTTCACAATTCTGTTAAATTTTTACACATACTACATGTATATGCCAATAAAAAAAAATTCTTTATATATATTTAGGTATAATACATATACAAATCATTTTTATATACATTCAGTGATTTACAAATATATATACATGTTAATAATTTTTATTAGTCATTCATTACACTAGAGATTATATACTCAACAAATAATATTTCTGAAGTGTAATTTCACTACATTACTCTCATGTAAGATAAGGTCTGGTTTCTATCTGTTTTAACATCTTGTGGAGGGATATAATCATAAACATATGACCAAAGACATGCCAAAAAGATTATATCACCAAAATGTACATTTTGTGTTGAACCAACACTTACTTGTTCAGTTGGTCAAAATCACAATCTCTTACACATGTCATTAAATTGTTCACTGTATATATAAAACCAAAACTGCCTAACACTATACTAGTAAAAATAAAAATGCAAAACCATAAAACAATACAATACTAGATTAAATCCAAAATTTTACCAAAATCCTTACCCAATCATAGTTTCATCTACTACAAACAGAACCTTCTCAAGTGAAAATCGAACTAAAGGAACTAACAAACAAACAAACTTTCCCATAATTCATTTCAAACTCCACCTTCCCTTAATATCAATCTTATGAAGACTTCTTTTGATATTAAGGGAAGGTGGAGTTTGAAATGAATTATGGGAGTTTGTTTGTTTGTATATATATATATATGTTAGTTCCTTGCTTTATTTTGTGTATTTGTGTTATTTATTTTATTATTTTGTATTTGTTTGTATTTGTATAGTTGTTTTATTAATTTTCTTTCAGTATGTGGCAGATTTTATATGATAATTTTTCTTGTGTAGAAATTTTAGAACTAAAAAAGTTAATTAACATGTGTAATAAAATAGAGTCTTTAAAGGCTCAGGTAAATTTTCTTAAATCTTGTAGGTTTTGTAAATGTAATATTAAGTTGGATAGGAAATTAGGTTTTGTTTTCTAATTGTGATTTTATTCTAAATTTTAAAAGATTTATTCTTAAACAATTTATTATGCAGATTATGGGTAGTTTATTTAATTTAATTGATAGGTTTAAAATGATTAGAAGTAATTTTAATTATTCAGTTTTGAATTCCTTTTTAAAGTGGTTTAGGAGTAACTGTGAAGTCACTTATAGTAAAAAGTATTTTAAGAAATTTAAGTGGTTGATTGGAAAGGCAGAAAATAAAAGTTTTGTGAAACAAAAAAAGTTTAGATTTGGCGTTATAAAAATAGTCCTGATGCTTCATCTATTTTAAATTTATCAAACTATGTTTTGAATGTGTCTGATTTGGCTATTTTAGCTAAGGATCCTGGCTTTGTTCCTTATGCTAATAAAAGTTTAGTTTTTGATTTCATTTCTCCTATTGAAAGTAGTGGTAATATTCCTGATGAAAATAAAGTGTCTTTACTGGTTATTTTAAAGAAATAAAAGAATTAGTTTTTTAAAAAAAATTAAAATATATAGGCAGATAATGAAGAGCTGATTTATTTATTGAAAGATAAATCTGTCTATTTATCCTTTAAGTATATAAACAAAAGTAAAAAGATAAATATAGATAAACAAATACGTGATAAAAGCAAGACAGCCAATTGATATTTCAAATTTTATACTTTTAAAATTATGATATCTTTTGTTTATAATTGTTTATTTTCTGCGTGTTCTTTCAAGAAATAAGAAAGATTATATTTCTTATTGAATTGAAATGTTATTTGATTGACAGATTCATCTTTATGTTTAAATTCTTTCAACTAATTCTATCTCACACTTTGTTAGTTGAACAATATTGATCAAACTAACATATATAAACAAATAACAACAAAAAAACTATCCGTTTAAATTGAATGTATATAATATTTTTCATTATAAAATCATTACTTTAAAAATGAAAAAAATATCACAAATATATATTTAAAATTATTAAAGAAATAAAACTGCTTGGAAATTTTTTAAATACAATTTTAATATAACTATTTTAATATCAAAAAAATTACTTGAAATTTTAAAAAAAATATCCTAAGAAATAGGTTATGGTAATAAAAAATTAAAATCACCTTTAAAATTGAAATAATTAATATTTTTTATAATTCAAAATTAAATATTGCTATAATTATATATAAAGATATAGTTAAATAAATGTAAATAAATAATTTAGTGGTGTATATAATTGTAATTTTGTGGAAGGAAATTAATCTTCACACGTGCTATTAGATAAATGTTTAATTTATGTGCAAACAATCATCTATCTAAAAGCGCATGTATGAAGATTAATTTTTTTCCACAAGTTTACAATTATATACATCACTAAATAATTTATTTACATATATTCAAATTATCATGATTCAAATTGCAGATATTTAACCTGAGAAACTTTGCCTTCCTTGTGATATAAACTAAATTTGTATAAATAATTTGTCATTTGAAATATCAGGCTCATAAGTTCAAGTTCTGATTTAAGCATGATCAATAAGGAATGGTTTATATAAGAATAAGCTGTAAGCATAAGTATTACATGTATTCATTGATGGGTGAGTGCATGTAAATCTAACATCTATTTAATAGTACATATGTGAAGATTAATTTCTTTTCGCAAGATATAAAGATATAGATAAAGTAATCCAAACTGTGTATAAGTATCACATATTGGTAGAATCACTATCCATATACTAAAATAGAGAACAATAATGTAATTAATGTTTTTTTTTTTTTCATTAAAAAAAGTCAAAAACAATATATAAATAATATAATGTATTTGATAGCATAATTTATTTAGGAAACAAATCTGAAAATATCTTTAGATAACAACCAATGATTGAAAAACATATTTTCAATTCATGTGATTAATGAAAACATTTATTGAGAAATTTTACTAGTGATCACAATAAATGGATATTGTGGTAGCAAAGCAGAAAATATGAAAATTATATGTTTTAAAACCTGAAATTAATTTATTCAAAAAACAAATAAAAATTTAAAAATATATTTTTTTTCAATAAGTAACATCAAGGAAAACATTTCAAAAGAAATTAAATTATCATTTACCATCAATATAATTTAATTTCTTATATAATGTTTCCGTTCATCACACTTCTTGATAATATTTGATTTTCACTCATTGTTCATTCATTAGATTTGCTTTCTAAACAAATTATATTATTTTCATGTTTTCAAATATATGATTTTCATGGTTTTTTTTTCTTTACATTCATTTAAGTCATTTTCCATGATTGTTAATAAAATTTTTCACCAGATATTTACATTAATCATACTTACTGAAAATATTTATTTTTTAATAATTATTTATTCACTAAAGATATTATTTTCAGATTTGTTTTCTAAGGAAATTATATATAGGGTATATGAGCACAGAATTTCAGATGACCCACCACTTACCACTCTATCTCATATCACTGATACACTTGAACACATATATGTCGAAAAGATAAATAATCAACAATATCCATATTTCATGCTAAACCAGCAATCATCAGTTGGTCCAGATTATCATCTCTACACATATATGCAATAAGTGCTCAGATATATATTAAGATAGCCAATCTTCATACTTTAATGGACAGCTTCAATCTACTCCACACTCCAACTCTTCAACCATCCCTCCAATTGAAAATCTGATGATGGAACGCTCAAAGGCCACCCTGAGGCCGATATTCTTGTCAACCCCATGTTAAATTATTTTTATGTTTTTGATTTTTTTCAAAAATATGAAACTTATCAATTAGATTTTTCTTGTCTAATTTGTTAGGTGAATGGTGGCTCCACCAATTGGTAATACATAAATGCAACTAAAAATAATCTTTATATCACCTCCACAACATAAAGGACTTGTAAACACTTTTTACAGAGAAATAGTAAAAAAGACACTACTCAACAGGATAATCAAAACCTGAATAGTGAGAGATTATATTTATTTCCTCTTATTTTATGATTTAATTAAAAGAAACCATTTATGAACCAATAGCTAAAGAACTAACTAAGTCATCTATGAATCAGGTATCTGCAAAAAAGTTTTAGTAACTAAAAAATATTTTTAAGGTTCACTTATTTTTGAATCTCAAAAACATTACACTAAAAAAACTGATAATTGTTGCACTATTAACAAGCTATCATTTGTAAATATTTTGAAATAATTATTATCCTAATAGCAATGGTTTTTAGTAATTTCCATTCTATCAATGACATACATGAAAATTTTTGTGGCTGAATACCACTTGACATAAGCAGTGGTTCTGAATTGAGGGATATTTTTCAGCTTTTTAGCAAATTAGAATTTTTCTTTTGGACAGCTGATCTTTACACAATTTAGATATTCAATCCAATGATTGATCTGTTGGGGTTTTTTTTTGGGAATTATTATCTTCATTAATTTTTAGATAAATATAGGAATGGCATTTGCTCAGTGGAGGGTTAAGTAAAGATATTTTATTTATATGTATATCTTTTATTAAGTTGTTTGTGATGACCTGCAAGTGATTGTACAAACAACTTTATTATTCATGATTTTCCATATAGTGCATAAAGGTATTTTATGATTGTTTTCTGTAGCATAATATGAATTGTTATTTATTTGTTAACTCATTTATAGTAACTGCCATCAGGATCATTAATTGCTGAAATATTAAAAAATATAAGCAATACAAAAAGAAAAATATGAATAAAACTGAAGTAAAAAAGTAGAGACAAAGAATAAACTCAAGAGAGAAAGATAATCAATAAATGATAAAGATTACACTTAACTATAGTATATCAAATTCACTAAACCCTCATAATCTGAGCACTCATATATTTCTATATAATTTTGTATGTAATAAAAAACAACTGAAGTATGCTAATCCTAGTTATCTATAGCTAATATTTAGTACTGATATGTTAAATTTTATATTGTTAACTGCAGCTTTTGTTTTATTACATCTTTATGTATACACCTAAATATATATGTATATGGGTAGTTAATACCTTTCCAACATTTTTCAAAAAAGAATAGCAAAGAAAAGAGATAATATTATTTATGATGCTTTCCAAATACTGTTCAATAAGTTAATAATTTTTATTATCCATTCATTAAACTAGAGATTATCTATTTAATGGATATTTTTATAGTGTAATTTCCACTACACCACTCTCATACAAGGTAGAGATTGGGCCAACTGATGAGTACTGATTCAGCAAGAAATGTGTATCTTGGGGATCATACATCTTTTTTACATGTCTTTGGTTATAGGTTTATGATTACATCCTCCACAAGGTATTAAAAGTGGATAGAAACCAGTCCCTATCTTGTATGAGAGTGGTGTAGTGGTACTATAGAAATATTACCTGTTCAATAATATTTTTATATTTTTTACAAAATAAGATATATGTATGTAAAAATAGTATAGCTTAAAATATATGTCATTAGAAGGGAAAATTATTCTCCTTCAGGCTTTATGTTGAACAAAGAATCAACAATAGATTGAATCCCCATATGCTTATCTTTGCCAATACTGGTGACAATTCAGAGAGAAATTAATATATCAGCCAGGTAATCTATGACATTTAATAATTATTAGACTAATCAATTATATAAGAATGGATAGAAATTTTTTTTTAAAATTTAGTATAATAATCAAATAAAAGTTAATAGATGTAAATATGTAATTTGCATAGTTTAATACAATTAAAATAAATAGGAGGAGACAACCAGTCTCTCTCAGGTTATAATTTTCTTCAAAAGATGCAAGAATAGACACTGAATTCGTTCTATTGTTAATCTTTGATCAACATACAGAATATCATTTGTTTTTCGCGTCTTAATTATATGCATTCAATTGACATTTTCGTGATTTGGCTTCAAATCTAGGCAAAAATAAGTAAAAACAAAACAAACATTTTAAACATATATACATTAAAAGTTATTCTAAATTCAGTTGTTTGTTAATAAAATTACACTCTAATTTTATATTTGCTTATAATATAATAACTATAAAATAACTTAAGGAAATGAATGTAAAACTAGACAAAGTTAATTAGTCGGGGAAAGTGATGTGTTTTTAAATAGCAGTTTCAACTAAAGAGAGGAAGTAACTATTTTACATAATGAAGTTAGGCTATAAAATATAATCGTAATCAACAAGATTCTTAATTATTGTACATTTTATTTGATCTGCGCATTTTTTTTGGAATAATGGCAAAATAATGTTCGTATTTATATTATTTTTAACTTAAAATTTTTTTTAAAAATTACAAAATAAAGTTAACGATAAAATAACTTTATGGAGCAATGGTAGTGCAACCGGCGGTCATTCTCACAACGTGGGATTCGAACCGAGTTGGTGATCTTTGAAATGTTTCAGGTTTTAGAGAAGCTCTGAATTTTTTTTTTTTTCAGATAGCACAAAATTAACTCATCTTGTCATACAATAGTAGTCAGTAAATTGGTTTATCTATTATTAGCTTGAGAGTACCATGATTGATAATAGACTGGCTGTGAAAAGAAAAAACACAGTTGTAATATGTTTTATTGAAAATTGCACAGATAAATAATTATTAAAATAAAACCTCAGTGCAATATATGCTATATTAAAAAATCTTAACATATAGATTTCAGTAAGGAGTTATTTGTGCAATTACTTTTTAGATGTACACACATTTTTGGGCTGATTTTTTATGACAATATAAATCAGTGATTTCCAATCTTTTTCAGCCCAGCTCCCCCCCCCCCTCGTTTTTGTTCTAAAGTATTTTTAATGCCTTCATTCTTAATATATAGTTATCATTTGAAATCTTGCTTATCATTTGACAGTGTACTAAAAAGTGGGAGGGTGTTAAAAATTACTACTTTTTTAACATTAAAAAGTATATTTATAATTGAGTTTTAAAAAAATACTGCATTTTTAATCAGCAATAAAAGTCTAATGTAAAATTTCAAAAGAAATTTACACAAAATAATTTCCAAAAAAATTATAGAAAATTTCATTTTTGCTGGCTCTTTTTATATTTTTATTATAAAAAAAAATTGCTCTAGAAATTAATACATAATAATAAACTAAAAAAATATCAGAAAGTATACTAGAATTCAAATCTAATGTAATAAACAGCACCTGGATAATCATATACTGTAATCAAATTTAAAAATAGTTAGGCATCAAATTCTAGTTGAGAATACAACTTGTGATTTTTTAATTATGATTTTTGTTCATTTTACAATACTAAATGCAAAGCTTCAATGTGGAGAACAGTTACTGAGCTGTTAATACCTGGTTTAATATCACAAATCAAACAATTTTATATAATTATTTGTTTGGTTTTAAATTTATAAAACAGTACTATATGATATAAAAATAATAATATAATTTCTATAAAATGACTCACAATGCAGAAAAATGTATTAAAATTATCTTTCATAACAGAAGCTTTTTTTATAACAATTATTAAATTTATGTTTCAATTAAATACCACTTTGTAGTTAGATAAGTTTACACTGATATTTTCAATATTTATATATGGATTAATTATCCAATATGGAACTGGACATTTTCAAATCTTTCTGTCACATTTTCATTCAGATTTTATAAATAGTTCACAATTTTCAAGTTGTTTTTCTATTTCCAACAAACTGGAACATTGTCATAATTCAAATCTTCCCTTTATTGCATTTGACAAATATTATTTTCTACATAAATGTAAATATTTGATACTTCACTTTAATGAGAACAAAGTTTTGTTCTTATAAATTCATTTTGTTAACTTCAATAAATAAATCTGATAGACAGAAATATTAGTTTTATTTTTTTAAAGACTATTATTAAGACCATCATTTTATTTCCCAAATCTTCACACTGATATAAAAGATCTCATAAAATTATTCAAAAACTTACCTTTGATAACCAAAGAACTTTACTATGAAATAGAATCACTAAGTAACTTAATTCTCAGCACCAAGTTTTTAAAGAAAACGATAAAGAGCACAATTAAATTTTGTAGTAGAAATTACAGCTTGTAAACAAATATATTATTAATTGCTAAATTTTTCATAAGTAAATGCTATAAACAGTAATAATCTTTTTTAAAATAAGCTGTAAATCTTCTATGGATTTTATCAATTGCTTAGGCAATTACATTTGTAACTGGAGATGTTTTATCTTTAAAAAATTGTTTGTTACCATGAATTAATATCTAGATCTTTGTACCCATTTTCAATTATTTTTTAAATAAACATTTCTTCTTCTATAAATTTTACATCTAGTTGTAATATTATTTCCTTAAAAATGTCAAATAAAATATCAAATGCTTAATAAATGTTCTGTTTTTGACAATTTAATTGATATGCCTTTGAATCATATCATTATCAAATAGAATTGATTTTATTATATTGTGTAGGAATTTATGTAAACCTACACTAATTATTTCAGAAATGGTATGTAAAAATGTAAATCTTACCTAATTATTTGTTATTATAAATGTAATATGTAATGTTCTAATTATTTATTGAGTGCATAGGCAGTATGCTATTGTAAAAAGAAAGGCTTTAATTTTTTCCACAGGTGCTTTGAACATTTATAATAGCCAAACAATGTAGTGTTTTGACTACATAGGGAACTTTCAAACCTCAACACAAGATAGAGACTTTATAAAGATAAAAATGGTCATCTTATTTTTAACCTCTATAGTCAAAAAATTACATTGTTTGGCTATTATAAATGTTTAAAGCACCTGTGGAAAAGGCTAAAGCCTTTTTCTTTATAATTTAATTATATTATAGGAGACCCACAATCAATCATTATTTTATTAGAAACATGCAAAAATATTGAAAAATGTTAGTCATTGTTCAAATTTATCACAAAGTTTTTATTAGCTGAATGAACCTTTTTAAATGTTCCAGTAAGTCAAATAACTTTATGATGTCAGGTAAAAATGTTTTTTAACAAATATGACATATTGGTATTTTTTTATGCTTGTATAAATCAGTAGATCTATTTAGTTTTTTCTATTCTACTATACATTCTTGAAATATATGAATAAAGAAATTTTGAAAGACAAATGGCCACCAAGAAGCATTTCATGCTTAATCAACAGTCATCATTGACCCAGATTAAATCTCTTACATATATCTTTATCATATATAATCTCTCATAACAGTAAAATCTTTTATTACTTTATTGATCATTCTTAGAACTTATCAATTTCTGAATTATGAATTACATAGATGCCATAAATATTAATACTGTGGTAAGTTATCCATTGAATTAGAAAAGCAATAAACATCTATCTTTATGACTACATGTATTCAGTATCTATGAGACCTTTTTTTTTTTAATTTCAGCATTTCTGGTATAAAAAGGCTATGATTTAAATAGTTAAAATCATGATTAATCAGCTTAATAACATAACTTATTTTCCATAACATTCATTAGAACAAAAAGACTTGCTTTTTTTTAAAGTCTATGATTTAAGAAATGCTCCCATCGTTAATTGAATGGGAATATCTTTTTAAATTGAAAAAATATAAAAAAAATGACACAAGGAAAATTAAGTAAGTTAGATTTAGTTTAAATGAAGTTTTTTTAGTATCTGTACATTAGTCAAATAGAGGATCCTCATTACCAAATAATAAATAGTTTTATCAATATTATGAAAAATTCTATTTTTAATTTGTTTAATGCTGTATTGAATATTTAAGTCTGTGCTGTATCTTAACATCAAGATGTATCTGCCTACCTAATAGGCTACCAAAATATCACACTTTGTTATTTTTAATTGATTCAAACTAAAAATTATACCAAACTATATTACTGTTTCAAGTACTAAAAATAAAAGTTAAATTTGAAGCTATTGCAAATTCTTATTAATTAATATTGGTTTTCAGTTTCAAATACTATTAATTTTCTTTTATTGATAATAATATTTCATTGTGTCATGTGGCAATACTTTAACATAATCATATAAATTGTCTCTTTACTTTTAACATTTAAAAACAAATTTTCTAGTAACAAAACTCTGGATTTTTTAAAACCACATTGAATCTCTGATATCCACTCATAAATATGGTAAGCAACTTATTTATTAAAATTGTTGAAAATAGTGCACTGGGTAACAATGATATTTCATGATCGTTACAGAAGCCTTTATTAATCACATTTATTTTTTGTAAATTAGAACAATAAAAGCATTTTAGAATCAGATAGATGACTTTATTGGTCTACAAATTATTTAAAATTTTTAGTAATTTTGAAAGTATTACATCAGCACTATATTTTCAAACTACTCCAATTACATTATCACAACTTGCCACTGTTCCATTTCTAAGATAACAATGAACTAACTTAATTCTATTTAACTATATATATATATATATATATATATAGTTAAATAGATATTATATATATATATATATATATATATATATATATCAAAATATTAATATATAACAAACTAACAAAGGAAATACATATAAAACCAAAAAAATAAAGCTTTAAATCCAATAAATAATATATATTTCCCGGGCTTTTCCAGAAAGAAAAATACACGTAAAGCGATAATCAATCAGATTTGAAAAGATAATTTGCAAAACCCGATTGTCCAAAACAACACAGAATATCTACCCAATCAATGACAAAATTCAAACAAAAAAAAACACTTCCCCAATCAAGCTTAAATTCTATTTAAATTAAAATAAAATAAAAATAAAAATCCAAAATTAAAAATTAAAAATTATACATATGTGCATACATAGAAAAATTAAACTATCCACACAAAAAATAGTGTCTCACATTAATATTCATTAAAAACTAAAATACTTATACATTTTAAAAATTATAGTTAGTCAAAGTACAATAATTTATAACTAATTATTTATCTATAAACCAATTAAACACAGATATTAAACATCCATGTAACCAATCTTTACATAAAAAACTCATATAGAATTTTCACTAAAAACCTATAGAAATCGAGAAGGAATATTATTAAATTAAATTTAGTTTGAATAAATTAATTTTTATTCTTAAATATTTTATATGTGTGTTTTTTATGAAAATTTTTTATATGAGGTTTTTTATGTAAAGATTGGTTATGGTTTTAATATTGTTTTAATTGGTTTATAGTAAATAATTAGTTATAAATTATTGTACTTTGATAATATAATTTTTAAAATTATAAGTATTTTAGTTTTTAATGAATATTAATTGAAATATTTTTTGTTTAGATAGTTTATTTTTCTATGTATGTATTTAATATTTTAATTTTTAATTTTGGATTTTTTATTTTTATATTTATTTTAATTTAAATAGAATTTAAGGATTAGAGGGAATTATTTTTTTTTTGTTTGAATTTTGTCATTGATTGGGTAATATTTGTGTTAGATTTTGTGAAATAGGGGGTTTTGTAATTTTAATTTTAAATTTAATTTTTGATTATGATTTATTTATTTTTTCTTTCTGATAAAAGTTTGTTAAATATTATATTATTTATTGTTTAGTATTTTTGTGTTTATATATATATATATATATATATATAAAATCAACCATTATCAATCCACTGCAGAAAGGGGTCTCTTTAAGTTTAATTCATCTTCTCTGATCTTTAGCTTCTCTTCTTCACATCACCCCTGCACTCTTTCTTATTTCATCGATCCATCTTCCATGATGTCTCATTCTGGGTCTTTTACAATCTCTTGGACTCCAGTTAAAGATTTTAATTGTCCATTTATTATCATATCTTCTAGCAATATGTCCAGCTCAACTCCACTTCAGTCTTTTAATTTTTTCAATGAGGTCAGTAACACCTGTTTGTTCTCTAATCCATATATTGTGTTTTCGATCTCTTCTTGTTAATCCCAACATGCATCTCTCATACTTCTTTAAGTGGTCTGAAGTCTATTTATTGCTCTTCTATTAAATGTCCAAGTCTCAGATCCATAAATAAGTACTGGTAAAACATATTTATTAAAAATCTTCCTTTTCAAGCACATAGGGATATTTCCTTTTAGTATCGAGTTATTTTTACCAAAAGCACTCCAACCAAGTTTAATTCTATGATTCATTTCATTCATTATGTTTCTATTTGTATTAATAATCTGACCAAGGTATTTGTACCCATTAACTTCTTCTAACTCACCATAATCAATCTTTATTTTCATATTTTGATAAAATCCATTAAACATTACTTTAGTCTTTTTAACATTTATCTGTAGTCCTACTTTTCTACTTTCATCTGATAACTCCTGCAACATTTTCTGCAGCTCTAAAGCATTATTTGCAAAAACAACTACATCATCTGCAAAATCTAAATGATTTAAATAATCTTCATTTACTTTCACTCCTTTAGATTCCCATCTTAATCCACAAAATACTTCTTGCAGCACTGCTGTAAAAAGTTTTGGAGATAAGGAGTCACCCTGTCTTATACTCTTCTCAATATTGACTTTCCTAAATATCATTATGTAATCTAATTGTTCCTGTTGCATTTTTATAAATATTCTTTAAAATATGACAATATTCCTGATCTATACCTTGATGATCCAATGCTTTAATCGCTGAAGAAAGGTTTATAGAATCACATGCCTTTTCATAATCTACAAATCCGAAGCATAATAGCAATTCATATTCATTTGTCTTTTCTATAACTTCTCTCAATACCTGGATGTGATCTACTGTACTAAAACCACTTTTAAATCCATCTTGCTCTCTTGGTTGGTGGAAATCCAATGTTCTCTGTAGATAAGTTATAATTACCTTGGTTTTGTATAAAACTGATAAAAGGCTGATAGATCTGTAATTTCTAATATCTTCTTTATCACATTTTTAAAATATTAATATTAATACTGCATTATTCCACTCGGCTGGTACATTTTTATCATTTAGACATTTGGTATATAATTTTGCTAAAAAAAATATTTCTTCACCTGCTTCTTTTAATATATCGATGATATATTCCATCATTACCTGGAGCCTTTCCTTTCTTCATACATTTAATTGCATGTCTCACAGTTATACTTTCTTATATCATTTTCAACTCTTTTCTGTACCATTTTACAAAATTCGAGATATTCAATCCTTTTTAATGCATCATTTTTGTATATCTTCATATTCCTTCATTTCTTCATGAAATCTCTAGCCTCAGTAGAAATTTTATTGGTCAATTGCTGCTTTTTTACCAGCTATCTTTGTTATAGTTTTTAAAAGTGTATCAGTTATTTTCATATTAATTTCATTCAAATCTGAATCATGTTCAAAATCTACTAATACTTGAAATCGATTTGTAAGTTCTAATTTAAATTCATTAGAATATTTACAAATATTAAAAATATCAACTATAAATATTGTTTTTCTTAATAATTTTTGTTTCTCTAGTTTTGCATTAACATGCATCTTACAACTTACTAATCAATGATTATTTCCATTGTTAAATTTATTAAGAACATTACAATCTTAAAATATGTATTTTCTGTTAGTCAAAATATAATCCAATTCTGCTGTATCTTCATTTCAATGCTTCTGTGTCCATTTCCTTTTAACATTTTCTCAAAAAAAGAATTCATAATATAAAGTTTTTATTTTTCTGCAAACTCCCCAAGTCTATATCCTCTTCTCATTTTTATAACCATAACCAAAATGACCTACAGCAGTTTCATCTTTCATTTGTTTACCAATGCTAGCATTAAAATCTCCCATAACAATTTTAAAATGTTGTTTACTCTGATCAAAAATCTTTTGTACATTCCATATAAAAATCTTCTACTACTTCATCACTATGAGAACTTGTTGGGGCATAAATCTGAATTATCTACATTTGATATCTGCTATTAAGTTGTATAACTAATCTTGCCACACTGTCTGATATTCTATCAATCTCCGCAATGTTGTTCTTCCACTTTTTATTTACAATGAATACTACTCCACTTGTATTTCCAATATTTGTAGCTTTATAATAGAGTACATGTCTACTTTTTAAATCACTTGTCTCTTCACCTTTTCTTCTAACTTCACAAAGTCCAATAATATCCCATTTAATATAAGACAGTTCTTTTAATTCTTGCAATCTTCATTCACTTGAAAGTCATCAAATGGCAGCCTGGATTGGCAATCAGAGGATTCTTAGCACTCTCCACCTTTGGCCACCAACAGCTGCCTTGGTTGGTGAGTTTACATCCTCCTGGAAATAAGGCATAATTTATTCTTGTCTGTCATAATTGTATATATTGAAAAAATATTTATCATTTACACAAATATTCATTCTGCCTTATCAGGCAACTGAGAAGAAAGATCATGGTGTTTTTTGATTTTAAACTCAGAGGTAAAATGCCAATAAACTCACCACTCTGGATGATGCATGTTGGTAAGTGGCCCATTCATGTTCATATAATATATAAATAATCACATAGTAATAACACCTGCAACGACAAAAATGTATGGAGTGGACATTAGGAATTTGCCCTGCTCGGTTCCTTTAGGGCCTCCAAGAGGAATCAAAGGGTCTCCATTCAATTAATAGCAAACTTCTTTCTGCATCAATATATATATATAATATTCAAATCATCTTTTCAAATATTAAGATATTTTGCCATTGCTTTCTGTGAATAAAATTTGAACTTTAAACAACCAAACTCAAATGGATACACTCTTGTTTGAGGTTTGGACTTTATATTTATTCACAAAGGAAGTTTCTGAAATATCTTAATATTTGGAAGAATGATTTAAATATTTTTTTATTTAATTTTCAGCTAGTGTTATGTTTTATAATAGTTTCATATATATATATTGTAATGGAAAAACATAAATGCCACTATACCCTCATTTGATAATTTATTAGTTTAGCATAATATGTGCAATGTAGCGAACATTTATGATAGATTGAACATGTATATAGACAAACAAAATAACTTAATCGTCAAGTACTATATACAATGGATAACATAAATTATTTTCATCAATATAATTAGGAAATTATTATATTAAAATACTAGTAAATTCATTTTAATTGCCTATTTCATGTACTCTCTAATCTGTTTTCATTATTCCATGGAATTCAAACTCAGAAAGAATATACATGAGTTCTAGTTCAGGAGTATGATTATACCCTGCTTATATACCAATTAAGTTGTAATATGATGAATTATGAAATAATAGATAATCACAAATTTAATTATAACACTAACATTTAATGAAATCATATAAATAACAATGTGTATTCATAATTCAATTTAACATAATGGAACTTATAAAAAGAAAATTGTAAAGTGAAATAAATATGATCATCCTTTATTCTCATATCTTTATTATATAGTAAACTATCATTAATATACTATTACATGGATGATCATTTGTTATCTGAATGAAATAATTCAATATTATAACATAAAATAAATTTATCTTTTTTTCTAATCATGATCTACATTTTATAGTGGACTTTTGTATTTCCAGGATGTCATATTACTTGGATATGTTATAAATATTATTCTTTATTTTGAAGCTATTCTGGATGATGTTAACATGTAATAGAATAGATCACTTATACCAAAATATTAATCTTTCATTCAGAATAACAAAACAAAAAATTTAACTAATATATTAATTGCAACAAACGAATTACATTTATAATATAACATTATAATTATCATTTTACGTATATCTAGAATTAGATAGACTAATAAGTCTGTAGATAGTCACAATAGTTATTAAGTTAACTTGGGGTCTTTATCTTTATATTTTATTAATAATTACTAAATATTAATAAGTTTAGAATATAGCTGAATGGAGGTTGCCCTATTATTAAAAGAATATATATATAAAAGAGAATTATATACATATATATATATGTATGTGTGTGTGTGTGTGGAGTTGAGCTTAGGATTAATTTAGAAACAATTTGTATTGATGAAATGGAATAAATTTTCATTTTAAAGATCCTTTCTTTTTCAGCTTTTTAAAATATATTATCCCATGTTCGAATGCTGTTTGAATTTTCAGATAGTGACTCCATTCCTTCATTTATGAGAATAATTTCCATCTAAAAATTTCCTAAGGTTTGTGGTAGTTCATTCTTATCGGATGTTTATCATTGATGGATAGTAATTATTTTTTCTTTAGAATCAGATTCACCATTATAGTAGTATGGTTAACATTCCACATTTATGATGTTTCTTTCCCTCTAGGGGATAATAGCTATGTAACTGTACTAAAATGTTATTTAAAGTTATTAGTTCTATTAAAACTTGATAACGTAGTTTTTATTTTATATGAACCTATAGATAATGAAATGATTGGTTTCTTTTAATATTCAGCTTCAATAAAATTACCAAAAAAGATTGTTTTATATTTTTAAAATGTATTTTTACATAGATTAAGTCTATTCATAATGATAAGCACAGTTTCTTTTTTATCCTCTAAAATTATTTTCTTCTTTGGAGAATTGATGATTTACAGATTGTTGTTGAATGACTTTGAGCAATGGATTCAGATTTATATTTTGCTTGAGATGTATTGAGTAATTAGAGTTATATTTGAATCTTCCTTTCATTTTCAAGAAGAGAAAAAAAAGTTTATTTCTCTTTTTCTGTTAACAGTTCTATATATATCTTATCAATTTACTTTCATGTTTTTCTTGTTTCAATTAAGATGTCATTTTATTATTTGTATATTTAATGAATGGATGATGAACAAAATTAAAATTTAATGGTTATTTCTTTTCTTTTATTATTTTAGGACTTATATGTATTTTTTTACATTGTGATTATCCACACATGTCAGTATAGTTAAGAAGTTATTAAAGTTATAATTTTTAAATGACCAACTTATACGCAATTATTAATATATAAAATTAATAATAGAATTTTTAATGATTTTTGTTAATAATAATATTCAATATAGGTGTGCATGTTGCATTTTTTAAAATACATAGTATGTCAAACTCCTCACAATACACACGCACATATATATATTGTGACCATGTGTTTTTGCATATTGTTCCCATTACCCACCTTAGCATAATAATTTTCTGTAGTTACTTCTTTTAAAAAAATAGTGAACTAATAAATAAAAGAGTAAAAGAGACAATAGTTTTGTTATATATAAGCCTTCAGTTCAACTTGCATGCAAAATAGATGTATTGTTATATTTATTATAAGCATAATAGTTTATATTTTTGGTAAATTCCAGTTACTATTAAAATAATAGCTTTATATTAGAATGTGTACAAGAAAGTAATGATTTCATATTATAATAATTAAGTTTGTAAAAGAGAAGAGAGTAGAGAAGATAAAATTGATTTAAAGTTAGCTTCTTTAGGTTTAGAGTAGTAAAGCAAGAGTTATATTTTGATTCATTGTAATTCAGCCAAAAGTTCATTAAAGTTATTTTAATATCTAATATTTTTAAAATTTATTTGTTAGTTGTAATAAATTATAGGTAGTTATTTAAAGAAGTAATTAAAAGGCTAAGTTTAAAGCTTAAAGCATCATTTCCTTCATTTATATATGTTGTGTGTGCATGGATGGATAAACTTCTTTATATAATTAATAAAGCAGTTTTATTTTGAGTTAATCAAAACTCATAAAAAATTATTTTAGTTAAAGTTAAACCTATAATGGATAAAATATTTATGAATTCAAATTTAATAAATTAATATTATAACAAAATTCAATTAGTAAATGAACAAATAATGCTTAATTATTTTTTTATTATAATATCACTTTTACTAAATAAGAAACTTTGTTTAAATTTCTTTCAAATTAAGTTTGTTAGACCATGTATAATTTTGAAAATATCTAGATTAAAATGATGTCATTTGCTGATTGACTTATCTTGCAGTTAAGATTTTTAAAAAATAATAATGTGTTTTATTGGTCATTAATTAGAATTTGACAGCTGTAAAACCAAAAAAATAATAATAATAAAGGACTATAAAAAAGATAGGTCTTGTTGGTTTAGGGCTCGCTTACTCTTTTTTTTCTCTGGCTCAAGTTGCATCTCAATGACATTTTAAAAGTGTTAAATTTTTATATTATTATTTTATTTAAAAGTGTTAAATGTTAAAATTAATCATCATTAAATCTACAATGCATTGCTAAGTGCACAGGTATCTCATTTCTTTTGTTATTGAATCTTAATTTAAACTTTCTTGATTATTGTGCAATGCTACAGAGGAACTTTATGTCTATTTTAAGTAAATTTAGTCAATTTAACTTCAAAATGTATTTCAACAGGAAACAGGTGATATGTTTAATTACAGTTATTGTAAAATATATGCAAAACATTTTTCTTGTTCATATCCATTTCCTTTTTCATCTTCTAAAAAGGCCAAAATTAAAATTAAAATTAAAATGCATAAACTATTAAGCTATGAATTAAGTTTTAAAATGTGTTATATTAATTCTTACCTACTAAACAATAAAAATGATAATTATTAAAAGAAGTTATTTTAAGAATGATTTTGAAATGTTTTAATTGAATTTGGCTACATTTTAACATAATTCTTTATATATAAAAGAAATATACTGGAAGAATTTCACTATTATTATAATAATTTCCATGCTGATGTTATCAAGTTAAATATTTGCAGGAAAAACTTGAAATTAACACTGCATGAATTACATAAAGAAAATATATGTGAGAATAATTAAGACATCTAATATTATTAGTATTAATTTAAATGCTTTGAGGGAATAGCAGTGTATATTTAGTCATTGATGAATGTGAATAAAATATTTGTCAACAAATTCACATAGGGTTAGCAGAAATATTGCTAAAGATGTTTGATATGCTGTATATTTGTTGTTAACTACTGCTTTATATAATATTTAAATGAAATTATTGAAGTGGAAACCTAAAAAAATATTTTCATTATTATGCAACAAATAATTTAAAAGTTTAAAACATGCTTCTTTAAAAGACGAAAAATAAAGATACATTATTAGTTAAACAAACCTGCAGAATCCCAGGATATAATCATCTGAACAAATGATTGCATTCCAACATTGTTATTTCCATATTCACTGATGTACTGTTCTATGTTCAATTATTTTTTATATGATTAAAATGTGTTTAAATCTAGAAGTAAATTACTTTTAAGAAATATTATACTATATTGTGTTTGGAAATCATTTGCCATGTTTAAAAAATAGATTATGTTTTGACTTGAAGCTTCACTAAACAGTTTACCCATCAAAGGATTATTTCATTCCTTTATCAAACTGCCCAGTATGGAGAAATTTTGCTAATGAACTAAAGTTATTCTATGCAATATTTTTCTTTTGTATTTTTTTATATTCTCAACAATACTATTTTAGTATTATAATTGCATTAGGTAATTATTCATGTATTTTAATTTTAATGGGTTAATCAGAATGAGTAGATATTCTACACATTATCAGGTAAATACTTTTATTATATGTGTTGGTATTGGCTGGATAAACAAAGCTGTATTATGTTTTGAGTCAGCAGAGATATACATCTCTCATAATTATTATTTTAAAATGTGTGGTATTTCATTCATTTATTAATAAAACAGCTAAAGTAATTATCAGAAGTTTTGATATGTTGCATAATTGCAATAATAGTAATAACCGTTAAAATTTCCATGCACTTGAGAATTATTATTCTCACATTCTTTTTTATTTTATCAGTCATGTCCATTTATTTTCAATAAATTTGATATTTTATATTCCATACATATGTGTATTGTTATTTTATACCAAAATTTTACATGCTATTAATTTTCTTAATTTATATTTTTCAGTTGTTTGATTTAATTCCACATTGTTGGTTTCAGACATTGCTTTTTGGTAATAATTGAAAGTTTTGTAGTCTTTCACATGTGTGATTATCTCTTAGACAGCCAATCAGATTTTAAACAGATGTCTTAAGAATGATCAGGCTTCAATACATGACAGAGATTTTGACAAGAAAAGGATGATGCCAACCTTTTCTCAACTTTATATATATATATGCCAGTCTTAAGCAACTTGGCCTGAAATATTGAATATATAAACATATACACTTATCATTCATTGTGTTATTAATTTAAGATATTACGGTGCAAAATCTCAGATTTACTACACCACAATTTTCTAGATGTTAATATAATTTATCAGCAATGTATGTAAATAATATTTGTCTAAATCACATGTTGTTAATAAATTGGTAATAATTGAAAGTATGCTAGTCTTTCACATGCGCAATTATCTCTCAGACAGCCAATCAGATTTTAAACATTGCTGATAAATTATATTAACATCTAGAAAATTGCGATGTAGTGAATCTGAGATTTCGCACTGTAATATCTTAAATTAATAACACAATAAATGATAAGTGTATATGTTTATATATTCAAGCTTTCAGGCTAAGATGCTTAAGACTGGCTTATATATATATAAAGTTAAGTTGAGAAAAGGCTGGTATCATCCTTTTCTTGTCAAAATCTCTGTCATGTATCAAAACCTGGTCATTCTTAAGACAGCTGTTTAAAATCTGATTGGCTGTCTGAGAGATAATCATGCATGTGAAAGACTTGCAAACTTTCAATTATTACCAATTTATTAACAACATGTGATTTAGACAAATATTATTTACATTACTTATTGTTTATTATAGTTTAAATTTGAATATTACTTTAGTTAGTTACATTGTTAAGTTAGTATCTTGTCATCATTTAGTTTATGGTATTGATTGACCTCATAATGTTAGGCCCTACATGCTCATGTTTATTATTGTCCCTTATGGAGGGAATGAGTTCCCCCATTATTATATACTTTCCATGAGTTGATAGTGCTTTACTCTTGTGATTATTATCACATATTTAAAGGTATTTAAATCCTTTGACAGGATTATATTTCTTGGTGCATTTTCCCATTTTCTTCTATATGCTGTGACAAGATCCACACATAGCCTTATATATGACATTGGGGGGTCATCAACTATTTGTTGGTTCATATTGTTTAGCTCTGCAGAGTATATGCTTTGTCCTATCACTTATAATGTATTTAAATCTATTTTTCACCCTGGTAGGTGATGTTGTTTGTGATCTAGATGCATGATGACAATGATAATCTAGTTTTGAAGGATTTAGTTTCTTCAGATTGCACTTTGTTGTTTTAATGCTAAGATGTGTATAACAATGTCTGTATTGTGTTTCTATGATGTTATAATCTACTGCAAGCAAACCAACAGAAATAATAGTTTTAAATATTTATCTGTAAGCATATGGCCATTAAGAGCAATCTACATATCTTATGCAATTGTTTTATTCACCTAGAATTTTCGCAGATGGATGTGTAAGTCATTTACATTAAATATTTTGATATTATCAGTATTATGTGGACAGTAATTTATTAATAGTATGAGTGCACATGACTTCTGATGAGTCCTCTATACTTTTCTCTCATTCAGTTATTTAATACTACAGAATATTAAGCAATATGGGATCATTTATTTTAATCTGATATTAATTTTATTATGCCAGCAATTGATTTAAGTTTATTTCACTGATAGTTCAAATTATTAACAAGTCAGCCCATTAACAAAGATTATTAATGATTATCATTTTAAAAAATAAGTATTTTAAATAAAATTATGTTACTGAGCTATTGATAAACTGGTATGGACATTTAATTTTATGAGACCCTAAATTGCTTAGGGAATTATCTAGTGGAATTAAGATGTATAAAAGTTAGCTATTGTTAACTCACAACTTTTATTAATACTGTTTAGTAAGTTTATCTGTTTAAAAATCATTTGTTTCAAAACCTTGGTTAGTCTGTTCGCAAGGCTAAAATATATTGCTATAGTACTTGTAGTCAAGAAAACATTTTTAACAGCACTATCTTGTCAATAATTCCAAACTGTGTATGAATTTTGTTTTTTTAGAGGTCTCTGTTGTAATAAATTAAGCACTCAAGGTGCATGTACTAAGGTTTTAGCTTTATATAAGTATTACATGCTGACATTGCACTTAATAAGAATTAATATTTACAACTTTAAATTGATTCAAAATATTTCTAAATTTATGATCTGACTATTAACTCATTGTAAATCAAAAGATTTTGTGATCATTAATGTTTACCCGAAATAGGGGCCTTGATGTAAAGAATTTATTAGCTTCACACTCCCAAATCAAAATGCTTTAGATTTGCCTATATATTTAGAAAAAAAATTTGAAGATAAGAGTGGCCACTCTTATTTTTATAAAGTCAAATCTTGCACTTAGATTTGTAGCGATCTCTTTTGTAATAAATTAGGCACTCAAGGCACATGTACTAAGGTTTTAGTCTTATTTAAGTATTATGTACTGACATTGTGCTTAATAAGAATTAATATTTATCATTTTAGTAATTAAGACATTTATTTTATATAGCACAATGTTTTTATAAACTGTAATATCAATAAGCCAATAAGCTAATTGACATGCGATTTTTAGTTGTCACTATATAAATGAATACTCCCACTTTTTCAAACACAAGATAAAGTCTTTGGGAAAAGATAGAATGAATCCATCTATCTTTTTGACCTAAATGTATATGTATAGGCAAATCTTAAGTGTTTTTAAAGATAAATGGATTCATTCTATCTTTTCCCAAAGACTTTATCTTGTGTTTGCAAAAGTGGGAGTATTCATTTATATAGTGACAACTAGAAAGCACATGTGAATTAGCTTATTGGCTTATTGATATTACTGTTTATAAAAACATCACACTATATAAAATAAATGTCTTGTTTACATGTCTAATAAGAATGACGTATTGTAAATTCTAAAAATTTCGCAGGCGTCATTCATTCACATAGTAAAAAAAGTAATTTAAAGTGATCAATTAACAACTTCACACTCTCATTTGACCATACATATACATTTGGATCAAAAAGATAGATGGATTCATTCTATCTTTTCCCAAAGGCTTTATCTTGTGTTTGAGAAAGTGGGAGTATTCATTTATATAGTGACAACTAGAAAGTGCATGTGAATTAGCTTATTGGCATTTTAGTAATTGTAAATAAACCTATTTATTTAAAAAAAACAAATCTAGTTTCTGTTTATTTTTTTGTATATTCTATTGTCTTGTATTCACAATATTTACTATTTTCATTGAGTTAATGATATTCAGAATATTCCAATAATCACAGAAATAAAAATAAAGTCAGACATATAATTGTGATTTCTAAGTGAAATCAAGGTAATAGATAGTTAAACATTTGCAGATATGAATAATAATATTTTACATTAAGATATATTTTCAACTATGTTTCTAAGAAAGAAGATTGCACAATATGGAAATGAAGATTTCTTCACAGTTCAGGAGATTATTTATATTATTTCAGACTGCACATGATTAAGTTATTTAGATGTTGAATGACTATTTTATTTCAAAGTCCAATTACATTTAATTATTTATGAAGGTTGTCTATGGAAGAATAGGAAAACAATGATATCCTGGGTAAAAGGCTATGACTATAGATATTAGAATAAATATCCTTTTATGTAATTTTAATGAGTATTGTTATTTAATAGTAGGAATTAGTCACTACAAGAGAAATGTTTGCCTCCTATAGTCGGCCAAGATGTCATTCACTCATTCATTTATCCATTTATTTATTTAATAGGCAACATTACATGATAATACAATTTACAAAAATCACAGTAGGATCCCTGAGACTATTTATTCTTGCTATTTTCATAGTTATTTATCCAATTCTTTGTCATAATATCAAATATTGGTAGTATAAGATAAGTCTTCCTTATTTATTCCCTAATCTATATAAAAAAGTACAGTTTGTGGTGGTTTTACATAAATCAAATATTTCAAATCATGCTATTCAGAATTGATGATAAGAGTATTACCATATTCTTGAAATATTAGAAGAGAAGATTTATTAAAAAATACTTCTTTACCTGCAGATTTATTTTACTCAGAGAATATAATTTATGGGAGGTTGGGTCTGATAAATATTTTTCAAGAGTAGAAATTTTCCTCTCTACCATTTATTCTGAATCATTTATTATGCTATGAGTATTTATTTGCAGTATTGTTTGATTTTTCTTCCATCTTATTGTAAGTCTCTGTAGTATCATCTTAAAATTATTGTAACTCCACTGAGTATAGCATGTGTTCCAGGAAAGAGTCTCTCAAATAATAGTAATTTCTTAATATAATATACTCATCACCCAACAGTAAAAGAGGTGCTAAGGTTACAATATATATATATATGTGTGTGTGTGTGTGTGTGTATATATATATATATGTGTGTGTGTGTGTGTGTGTGTAACAGTATAGAATGAACAAGAGAAAGAGACTCTTTAATGGCTCAAATTGAAGATGCCCAATATCTGTAAATGTTTAAAAATAAGACAAGAGAAATAAAAAGTCTCTATTTGTATGCCCTAGCTCTAAACACCAAATTTATACTGATATAAATTAAGAACATGAAAATATTAAATTTTATTAATGCCCTAAGTCTTTGAACAAGCTAAATCTAAAATATTATAAAATAATAATTAATCTTATACTGAAATATTAAAATAATGAATATTAAGAGCTATAATGGAATAAATTGATCATATGAACTGTTTACTTTATAAGTCCTATAAACTGTAAAGTTAAAATTTCAAATAGTGTTAATTGTACAATACCAAATCTATAATTAAACAAATATATTAGCTAAAATTAATAATGCTGTAGTTAATTAAACCAAATCTGTAATAGAATGAAATGACTGAAGATTAAACAGACTTTATTAATAAAATAATCCAGCATCTATGTTGAAATAGTATTTAAAATTTATTAATATATCTACATTGATATTCATTTATAAATAACCCTTCTGTTACTGTGATAAATTTATATTGTATTCAAGAATGTATAAAGATATTAAATTTAATGATTATATAAAATTTTATTACAAGAATGTATTAATAGTTTTTCTACCAATAAATGTTTATGAAAATATTAGATTAACTTTTAATCATTATTGGATTCTATTATAACAATAAAATCTATTTTATTAACTAGATCGTTTGTGTCTATGATTATAAAAAAACTTTAAATTATAATTGCTATATCATATATCTATTAACTTAAATGAAACTCAAAATTCGTATTTAATGAACAGTGATAACTTATTTACAAAATGAACAATAGAAATATAATGAAAGTATTATAATAATTTAGATTAATATATGTAATTGTGTATTTTGTTTGAACTATCAAAGTGGTACTAGACATACATATTCTTTTCAAACCAGGGAAAAATATCCCTTTATTTATTAATTTCAAATATGCATTATAAAAAATCATATGAAAGCAAATACTAACTTGTAATAGTTTTCCTACTAAACATTCATAAAAAAAAAACAAATTTTTAAATAGAATCTATTATAATTATTAAATATAAAATTTAGAACTATGAAGATTTTCTTTTAGTTAAGTTCACTTTCAGATATCAATCCACACAAAAGTATATATTAAATAACCTTTAAAAATAATAATAATAGAAAATCAAATAATTACATATAATAAATCATAAATGACGCATATAATCTGTGTGAATAATGAATAATATTTATTACCAAGAGTTCTACAGCTTTTAAAGGTCCTTTTTATTAATTTCCCAGATCCATCAAGAAAATCTAATATTTTGAAGTATAATAATTCAATGAAAGAAGAATGTTTCTTTAGAATATTTGAAGTTTATTTATTAAACTAATCATTAATAATACCTGATAAAATATTAATACCTATTTTTTAAAATGATGATTATCACACTTGAAGTTATTGTCATATATCATATATCCTTGTCAATTATTGGTTTGTTGGCATACAAATATAAATACAGGGGCATGTAGGCATTAACTTTCATGGTTAAACTTTATTAACATTTCTAATTATTATTTACTTCATTTGTTAAAGCAGTTAACATTTTATTCTTGAATATTGATAATCTGTGAGCTTAGCACTTGACATATAGGCACATATATAGGTTTACATAGTTAACACATCATTAACATTTTTATAACTTTTAATTATTTTATTAGTTGGCATAAGATGAATTATATGAACATGTAAGAGAACAAACTTTTTCCAGCATTCTTTTAAAAACAATTATTCCATTTATTAAAACAATTATTATTTTATCCTTGGCATCTTAATCATTCATGAGCACTAAATATGCAGATGCACACATATATGTTTTTTAAATAAGCATTTTAAAATATTTTCTCCAAGAATGGTTTCAAATAATAAATCCCATTTTAGCTATTATTTTAAAATTTCTCAAAAGATTTACATTTTGTCGTGTGAGTAAATGTCAGACTTTTGTTTATCCTTTCATCATGTTGCTTTATTTAAAAACATTTTTTTAAATATACATATTGCATTCTTAAAAAAAAAATTACAAAATGTAGTGGTTACTGAAGTGATCAAGAAGGAGAAAAGAACAAAAGAATAAGAACTTCCAAAATGAATGAATGGGCTTTATATACATTTTTGTTGAATGTAGTTTTTTTAATTTTTCTTAGATACTAATGTTATTGATACACTTGGAATTTATACTTTTAATTTATTGGGCAATTACTGAGATTATTTGAACACACACTGATATCTCTGACATTGTCTTCTTTCAGATTTTAAAATAATAACATAATAATAATGACTTTTAATTTTTTTTTTAAATAAAAAAATACAACTTGTTTACTCTTAAAATACTGTTACAAACAATCTGAAAAAAAAAAATCTGAACAATATAATTTGAATAGAAAATATTAACTTTAAAAATATTTGTAATTTTAAAACTAATACATGCGTGAACACACACATGAAATGTAATTTGTCATTTTCTTATTAAAACATGCAGATAAAAATAATATTATTTTAATTCTTAATTAAAACACAATGCAGATCTTCAACTTTAAATAACTTTTAAAATAAGACATCAATTCTACCACATATTATTTTTTAGAGATAAAAAATAGGAGGAAAAAATTAAATCATGAACTGTTTTTTTTTTTTTTTTTAAGATAAAAATAAAAACAAATTGTAAAATATTACCTCTGAATTTTAGTTGGTTTTCATAATAACTTAAAATTAGATATAATATCACTTGACAACTAAATAATCAATAATATATAAAATTAAATAACCTATAACATTTAAATTTTCTTCCTTTTTAATTGTATATATACAACAAGGCATTTTCACTGTCTAACCAAGATGGTATAATTTATATGTTTAAATATCGATAAGTAGATGTTATTTTTCAAAATAAGTTCAAGATATACCTGTTTTCAATACCATAAATGAATATTATTTATAGATTTAATAAATTTTAAAATAATTTTTTCTACTTTCATATGTTACTTTCAATACATCAAAAATAAATCTAAATGTTTACAGTCAGCAAGTTGCCATATCTCCTGTACAATTTTATTTATCAATTGCTTTAAAACATCTCATCAGTTATTAATCTTTTGCCTTTATATTGATGATGAAATTTTCAGTATCATAGTGAATTTTAATGTTCAATAACTGTTGAAAATTCCTAAAGTAATAATCACTTCTAAAAAATAAATATCAAATTTTTATTAATATGTTTAAATAGGAGCTACTTTTAAATCCATTATTGTTTTAATATTGGAGAATATTAATATTTGATTTATCAATTATACATGTATATAATATTGGAAGCAATATAATTCAGAGGAAATCTATGTTTGAGCATATATACATCCCAAAAATGTATAGTGATTTTTCTTTCTAAAAAAATATTGTGATTTTTTTGTCATCAAAATCTTCAGTAGTCACAGACCATTTGTGCTCACAAAGCCAATAAATATTATTTTAAATAATGATCAGTCAGATTTAATGATATATGCATTAAACTATCCAAGAAAAAAAAACTGATTCTTTAATAATATTGAAGTAATAATCCTACTCATTAATAAGTAAAAGCTTTTGCCTTTAATAATTTTGAATGTAAGCTTGGAATATCAGTATAGACATCATTTATAAAACAATTTTAATAATAGTATTTTTTATTGATATATCAAAACTTTGTAAAAAAAATTATTTAGATTACAGTTCTTGGTGAATCCAATATAGTTTCTTTTCATTCAATTGTTCCATTCTCTTGCCTCCCAAAAAAATTGTAGGCATGCATTTGTCTCTGAAAAATAAAATCCACTAAAAGCAGACATACCAGTTTTAAATTTTCACAGCTTCTTAGGTACAAGTATTAACCTTCATTCAGATCTTGAAGATTCATTAGTTTATGTTATGTGACAGATGATAATGCAGTATATGCCAGAAGATTAACAGATACTATTGTATTAGAAATTTCTAATTATGCAATTATTTTCATTTATGATAAAAACTATTAATGTTATTGTTAAAACATAAACATAAGAAATTTTTTAATTAGGAGCTTTTGAAGTCCTTATTTGATTGATTAGTTGTTGATATCAATCATGTAGACACAATATAATAATGAAAATTTTAATTTTAATAAATTATTTAATTACAATATAGATTAATATAGCAACACTTGAAAATCATATTTTTTAAATATTTTTCTTCAGCTTTAAAGCATTATAAAAATTACTAAATTTGATAAATAAACTTATAAGATTTTAATATTCTATATTAATTCAGATCCTATATAAATAAAACATTTCCCCCCCAATATTTTGTTGCAAAAATATTTATGTATGTTAATAATCTGCAGGAAAAAAAATGATTGTTGGCACAAAATTTTCTTGTACTAAACATTAAAAGTAAACAATACATTTTTTTTGATGATAATTAGTTATGCTTCATCTTCAATTTGATGCTTGAGCATCATTTGATCTCTTAGTATTTGATTACATAATTATTATTTTTTACTCTGTAGAGAATTAATAATGATAGGAGTTTTCTCCAACAATTAGTTTTAAAAAGTTTTAAAAATTTCAATTTAATAAATAAGTGAGTGATTTATTTCTTAAGAGTTTATAAAAAGTTTGAGTCTCAGAATTGATATAATTAAACCCATGATCCATAAATCTTTGACTCCGGAGTTCTCTCATTGTATTAAACATACTGGTTATCATTTTAATAAAAAAAGTTGTATTCAGTTTATCAATTTGGTTCTTGAGTATATTTTAATCTTTTGAGCAATTATTTATACATTTATTTTACAATTGTCTCATATATGTAAATAAAGGGATTTAAACTCAGAATTTTTTAATGGCCACACACATAAAAAAAATACACGATTCCCAATATATGTATTTTATGCAAAACCAGAACTCATCAGTTGGAACAGATCATAATCTTGCACACATATATACAATTAAGGCCTGGCTTATATTATGGTAGCAATTTCTTAAACTTTAATAGACAGATTTTAATCTACCTCACCCTTCCAACTATTCAACTATCTATTTCATTAAAACACCAATGATAGAAAACTTAAAGCCCATGTTGGATTGGATATTATTGTCATACCCATGTAGACATTATGTCAGTATAACCCCTCATATTATTGAAACAGTTCATATCCATATATATTAATAAGAGAGGAATGGACCGAATAGATGTAATCTATTTCCCAAGCAATATGTAATTCTAAGGCAGTATATATAAGAAACATTAATTGCCTTAGATTCACAATTATCTATGCATTTATTTTTGTTGTTGTTCTATCTAATTTTCCACAAATTATTATAGCAATATTAGAAAAAAATCTTATCTCAAAATCAGTTCA
Source organism: Epiperipatus broadwayi (assembly GCA_028023455.1). Taxonomy (NCBI): domain Eukaryota; kingdom Metazoa; phylum Onychophora; class Udeonychophora; order Euonychophora; family Peripatidae; genus Epiperipatus; species Epiperipatus broadwayi. Next base: position 442,050 of record JAQFVV010012521.1, on the reverse strand, counting down.
ATTATCTTTATAACATAGAACTGATTACTTGTTGTCAGCATTAGAAGTCTTTATATTAGAACAAAAAAATTAAGATTAAAAGACAAAAAAATAAAAAGCTGTAAAATAAAGAAAAGAGATATTATAGTAAAAATTGACATGAAAATGATTTTAAGATTAAAATGTTGCTTGAACATGTTATCCCATTGCCTTCATTACCAACAGATAGATCACTGATGGCACGAAAGGCTTACAACAAATAATCCTGTACCGAATTAAATGTGCAAATATACAAATGTAAACACAATGATACATATGAACATATTCTCATGATTATTATCAACACAGCTTAAAGATTATGTATGCATTTGTAAGCGTACAATTGACTACTAATAATCCATGACATTTTTGTTGTTTTAATCTCTTTAATGTCATTATTGAAAAAAAAATTATATTTGAAAGTCCTAAAACAAACATTCAAAAACTCATACTTATTAAAATTACTGTACGACTTATTAATATGATATATCTATTAAAAATATGACCATATGATTAGTAAGTAAAACAAACAAATGGTTTACAATTTGAAGGTTCATAATAAATTCAGTATAAGAAATGAATGGATCTTGAGTTCCAGAATTTATTAATCAAATTATAGAAGGCAAATGATTAATTATTTGAAAAATCACTTAACATTCAAGCAATAGAAGTAATATATATCAAATGAACCATGAGCTATTGAGTCCATTGACCAAACATGATTTGCTATAGCACAATGTAGTAAACTGTCATTCTATATCTTGTAATTTAAAACTGTTTAAAATTTATTGAATTCTATAGACTTTTAAGTAATTATTCTAATTACTAATTTAATGATGATATATCATTGTACATTAAAAACTGAGAGCAGCTAAAGACATAATTATGATGCATTAAAAAAGCATTCATTTTGAATGAGCTAAAATAATAAACATCTTTAATAAGAACTACTTTCTTCATTAATGCACATTATTATATATGTAAATATTTTCTTGTAATTATCTACTAATCATGAACATGTTATTGAAATATGAAATTTTCTTAAAATATGTGTTATGGATACTAGTAAATCTATTCTTGGGTTCTTGGTTTTCTGACAATGATATTACTATTAGTAACTTAATTAAAAGGAACATGGGGCATTTTGGCAGAATCAGAAATTTATTGAATGACAAGAAAGCTTTAAAAAGCTGTCAAGAAGATATAGAGATTCACTGATTGTGGTTATTTTAAATATTTTTGTTGCATTAAGAGAATCATATGGTCCTGAAAAACAATATTATAATCGATTAAATCCAGCAATAATCATTTTCTTATATGATGATAATAAATTGTCATCTGTTGAATAATAATAAAAGTATTGAAATAATGACTTTTAATGATATATCCATTTTATTTACTCATTTAGATTTGAATAAAGATATCCAGTTTAGTGAAATCAAAATATTATCTTGGTAATTTTAAAAATGAAAAGCCTGCAAGTCCTGGTAAAATACTTAAGAGAATTTTAAAATATGGTAATCATGATATTTATGTAATTTTCACTATATCACTCTCATGCAAGGTAGTGCCTATCTTGTGTAAAAATGGTGCAGTGAAAATCACACTACAGAAATATTATTCATTAAGTGGATAATCTCTAGTCTAATAAATGATTAATAAAAATTATTAATGTATTTCCATCAAGTAGTTTCTGTCAAAGTTATGAGGGCAATAAATTTGACACTTATTAATTAAACTGTAATACAGAACAAGAATAAAGATATGTATGAGAGGTTGTGATCTGAGCCAACTGATGAGTACTGGTTCAGCATAAGCTTGTCATTTGGAGGATCATATTATCATTTTCACATCTTCAGTCATATGTTTAGAATTATGCTCTTCCACAAGGTATCAAAAGTGGATAAAAACAAGTCCCTACATTGTATAACAGTGGTATAGTGAAAATTACAGTACATAAATATTATTCATTGAGTGGATAATTAAAAATTATTAGGTGGTCATACCTTAACTTCAAAAATATAATTTTTTCAGAATATATGGATTCATGAAATTGTACCTCCTGATCTTAAAATTTTTTCTATTGTTTCAATTTTTAAAGATAAAAAAATAGATAGAATTGCAATATAATCTTATTATTTTAGGAAAAAATCAATGAAAGAATGGAGAAAGTTTTTTTGATTAGAAATATTAATTTACAAATGCTGCTATATATATATATTTTAAACTAATAAAAAAGAAATAAATTTTTAATTTAAAGAAATGTGTTTTTTTAATAAACCTTTCCCTCTGCATTTGATAGACCTTTATGTGAATATTTGTAGTAACAATCATCATCAAATTCTACCCACTATTTTGATTTGCAATTAATTTTACTACAATGATTTTTTTTTTAATTTAAATTTTTTAAAAAAAAAAACATCTGATTTTATTAAAAATTGGATGCCCTTTTGTAAAATTGGTGACATCTTTGTATAATAACTGCATTAAATCTATGCCATCTGAGGATAAAGTGGTATATTCAAGATTAATAGGTACAATACAGTACAAAGTCTATTCATTATACAGTATACAATATTATAAACATGATTAATGTAGTGATCTAATTTTCATCCAGTATTCTTGCAAGATGGTATTTTTATTTGTGGTATATCCAAAATAAAGATTTTCATCAATAATGACTACAAAAGTAAAAAATGTAAGTTTCAAAAATGTACTTTGATTATGTATAATAACAAAGTGCATTAATGAAGTATACCATTAGTTAAAACATTATCTTTCTTATTGCATTGCCAAATCCATATAATATTAATATCAGTTGTGTTTTTATTACTCTTTACAATGCATTTTGCAATCCACTATTGATGGTTTCAATTGTCCCAGATATATAAGTAGAAAGTCTGAAGAAGATTGTTGGAGCAATTGAAACCATCAATAGTGTGTTGTAAAAAGCATTGTAAAAATAATAAAGAACATAAATGATATTAATATATTAGTTAAAATACATTCTTTCTATCAATTTTGAATTATAATTTTTATCAATGCTAATTGTGACCACTGTAAAAAATGCAATAATTATAAAGGGAAAATATTATGGGTTTAAAAAAGAGAGAAAAGATTTTGTGCACAGTTCAGTTAACAATCAATTTTATATGATCAAAGATTACTTAGCATAAATTAAAAATATTTGTTTGCTCAATTTTAATTCAGAAATCTCATAATTAATTTCTGATGTATTCAAAATAGTGGCTGTTTTCATTGCAGATGTAAAAACATAGAATATAAGCAAAAAAGTACAAATTTCATTCAGCACAAAACTAAAAAATAAATTTTGGTCACATACAACAACAATCTCTATTAATGGTACATTTTAAAATATATACATTACCTAAAATATATTCACTTAGTCAATTTTGGATTAAATTTTTTATGAAAGCTAAATTTGTTCATAGCAAAAAATGTAAAAATTGTAAATTATTTTGAATAAAGAAAAGAAAAAAAAAGATTTTATACATTATACAGTGAAGCAATGGAGCCGGAAGTCCGATCCATGCTTCACAGCCTTCTATAAACTTAACTAATATTGTAGACCTGAATTAAGTTTATAGTCCAGTATCAGCAGGGTTTTGCATTAAAGCTAAAATTAATACGTTTATTTTGCTTACTTAACGGTATTTAAATTTGTATTTGCGTTAAAATATTTATTTTAAAATAAATTCCGTTAAGATTAAATTGCTATTAAAATTTACTTTTAAAACTTATTAATCAAACATATATAGATGTCGAGCGTATATATATATATATATGATTTAATGCAAAATTCGGTTGAAATAAAATGTTATTTTGTTAAAAAAATATATATATTTTTTTTTAAATTTTGTTAAAATATGGTGTATGATTTTAGTTTAAGATAAGCCTGCCAACATTTCTAAAGGAATGGTATGTTTCAATTAGTTAGCCCATTCAAGGCAAATTAAAGATGGCCTTTTTTTTTTTAAATTAATACAAATTCAAAAGTTAAATACAGAAATCTAGAATAAGAAATTAAAAGTTTATTTTTAGAAAAAGTTACTTTGAAACAAAGGAGCATAGGGGGCTTATCAAGATCTAAAGTCATACACAAAAACAATAGAAGGGTAGCTCCTGAAAAGGTATAAAAAGGAGAGGAGAACAAAAGACTTGGTCTCTCTGGTTCTTTTGCTTATTTGTGCAGATCCTGTGTTTAAATTATTGAGATTTTACTTTAAAATCTCTATGCTTTCTTATACATATTCATGCAGATCTTATGTTTTAAATGATTTAGATTTTATTTTTAAAATCCTTTTTTGTTCTGCTGCTGGTTCTAGTGCTGTTTGTTCTTCATCAGATTTTATTGATAAAATCGGTCAAATGTGTTCCTGAAATTATTATTCAGATTTTGCCTTTAAATTTTGTTCTTGGAGAAACTCTGCTGAAATTCGCTGAGCTTCATTCTTATTATTATTCAGAGATTGACTCTGAAAGCATTGTAAAACCTATTTTGAAAAGTTCCAGTGATTTATTCTTACTGATCTGATTCCAACATGTGACCGGTTAAAAGTTATACTAATTTGATGGATGCAACCATGATTGATGGCTAGGCACAACAGCTTTGCCTGCTGCCGGGGTCCTCCTAAAACCATCAAAATGCCATAACATGTCCAACAAATAGAAACCTGAACTATGAGCCATATCTGTGTACTTTGCGATAAAATGCTGCATAATTTCCATTTCCTTGTCCAGACAAATCTCCATGTAATCAAGCCACCATGTCAAGGGAGCTGGATCCAAAGAACAAGGACCGATAACTGTATGAACCTCTACACAAAATATTACTTACCCTTTTTTTAAATACCTTTCGCTACTTATGTTTTTAATTCTTATTTATAATGTAACTATTGTTCTTATTATACTAGTATTAGATATATCTTACTTTTATTATTTGATCATTTATTTATACTAAATTTTTTTCCCTTCACTATTCCTCATTTTAAAATGCATATAAATGTTTTCTTGTTGTTGTTTTTTTATTTGTGGTTTAAATTATTTTTTTTCATTTACAACTTATCAATTTAAAATGATATATGTTATCTAAATAATAGTTCAGTTTCCTTTTTGTCTGCCAGCCGGGTCTCCTCGATAATGCCTACTTTGTTTGCATTCAATCCACACTTTAATAAGAGTTACTTTTAAGAAATCTTTAAATATTTTAAAACTGATTCAAAAGCATAAAGCAACTAGAAATTGCTTTGTGAAAGAGTTATTTTAATTTGGCTTTGATGAGGGGACACAAGTTGGTAATTTAATTTCATTTAAATTGGGATAGTACTGTTTAGACCATAAAATGTTATGTAATTGCTCTCCATCTTATTGTAAAGTTATATATATATAATCAATCGGGGAATAGTGGAGATAATTAAAACCTTTCAAATATTTAAAGTTATATTTTATTAAAATATATTATTTAATTTAAAAAGCATAAGTCTTCTAATTTTATTTCAATTTTTGATTAGCTTAATCTGTTATATTGCTCGTCCAATGATCCAGGCACACACAAACACGTATTTCATATTATATTTTTATGCACATTTAACTTAGTTAGTCCCATAAGTGTTCTCATCCATGTCTCTCCCTGATGCTGAGCTTTGGGCTGGGTGAGAAAATAATTTATGCATATCTCAGATCTGTTGTTGTTTCGTAGTTAGACTTGAGAATAGGTGAATAGGGCAGAGGCCATAGTATTCCTGATTTAATATCTCACATATGTGTTGCCTTGAGGTACTTTTGCCTAGTATTCAAACTAGGTTAAACCAACATACACCATCTGACCAGTACAACAGTTAATACTCAGCTTTATGTAGTCAAAAATTACTAAACGTAAGTTGAAAATATTTATTTACTCAATTTTAAAATAGTAATCTCATAATTTGTTTCTACTTTACCAATTATAAAAATTTTCAAATCATTTCATAATTTACCTATTCCCAACCATATTAAAGTTATTTTTTATTGATTTGCATCAATCTGTTTTTATGAAGCATTCTGAAATAAATTGTTTCAAATTTTATTGAGGTATAACATCTATCTTACTTAAATGAGATAGAAACTATCACTCATTTATATGAAAATTAAAAATGCATCCAAGTTTATACAAGTAATGGGATAGTAAGTAGAAAAAAATAAAATAGATAAGAATAAATATATTGGTAGTAAAACTTATAATAATATTGTAAAAAGTATGAATAGAATAATTATTAGAATTAACAAAAAATTTAATAATGTAACAAAATTTAAGATAGTAAATAAAAGAAGGAAGAATATACTTAATATATTAGATAATAAGTATGTAAGAAAAGTAGAAAAAAACATAAATGGTGTATAAAAAATTGAATGCAAATCATGTAAAAGTATAAATATAAAAAGTAATTGTGTGAGAAACAAAGAATTCACTTTATACCAGATTAATTCAACATAAATATGATAAGAGATCATCTATTTATTTGCATTCATTAAAAACAGGTCATAGGTGTGAAAAAGATTGTATAAAAATGATTAATTGCACAAATAATAGAAGGGATAGGAAAATTAAAGAGGCAATCTTGATTAAAAGCATAAAACCAAGTCTTAATAGGAATTTCGGGGTAAGAACAATAATTTTATAAACAATTATTATTAATAATTAGAATTTGAAAAGGTTAAAAGAAAAAAGTTAAAGAAAATGACAATAGAGGGAGTATTAAACAAATAGAAATTTTGAATTTTTTTTTGTCAGTTGAGTTTTGGAAATAGAATTAATAAGAGGTAGGTAATTTTTTTTGTAATATAAAAAATAATTTGAAATATGGGAAAGTTAATTGATAGAAATATTTAATAAAAATAAAACAAGATTAGAAGTTGATTTTATAACATAAGTAAAATGATAATAATATGTATTAAATAGTAAAATAAATGTTAAAGTTATAATTATTATATTAAATAATATTTTTTTAAAATAAAATAAAGTGATATAAAATAAATTAATATAAAATATTGATAAAATTATTTAAAAAGTATTTATAAAGATCATACTAAAATGTATAATTATTTTTGTTTATATTGTGTATTTAATTATGTATGTCAATATGTGGATAAGTGTATTAATTGTATAATTATATATTTGAATATTGTAGCTCTGATGATGATTGCAGGACAGTCAAAACTGTTAGTTTGATATAAATAAAAGTATTGATAAAGTGGGTTAAGAAAGGTGTAAATGATACGATATATTAAACAACTATTAATTTAAACCAATTGCTTAATGAAGCATTGAAAAGATTTGAAGCATGCAATGTTATGGTATTTTTCCATAATTGGAATGATATGTAGATGTATTTATTTGATGATAGCATGCTTAAGAAATAACTTAATGTCATATAAATTACACAGCAAAAAGAGCAAACTACTTTTAAGTAGCTCACTGCAAATATCTACTTAATTGCCCATTATTAAATAACAATAAAGGATATGGCATGATTTATCAGACTTGTCAATTGTTAAGTGAAGAGGGTTTAAATGGATATTAATTTTTATCCTATCTTTTAGGTTAATAACAACCAATTACTAATTTAGCAACCAATTTTGGATAATTATCTATAAAAGTTTCTTTTAACTGAAAGAAGGCTTTCTGATTTCTCTTGGGACCATAAAGGAATTGAGAGGGCAAGTTATTGCTATGTGATTATTTATATAATAAGTAAGCATGATTAGGATATTCATCAATACACATCAACCAACAAGGAAAATTTATTTACTTTTTACTTTAAAAATAAAGATAAAAAAACACCATGTTTTTCTTCTCAATTGTCTGATAGTTTTTGGAAGCAAAATGAATATATGAGTGAATGATATTTTTTAGATATTTATCATGACAGATATAACTAAATTATATTCCTCATCAGTTAAGGTAGTAATTGGGGACTGATAATGGAAACTGCTAAGAATCTCCTGATTGCAGATTCAAGTTTTTATTTGATAATGACCTATTACTTAAGTACCTCCAAGTGCAGATCATTATTCAGTGGAAAAAAAACATTACATGAATGTAAGAACTCTAATATGAAATAAAATTAAAAGAAAATATTAAAAGACACTTGATTTAAAAAATATAAATGCACTTTAATGTAAAAGCACAAGTACTGGAAACACTAGTAGATTAAAACATAGAAGAACATTGTGGATATTTATGGTATATAAGACAGAATGGCAAGATTAGTTATTCAAATTAATAAAAAATTATTAACTGCAGATCATTCGTGTTAATGTCCCAAAAGGTTCACATTGTAGTAAAGAAGTAAAGGATTTTTATATAGATGTATAAAATGCTTTTGATGCCACCAAACAATATTTTATAATTGTCATTGAATACTTTAATACTAAAATTGGAAAATTATTGAAAAATGAAAGTACAATGGGTAAATTTGACGGCAATGACAGAAATAAGAAGGAAATAAAATGTTAAATTTGTAGATAAAGAAAAGATGAATATTATGGATTCTTTAAAAAAAATACTAATCAGAAATGGACATGGAAACATCCAAAAAAAGTACAACAGAATTGGTATTCTTAATTAAACACAGCAAGTGATTATTTAAAAAGATGATATTAGCAGTTGATAGTTTTATTATTCAGAATTACTGAACTGAATTTTAATCATTAAAATTTTTTGACAGATTTTGAAGGTAGCTGGTTCAAAAAAGGAAACAATTCAGTAAATCGTCTAAGGGAATAATATATGGAGAGAAAAAATGAAATATAAAATATTTTTAAAAATTTCATTAAAAAGATAGGATAAAAGTTAATAAAGTATGAGATATGGTTGTGAAATACTAGGAAAGTTATAGAAAAAAATAAAAGTTTCAAAAGTATAAAACATCATCTTGCTAATGAAAGGAAAAAAATCCATAAAACTATTCTTTAGAAAAAGATGACATCATGAAATATTCTGGAAAAGTTCTACAAATATTATATTGTAATAAAAACCCTGGAAAAAGTTAACCATACACAGAGGCAAAACTCTCCATATAGTAGTGGCACTACTGTATGGAAAGTTTTGCGTGCCACTACTATATGGACAGTTTTGCCTTTAGAAAACATAATGGTGATCATGTGATGTTTGAAAAAAGTAATCATTACAATTATAACATCTTCTCAATTGCCAAGCATTTCAAATGAAGAGCTAAGACTTGCAATTAAATCTATAAAAAAAGAAGAGCTCCAAGAAATGATGGGATTAATATTGATATTTTAACAGAAGCATATAAAAAAATATAAAAGTTGTTAGCAAAACTATATATGTCTATGTGATAAAAAATATTCCAGATTAATGAAGTAATGCAATGTAATACTGATATTTAAAAAAAGATGATTAAGAAGATATTAGAAATTACAATCTATTAATTCTACACAAAATCTTTACTAAGATAATTACAAGTCATTTACAGCATATCTTGGATTCAAACCTGTCAAAAATATAAGGCTGGATTTAAAAGTGGTTTTAGCAAAGTTTATCATAAACAAATATTGAAATTATAGAAAAAAAAAACATTGCATATGAATGGCCATTATGTTTTGGATTTATAAAGTATGAAACATTTCTATAATGATTAAAGCTTTGGTTCATAAAAATATAGACCCAGGGCATTTATATTTTTTGAAGAATATTAATTAAAATACAACAGCAATGGTAATATTACACAGTGACACTAGGAAAATTAATATTGATAAGGATATACAGTAGGGCGAATTCATATCTTCAATAATTCAAATAGTAGTTTTCTAAGAAGTAGTTTGTTGATTAAAATAGAAAGCTAAGAAAATAAAAACACATGGTTCATTATTTAAGTCTTCTAGATTTTGCTGTTAATGTGATTATTTTAAAAATAATGCTTCAGAGCTTCAGGAAATGTTACAATAATGTTCAGATGAAGACTTGAAGTGTCTACTAAAAAAGTTAAATAATGTTCAGTATATTTTATCAGAAAAATAAAATAAAGATTGATAATCATAAATTAGCAGTTAGCAATTACAAATACCTTGATCAGAATATTAATATAGGTGGAAACATTATGGATTAAAAGAATTAAACTTAAATAGAATGCTTTGAAGGAGGTAATTTAATATTAAAAGAAAATAAGTATATGTGTATGAAAAAAGAGGCTATCATAGATATGTTTAATCAGGTCTTACTTATGGATCAAAAATTGAATATTTATCAGAGGAATAATACATTTCAAAACGTTCAACAAAATATTGAAATTATATGTTAGGAGTAATAAGAAGATATTGAAAATGAAATATACGAATAAGAGAATAAACTTGTATCACTGATATCACTGAAAGAATTAAAAGATTTGACGATTTTGGAAAGGACATATCATTAGAAGAGATGACAATAGGACAGTTACAGTTGAAGTTTACAAGAAATTGTAAAAAAGACCTAGAAAAAGATGGCATATCAGATGGTTGGTGTGTGATGTGAGAAGAGAAACTATTGATCAAAAAACTGCATTAAACTTGGAAAGATCTCTATTTTCCAGTAAATTGACAGTTATTGATGATGATAATTGCATAGTGACTAAATAAAAAATCCTAAGGTTTATTAACTTAGAATCAAATCCAGATCATCCACATAAAACACGTGTTACCATTGGTCGATTTTGATTTTAAGAGTGAGCATTATGCTTAGTTAACAGTTTATTTCTCTATCTTATCTTAAATAGAAGTAATAGTTGAGAATATAAATGTATTTTTTTCCATAAGTTATAAATAATTTACTATTGTCCACTAGATAAATATTTCATTTTTCTCTTTAATTTTTATAAGCTGAAATGTTTATTCATAAAATTGTATTTAAAATAATTTTTTAAAAAATAAATGACAAATATATACGATTGGTGATGTTCTGCTATTTTTGTTATAGCATATTTTTTCTTAAGGAAAATCCAAATGCTTAAAACTGGTATGGATTATATGGAGGAAGCTCCAAGAGTAAAAAAAAATAACAAAACAAAACAGTTATAATATGATGCTATCTTCAAAAAATTAGAGGGAAGGTGTCATTCTTCAATGGCCACCAAACCCTTTATTTCATTTTTTATATTATAAACATATATATAGTAATTTTTTTTTATGGGTAATAGATATAAAAGATATAATATCTAGGTTTATCTGTAATATCAATACAATAATATTATTACTTAAAAATAGATGAACCTGGGTAATGTGTCATATATATGTAATAAATTGACTAATATGTGTATTAATTAAATTTTTAGATTTGCAATGTGCTTTTCCAAAAATTTGTAATTAAATAGTGAGTTATCATTCAGCATAAAATTTTCCACCATAATCTCTTCCTCATTATATCTGCATTTTATAAAAAATTAAGCAAGAAATTTGAATCATCTAAAAATTCTCACAGAACAATATAAATAAGAAGTTGGACCATCACATTTTAGACCAACTTATATATATATTGATTATAACTTACTTGACATTTATTTTAGCAGATGATTACCGGTAGATAGGTTGTTAGATAAATTGGACAATCAGTTAATCAATTGATCAATAAATTATTAGATAGAAATATAGGTAAATAGATAATTAGATACAGCAGACATATAGATAGGTAAACTGACAGATAGTCAAACAGACAGACAGACAGGCAAATAGATAGATAGGTTTAATTATCTTCTTGCACTGAAAAGGTATTTTTGTTATTCCTCTAAAGCTAAACAATAGGAAAGAAATTACTCATTAGGTTAATCATTTGCTATTTGGTAAAGGTTTTAGCAGGTTTTATTTTTTTTATGTTAATTTCTTGATAAGAAGAGATTGATACTCTTTTTTATAGACTTATAATTAGATAATTATTTTGACTAAATCTGGGTGAACTACCCCCCCCCCCCACAAGTACAATTTTTACTCGGATTTAAACTGGATATTGCAGGCAAATGTATTAACTATATAATTCATCAGAATTTTCACAATCTTTATATATGCAATCACACGTTTGCGTGTTAAGCTGATTTAATATATTATAGCCAAATGATAATATTTTGAAGTTTAATTAATTTTTGTCATAATTTATTTCTGTATTTCCATATAACTTTAATGACCTTTTTACGTCTTTAAGATTTACAATGTATGCGTAATGCAAATAATAAACTATGTTTTATTAGAGTCAACTTTGCCCATATAAACTAGTGCAATTTTTATTTTCAAATATATCACAATAACTTTTTTTATATATAAATAAAACATTAAAATCGCTTTGTTTAAATCTTAAATAACTAATGTTGTTTACCTATTTTTAATTAAATTGTTTATAACATTTAAGTAATAAACAATGTTGCCTCACAGACGTTTTTTTTTCCTCACTGACGTTTTGTCATAAACAATGCAAAGTATTTCAAAACATTGGTGTCAACAAGTCTGACTGCGCAATTAATCAATTCTTTTTGTATGATTTCTAAAACCTATTATGAATTAAGTTTCTAATTAAATCGCTCATTCTCTGTTAAAGAAAATAAATTAACCTTTGAAAAATGAAAGGTATTTTACTTAGCGAAGGAAAAATTCAGAAAATTTAATAAACGTTATATAAACCAATTATAAAATAAATAAAAAAGTGTGACAAAGCTGCTAGAAACAGCTTTCGCTTTTTTTTCAAAATCTTACTCAGGCATGAATTACTTTATGCTTACTGATTAGAATAAAAAATTTTAAAGATTTTGTCTCGAAAATAAACTAATTAGGCAGAACCATTTGCATATTCTTTCCATTTTTTACTTTCACTTTTATATCTAAATATTATTGGCTGAACATTTCAAATTTTACAGTATATGACCGATGCTGATAGTCATTTCGCTTGATTTTAACTGTAACATAGTTCAAAATATATATTTATATTTTATGTTGATTTAAAAGTTTATGTTTCGAAATTCTATATTTTCTATATTTATATGATCATTTGCATGAGAAGGGATAACAATTACATGTTATTAACCAAACATTTTTTAAAACTTTTCTCACACAGAAATTAGTCCAGAAACCTCTAGCTTTGTTGTCAGGCAAAATTCTCTTCACTGTAAACAACTCAGTAGACTATAGATGAATATCACTACTCAAGCCTATAATGAATGACTCTGTGGTAGATAAAAAAAAAAAAGGAACTGCTCTGAAAAGCTTACATTAAAAGAAAGTGATTATATGAGGTTATATGATGTTTTATTGGTATCAAACTGTTTACTTCTGTGTCTACTACTTTCATTAGTTGTAAATAAGTTTTTTTTTCAGTAAAAGTGTAAGCTAATTAAGAGGAAAAAGGAAGAGGTGTAAGCTTCTTACATGTCCATAGTTTTTATAGATGACAACAAATATTTTATGATAAAATAAATATAATATAGTACTAAAGTTGTGGTAAACTTATGATGTGAACTCAAGCTTAACTTTCAAATAATGGACTTCTCCAAACTACAAAGTTATCAAGATAGCATTGACTGCACAATACAGCAGACTAATGAAATTACTGGGAGAATAAATAAATAACCAATAGCATAAGCATTCAATTGGGGAGCTAGATCAATGAATCCAGTTGTTTTCATGAAGGAAAGTGATCTGACTAAATAATGGAAGACAACTGAGAGGTAAATCAGACCAACATCAAATGAGAATGAGCTCTTTGTCCATTACTTGTTAGAATATAATGAAATATGCTCAAGTCTGATGCAGGAAGCCTCTAGCTACTGATATTATTGTACTGCGCATGAGGCAAGTCACCCTTCGGTTAGAAGTTTCAGAGTTCTAAAGAGAAGTATCAGCTTTCATTACCAAGTATTAGTTGTACAACTAACAACTGAAATTTGCAATTTATGAACCATAATGGATGCAAAGTGCAGTGTTTTTGTATATGTCTTGTTGTAGTTATATTTATAATAAATATCATAACATTTATTTATTGAATTGGGTATTATTAATGATTGACCAGGACATTATTCCAGTATAAATAAAAATAGCAAAAGTTTACAAAATCATCCTGCCTGGTTTGTTTTTCAGACTTGCATTAGCTCTCAACACTTCTATAATAATTGGTCTCATAAAATAACATTCACAATACGATTTTTTTTTATTTACATGATTTATGTTTGAGTGATTTAATCAAAGTTTGCTAATATATCAGGCATTAAGTCACTTTTAACACACTTAGCTTTATGATTTTAAAATGTTTTTACAAATAGTATGCATATTTATAAAATTATATTCTTCTTTATTTTATGTTGTAGTTTATCTCCATTTTCACTACTTCACTGATTACATCCCTTTAAACCTTTTTATTAAGTAATGTTATATTTTACTACCAACATTATAAGAAACATGTTTGAACAAAAAATTCAGAGGGTCTCAGATACAACTGCATTAGAGTTTTATACGAGAATACTATATTTTTTTAAAAAAATAATTAATAGAAGATAACTCATCTTTAAATTTTAAAACTGAATGCTACTAAGTAACATAAGCACAGGCTAATTTTAATTAAACAGTTGGAACATTATTTTTTGTAAAGGCTTAAATAAGAATATTCTACTTTTATTTTTTGTTAACTGAATGCTACTAAGTAACATAAGCACAGGCTAATTTTAATTAAACAGTTGGAACATTATTTTTTGTAAAGGCTTAAATAAGAATATTCTACTTTTATTTTTTGTTTAATTTTTTATATATAGTGTATAAAAATGATTACAGTTATGATATTTTTATGTGAATTCATCAAATATAAGTAAGTAATCATATAGAATATATTTTATTATGTATGTGTGTGTATATACAAATGTGTAGCATAAAAATGTATGTTCATATTACTTAAGCTTTTTTTTTGTTAATTGTAATCTATTAAAATAATAAAAAATTATCCTCCAATTTTTTTTTAACAAACTATTACTCTTAAATATGCTCCATTCTCTAGAGAAAAAATTTAAATATATAGAAAGTGATTTTGTTATAAACACAACTAATGTGAAATTTAAAATTTGCACACAACTGTAATATTAAAAATTTTAGGATGACTTTAGACAAATAAAAATATGATATATAATTAAGATTTTAAAAAATTAAATAGTCATGGTGAACAAAACAAATTTAGGGGGAAATTATAATTAAGTTTATAAGAAACAAAACTAAATTTCAACATATACTGATTAAATGTGTATATGAATGAATGTATTTAAAAATATTATAATATTGATTTTAGTTTATATTTGTAATTCAAATTTGCAAACATTTATTTGTTTATCTGTGTAAAGAAGTGGTTTCTTTCTTCTTTATAATCTAAAGTTAAATGCACTTTTAGTAACTATAAATGGAAAATACCAATATATACATTTTTGTTATAGTTAATACTTGAATAAATTCATTTTTAACTGAGTTTAAAATTTAGTCTGATAATATATATAAATAAGAATTTATCAAAATTCAATTAATGAAATCTACTATTTTTAAAATTTTATACAAGGGACATTTTGGATACATTCACTTTTTTATTTTTTACTAATATTAAATAGTGCTATCACACTTATAATGTAAAGCTGTATAATTAATATCAATTAGTCAATTAAAATAGCTGAGTGCTTTTGAGAAACTGTACTTCTCATAATCATAGCCAGTTCTGAATCATTTGTTGAAATCATTCTATCAGTGTAATATGCAAACTCTATGCAAATGAGTCAATTAGCCATCTTTTTGATATAGCAAAACATGCTTCTTTACAATTAATGGCAAAGGAGTCCTCTGCTATGAAGTAAGCCTCCTTTACATTACGCTTAACATCATGCCTCTCAGTACAAACTAATTTTGCAGATGTGGGTTCAAACTCATGTCCTGATATTTTTTGATGTTGTGCAAAAATTGAAGTCCATTCTGGGTTAGTATGTGACTTATTATATCTATACTTATGCTGTGACAACCTAGTAGCTATGGTGGATCTAGTTTCACTATATTATAAAGCTTTGCATCCATTGTGAGGGCATGCCACCCTATATATGGCCTGTGAGGTCTGATCCGAAGCTTTGGTGTCCTTTGTGTTGTCAATAAGCCTATTAGTTGAGCTTGGTGTATGAAAACTCAGATGAAATTCCGTAGAGAAAGTCCTAGAGAATGTCTTATGCTAAAAGTGCACATAGGGCAATAATAGCCAAGGCCTGTTGTCTTTAACTATGTGTGTTCCAATATTATCAATAAAATGTCTAATCTTATTATAAACTACATCACGCTTGTATCCTGATTCGATTAAATTGTTAGTATAATTAATCATATTAGATCTTTTGTCTGCCTCAAATTTGCACAAATGGTAATTTCTAAAAAGAAATGATGTCAACCCAGCAAACTTGTGAGCCATAGGTGTGTATGAATCTCGGTGAATCCGTCCTCGGACTTCTCGTGGCTTCATGACCATTGTATAGTTAAGAGTACTTTCTTCTCTGTGTACCATAATATCTAAATATTTTACTTCTTGCTTTATATCATCCCATGTAATATTTAAATCTAAGGATGTGTGCACTTGTATCAGATCTTTGATTTGCTCAACAATTTTTATTGGAGCAGCAACAAATAAGTCGTCCACATACCTCGTACATATTATGTGATTATCTACTATGTTATATTTAGCTAATACTTGTTTTTCATAATAATTCAAATAGATGCTAGCCATGATGCCACTCATGGGTAATCCCATGGGCCACCCATCGTTCATGTGGTGCCACTTGTCATCAAACTTTGCCATTATATTTTTGTCCAACCATCTCAAAAACTCAGTGATGAAATAAATGTGAGCCTGAATCACATTATTACTTGCCAGTTCTTGTTGTATAATCTCGATAGAAGTCTTTCTATTAATAGACTCATATGACTCTGAAATATCTATAGCAGCAATTTTAAACTCAGGCCTTATTAGTGCATTCTTGATTCGCTCTACAAAATCAAAAGAAGATTTAATAGTATACTTGCCAAAGCCTAAGCTATCAATTAGCCACTGATTTATCTTCTTAGCTGTTTCAAAATAATGCATGCCTCTGAAATCCAACATCAACCTCAGAGGCATGTCAGGCTTGTGTAATTTGGCATTAGCAAACATTTGAGGGGGCATGGAAGCAGACGGATGCATTTGATAATACTCAGCTTTAGAGAAAGCTTTATAGCAATGCATATGAAGTATCGATGTTATAAATTTCTCTTTATTAAGTTTGTTATTAAAGCATGCTGTGTGTACAAATTTCAATATATCAATTTGCATTTTCATCTTATTAACATATTCATTTTTATTCATTATGACAAATCTATTCCTCTTGTCTTCTTTCATGCATGTAATCGAACTGTCAACAAAAAATTTTTTGGTGTCACTAATTTTTTACTCCATGTATCTGCTGTTGTGTTAAGCGGCTTGTGTCAGATCGCTCTGGTGATTTGGACAACATAGATATCCCTACACCCATCATTAACTAGTCCTGCCTCGATGTCCACCATTACCTCCATCCTCGGCTGACTCCACTTGCCACCAATGTATTTGGGACCCAGCTCCAATACTTCTTTAACTACTAAAGGCACCATTTTATTCATCAGATTGACAAAATCCTCTCTTTTGGGTGTATTAATATTCACACCTTGTTTTTCAGCTAAAAATGCAAACTTTCGTTCGAATTTACGACTTAATGTACTAGCTAAATTGTTGCACTTCTTCGCCACCAGTGGGGAAATTGCTAAATTTCCCAATATTCTCTGCAACTATTTTTTTTCTTTCTTGAGTGACTTATTACATCCTCTAATTACCAGTCCAAGTAAATATATCTACACCTGTGCATTAATATTATTTTGGTTATGTATAGCATTATTAATGTTAACTCTGTGACAATTTGTGATAATTTTAAACTTCATGCATCTTTGCAGGAAATTTATCCATTATTGAAAAGTGCAAACCAATAAGCCAAAACATAATATCTGCTTGTATTGCCGATTATAGTCCATGTTAGAATATTATATAATAACTTGTAGATTTATGACTTTACGCTTGTCCAAATTATGATAATATTAATTAGTGCTATCACACTTATAATGTAAATCTGTATAATTAATATCAATTAGTCAATTAAAATGGCTGAGCACTTTCGAGAAACTGTACTTCTCATAATCATAGCCAGTTCTGACTCATTCGCTGAAATCATTCTATCAGTATAATATGCAAACTCTATGCAAATGAGTCAATTCGACCATCTTTTTGATATAGCAAAACATGCTTATTTATGATTAATGGTGAAGGAGTCCTCTGATATGAAGTAAGCCTCCTTTACCTTATGCTTAACGTCATGCCTCTCAGTACAAACCAATTTTGCAGATGTGGGTTCAAACTCATGTCCTAATACTTTTTGATATTGTGCAAAAATTGAAGTCCATTCTGGGTTAGTATATACTTATGCTGTGACAACCTAGTAGCTATGGTTGCTCTGGTTTCACCATAGTATGAAGCTTTGTATCCATTGTGAGGGCATGCCATCCTATACATGGCCTGTTAGGTCTGATCTGAAGCTATGGTGTCTTTTGTGTTGTTAATAAGCCTATTAGTTGAGCTTGGTGTATGAAACTCAGATAAAATTCTGTAGAAAAAGTCCTATAGAATGTCTTATGCAAAGAGTGCATGTAGGGCAATAATAGCCAAGGCTTGTTGTCTCTAACTCTGTGTGTTCCAATATTATCAATAAAATGTCTAATCTTATTATAAACTACATCACGCTTCTATCCTGATTCAATTAAATTTTTAGTATAATCAATCATATTAGACATGTCTGCCTCAAATTTGCACAAATAGTAATTTCTAAAAAGAAATGATGTCAACCCAGCAAACTTGTGAACCATAGGTGTGTATGATTCTTGGTGAATCTGTCTTCGAACTTCTGGTGGTTTCATGACCATTGTATAGTTAAGAGTACTTCCTTCTCTATGTACCATAATATCTAAATATTTTACTTCTTGCCTTATATCTTCCCATGTAATATTTAAATCTAAGGATGTGTGCACTTGTATCTGATCTTTGATTTGCTCAACAATATTTACTGGAGCAGCAACAAATAAATCATCCACATACCTCATATATATTATGTGATTATCTACTATGTTGTATTTAGATAATACTTGTTTTTCATAATAACTCAAATAGATGCTAGCCATGATGCTGCCCATGGGTCAACCCATGGCCACCCATTGTTCATGTGGTACCACTTGTCTTCAAACTTAGCCATTATATTTTTTGTCCAACCATCTCAAAAACTCAGTGATGAAATAAATGCAAGCCTGAGCCACATTATTACTTGCCAGTTCTTGTTGTATAATCTCGATAGAAGTCTGTTAATATCTATAGCAGCAATAATATCTATAGCAGCAATTTTAAACTCAGGCCTTATTAGCACGTTCTTGAGTCGCTCTACAAAATCAAAAGATGATTTAATAGTATACTTGCTGAAGCCTATGCAGAAATATAAAAATATAATTAGACATAAAAATTAAAACTAATTTATTTGTAGTGAATTTAGTTTATTTCTGTAATTAGTAAAAAACTCTAAATATTTATTTAAAACTTGAATATTTCCACCTGAAAATAATAAAAGAAAGATTGATTGCTATTATTGTATAATTAGTATGTAGTTTCCAATAAATAGCAGTTTATTTCAGTTTGATTGGTATACCTTTCCCAAGAGAAAGCAAACCAGTCATTAGGACAATGTATTATATCTGTTAACTAAAATTGAACTGATAGTATTACAAGAATCTGAAAAATTGCTTGAAAGCTCCAATGTGGCATATTTTAAAAAAGTCTTTTATGAAGCTGAAAAATCTTTCTAGAAATAAATGTATATACCTCATTGTCAATAAAGTTGTGCCATCAATTGCAAAAAAAAATTTTACAATAACCTGTAATTATGAGTAATTAAGAGAAAAGAAAAACTAATTAGAGATGAATCATTAGACCATGAAAAACACAATTAAATGAAAAAGAAGACAAATTAAGGCTTTTGGGGAAGAGTTGGCGTTAAGGGGGGAAAGTGCTATAAATGGAAAAGAAGAGGAAAACAGCAACATATCTATGGAGATCAAAATATGTTAATTGCATCAAATTACTCAAAAAAGATTTCAATTCTAGTTGAGTATATAGAACTGAACTACCTGTTTAATGGTTTGCCAATCAGTACCAATGAGCAGCTGTTATACTTTGAGTGGTAGGTTTCTTTTTATTACTTGGATGGTCTGTCCTTCAGTTAAAGTATAGGTAGTTAGGGCTCTCAATTTAGCTACTTGCCTTCTAAAGAAAGTAGTACAAGTTTTACCAGGTTTATACTTTTTTTGAGAAACATAAAACATAATACACTCTTAATATTTCTCTGTCCAATAATTTATAATAATTTCTCTTTATGGTTTGTAATATAATGGGTTTAAAAAATTTTCATCATATTTGAGATGCTCCCTATAAGTGGCTACAAGCTATCATGATCTTTACTTTTTTCTGGAATAGGGTTTAAGCTAAAATATCTTTCAAGGCTACTCAAGTGTTCTATGGGGGTTTCACCAACCTGGCCTCTAAATTCTCTAATCTTAAGGAATTAGTTTACTATGCTATGTACATAATTTTGTGAAACAGATTTCAACTTGACTCTTCTTCAATGTTTTTTTTTTTTTTTTAAATTCAGTTTCATTTCCTTGTATGGGATTTTCTATTAAATGAACCTTCTTTTTTTTTTTTTTTTACTAAGGTTACCTTTTTTTTTTCAAATTGAAAAACAAAATATTTAAATTTTAAAACCAGGACATTTGAAATAGTTCAGACAGCATGAGTATAGTCACTATCATAGATTATAAGTTGAAAAAATGTTATAGAGTATGTTTATCTGTTTTTTGTCTTTAAATGAAGAAATACAAAAAAAAAAAAATCAAGTGTAGCATTAGAACAAAATGGTTTTAATTAAAAAAGGTATGAAAATAATTTCTTAAACTGTAATGGTTACATTTCACAACTAACATCGACCAATGGTTAGAAAACCAGTACTGAAATGGCCAAATCATTATGTATGGTTACTTTATTTTTTATCCACTCACTCTATTGACTCTTTGTTGTTTTTTTCAATTGTTCATGATTTACCTCTATCTTTTCTAGTCAATAAATAATTTGTTTACATTTTCTGACTGGTACCTTTTAATTCTATTTCCATGTCAATTTCTTGCTGAACATTTCTAACTAACTCTTCATATCTCTTCCTGACGTCACTCTGTAGCTCATTTAATTTTTACTATTATTTCTTTTACATTCTTCTGCACATTTAATATAGTTTCTTCATTTTGTTTTATATTTTTCTGATATTTAATAAAACTTTTTTATTTTGCTTTTTGTTCCATTCATTTTTTATTGTTATTTCAAACATTTGAACCTCAATCTTTGACAGCTTCTCTTTCTGTTCTAGTTATTCTTTTTCTATATTTTCTGTCATTTGTCTAGAAAAAATTTTCTCAGTGTTTGATCGTGCTCTCTAATATAGCTTGTTTTTCAATTTTGATTTCTTTTTTTATTTCATTTATTATTTTCATTATTGCTTGCTGACTTTCTTTTTTTTTCCCCCATGTGTCATAGCATCCGCTGGGGAGCGAACTTGCTAACCCAGGACAACTGATTGTAAGGCAGCTGTCACTGACCTCTCGACCATCAATGCTTGACTGACTTTCTTTTCCTTTAACCATCTTTTTCATTATATGCTGATTCGCTTTTTTATTTTCTTTTAACACCTTTTTTTTAAACACCTGCTAATTTCAAACAAAAAATATTTTATAATATATTTTTAAAACAGTATTATTATTAATATCTTTAAGATTTAAAACAAAATATAATATATATATATAATATTTTATAATTTAAAAAAAAAAATGATGTAGTAAGTTAGTTTTTATTAATCAGTAACTAAAAGATTTAGATTTATAAAAAAAGAGAATGTATTTAAAAATATTAAAGTGAAAAAATGTATGTTTGAATATCTAATTTAATGATACATTATTTCTCTTACAGAATAATAAAATAGACTGAATAACTAAAAAAATAATAATTAAATGAGCCAGAATAATTTGAAAAAAAGATTTTTTTAAAATATATATATAAAGAAAATCCATTGAACATTACTTTAGTCTTTTTAAGATAAATGTTACAAAAAAAACTAATGTTCAATGGATTTTCTCAAAATATGAAAATAAAGATTGATTATGATGAGTTAAAAGAAGTTAACAGATGCAAATACCTTGGTCAGATTATTAATACAGATGGAAACATAATGGATGAAATTAATCATAGAATTAAATGTGGTTGGAGTGCTTTTGGTAGAAATAACTTGATACTAAAAGGAAATATGCCTATGTGTTTGAAAAGAAAGGTTTTTAATTAATATGAGTTTTACCAGTTCTTACTTATGGATCTGAGACTTGGATTTTAATAGAAGAGCAATACAAAGACTTCAGACCACTCTAAGAAGTATGGAGAAATGCATGTTTGGAGTAACAAGAAGAGATCGAAAACACAATATATGGGCAAGAGAAAAAACAGGTGTTACTGATGTCATTGAAAAAATTCAAAGACTGAAGTGGAGTTGGGCTGGACATAATGCTAGAAGAAATGATAATAGATGGACAATTGAAATATTAAACCAGATTCCAAGAGATTGTAAAAGATCCAGAAAGAGACCACATGTGAGATGGATGGATGAAATAAGAAAGTGTGCAGGATAAGGTGAAGAAAAAAAGCTAAAGATTGGAGAAGATGGATTGAACTTGGAGAAATCTTCATCCTGCAGTGGATTGATAATTGTTGATGATAATGATGATGATAAAAAGAAGATTAAACTACTAAACATTACATGATCACCTTTTCTTATACTTGCTCATAACCATTATTTAGGTGTAGTGCTCTCAGATCCAAGGCTCCTCATTGATGAAAGTCACAAGCTAGAAACTAGTCTGGGAATATTGGATGAGTATGCACTATATAGGGATTTTATGCACAAGACTTCTGGCAACCATTGATTATTCTGGCTTGCTCTGAGTGGGACTACTGTATGGAGAGTTTTGCCTATTTTAAAAAGATTAAAAGAGATTAAGTTAGTATGTTGCATATTTTTATGATCAGCTGCATTTTGATGAAACAACAGTGCTTTTGTTTTAATTAATAGATAAACTTATAATACAGTAAAAAAATCACTCTAGTTATGCTCTAAATATTAGTTAAAACGATAATAATAAAAGAAAATGTTAATTAAATGTAATTATGAGATTTAAGGTTTGAAAAAAAAAACACAATGATGTCACGAGCATATATAAAGATGGGGTTTTCTTTAAAAATTCTCTTTGAAGCTGATTACTATAAAAGCTGACATAACGCTTTGTAATTAAAAGCTAAGAAAATCCATCAACTGTCTGAAATCTACTTCAGAGACTAGAATTGCAACTTATATATGTTATAGTAAAGAAGTTTCAACTCCCAGTGCAAGTGGAAATATGCTATGATGAGCCAGGAAGTATTTATGGAAGAAAATTTCAATAAGCAAAATTGTAAGCTAGTGGATAAAATATTAAAATCTCCATTAAATAAAATGTATATGTGGACATTTTAGCTTTATCTCCAAAGTGTATATGTACATGTCTAAAAAAGAAATTCAAAGATATAAACTATATCAACTCTTATAAGAAGACACTACAAGAACTTTTGCAAAGAAATTACTTACTGCTATATGATCATGAAAAATTATTTGAGTTGTTTTTAAAAAATAACAACTTAATAATTTATATGTATTATTAAAAATCTTAAAATATTTCCTCTGACCTGATATATATATACTGAAGCTATACATATATACACATGGAATATATATATATGTCTGCTTCACCATTCACTGTGGTTTAACTAAAGACCCTGAGTTCAACCACAGTAAATGTAGACTAAATTTAAAGTAGGAAAAAATTTACGGAATGTTCTTTTTAATTTTAGAAAATAAAATGAAAAGATTTTATTTTAGATAAAGAAATAAAATTTCTAGAGCTCATTAGAGAAAAAGATTAATTAGATAAAAAAATAATTAATTAAAAAAAACACTGTAATAAAAAAATAAGATAGAGAACAATGGGGATTGGAATGCAAGATTGGCTAATAAGTTGTGTAGATAGAGAGAGAACAGTTAGTTTCTATACGGCTTTTGCCTGGCTGAGTTCAACTGCTAGGACTGAAAAATAGCACAAGATATTTTCATGAAGAAGAAATATAGTTAACTTGTGGGAAAGAGCTCCCACACATAAGAGTATATTACCTCCCTGCTGTAGAGTTTGGAACCACCAACATTCAAAGAAACTTAATGTATTTTCAGGTGCTATAATGGAAATGGCCAAGTAG
The DNA here is from genome assembly GCA_028023455.1 of Epiperipatus broadwayi. Taxonomy (NCBI): domain Eukaryota; kingdom Metazoa; phylum Onychophora; class Udeonychophora; order Euonychophora; family Peripatidae; genus Epiperipatus; species Epiperipatus broadwayi. The sequence continues at coordinate 417,524 of JAQFVV010012521.1, read as the reverse complement.
ATTTTTTTCTCTCTCTCTCTCTCGATGGTTTCCTGTTTTTGCTGGAGCTGGAAAGGTATAATATCATAATGTAGAGTTGGTGCTAGAACATTTCTTGCCTGACCAAATGCCTGCTGCCAGTCATGGATAATGAAGGACTAAAATCAAAATAAGCCGTTACATGTGCAGTGCACTGGAATCTCCATAAGACTATCTAGCTAAAGACATATGCATTTCAAAAATTACCGGTAATATAAATTTTGTATTAGTGTTTGGTTTACTTTAAAATATTATCATCAACAAAATGTATACGTACATTTAGTTCTTTTATATATATGTGGGTGTGTGTGATTTAACTAGTTTTAAAACATTTTATTAAAAAGCAGAATAATAAAATATTCTGTCATTTGTTTTTTCTTTATATGCAGAAGCGCAAAAGTCAGTCTAAATTATATTAATGTTTTTATTTAATTTTTTTGTAAAGGAAATAAATAGATCGTTCTTATTTCAGTTTACTTAAAGAAAAAGCAAAATAATTGAAACTAAACTCAGCTTATAGTTTTTTTTTTTTTTTGTTTTCACATTTTGCTTTTTCAATCCGAATTAGAATTGCATATATGCATATATGTAGTCATATAATTGGGGTGAAATGATTGGAAATAACATGTATATTTAAGTGGGAGAGTGTTTAAATAATCTAGAAATGCTAAAGAAGTTCCATTAACAGAGGTGGTTAGAGTTGATTAAATAGAGTTCTTGTATCCTTTTATTAAGCCACTAGTAAACATATATATATATCTAAACGATTATGTAAAGATCGATAATATAAGGGATTTCTTTTTAATCTAAATTTTTACCTCAGTTTTGTGAGAGCTTTGTGACATGAGAATTTATATATTAGTATTTAATTTCAGGCTTGATTTTTTTTTTAAACGGATTATTATTCCATCTTAATCTTGCGTGTATTACTTGGGGAGTCGGAAATATCTTGATAAATTGTGTCTTATTTCAATCTCCATATTGGTGGGCTTATCTTACGGATGTCTCTAGTAAAGATTCCGGAAATCGTTATATGTAAAACCTATTAGTGATTGGACATAAGCGTTATGCTCCGTTCTAAACTCGCACGCTCTGCGAATTAGTTCCTTCTCAGCCTACTATGTTTTAGGGTCCGAGCGTTATCCAGCCTCATTTTATTCTACACTCCTCATAGAGAGAAATATTTTTGGAAAACTGCCTGTCAAGAAAAAGGAGAAAAACAATGAATCTCTGAGTAATACATTTAGTTAATACATTTGTTTTTATTAAGCCTGACTATCTTCTATGCTCAAAGTACTATGCAGAAAACCTGATGATGTGGGTGATGTAAAAAGGAAAGAAAAGAAAGGGGGTTCAAATTTAAGTTACAGGCTATGTTTTTATTACAGCTCCAAGAACATCTATTTAACGAGTAATTTGTTTGTTTTGATTTTTCTTTCTTTCTCTGCCACCTCTGAGTGATCCGTTTACTCTCTCTCTTCCAAAAATCATTCATCCCATGCCAAGTAAATGTAATCTAATTTTGTGAAATAAAACCGATGTTTACTGCCTATATGTAGTTATTGTCAATCCATTGATGCTCTCAGGTAGTCCAAGAAGTCAATGACCACCTCTTTAGATAGTGATCTTGTGTTTTCTTTTGTATATAATAAACTTTAATTCTTTTGTGAACAATAAATCTTTTTTTTTATTCTTAATACATTCACATACCACTTATTCTTATTTGTAAATTCCTCCTGCGAGTCTTATCTCTCCCTGACCACCGGGCATACATTGAGAAGAAATTCTAGTGAGGTTTTGGGGAGTAAGTTGCTTAGTGGCAATCTGGAGGAGTAGATGAGGTTTGAACTACCTCAATCTGCATCTCTAGGTTGGGTTAAAGCAGCTCTACTCTTCATACCATTACAATACATAAAAATAATAAAATACAAAATAAAATTACATGTATAAAATTACTTAATTAATATTTCTACCAGAGAACTGGTTTTCATCAGAAATATATATATATGTATGTTTGTGTAATTATTATTATTGGTATCATATATGCATTTTATTTTTAAATTATTGCGAGTTGGTCAATGAAATTTATATATGCAAAATGGAGAAGTGGACAATTTATTTATAACTAATTAAAAAAACTAGTGATATTTTGAATTATATTGTATCATTTGCTTTAGATTGATTTTTTTTTTTAATCAGTGAAAAAAAAAAGAGGAAGAGAAATTATCTGTACAGATTGTCTTCTTTTTAAATATAATAATGAATATTAAGAAATATCTAAAAAGTGTTATTTTAAAGAAAAGGTGTAATAATAATATTTCAAGTTATAATATAACTCAAATTTAGATAGATTAGCAAGAGAATATGATAATCATGTAGCAGTAATTGCATTAGGCAATAGATAAATACAGGATGTGCAAATGTAAATTTGTGAGACCTAATCTAATAGTTAAATAAAAAAACAATGCTATAATCATTTTAATTTTAAATCAAGTTACAAATGTGATGGGTACTACCTTGCATGGAAATTTAGAAAGTATCATGGAAATTTAGACCCTTGCATTAATCAACATTGATGTGTTTATGTATGCATATGAACATTATTAATAAATATGGTATTCATAAACTGTGGTTATAATTAAATATATTTTCAATATTCAAAATTGTATTTAAAATTAAAAGTGATTAAGAAGTAAGAATACTATTTATCAAGGGTAGAATCCAAAAACTGATCATTTATATGAGTTGAGTTTTATATATATTTTATAAGAGGTAAGATCCAAAAGTTGGCACCTTTTTGAATTATTATCAGTTTAATGAAGATGTGTGGGTGATTATGTATATGTTTACCAAGCTTTACACTGGATATAAAATGGTAGACTAATCTTATTTTGGATTTATATGCAATGACTATGAATTTAAAGGTGATTAAAAAAATAGAATAAATTTCTAGGAGTTTTTAACATGTGAAAATCTATCCTTGATTTATTAAAAGCCTAGTTTATTTATTAACAACTATCAGTGCATGATCATATAATCATAATTAACATTTTTAAGGTTGATCAGATATAAACCTTGGAAAGTTTTAAGAATGTTTGAATGTTGTAATTTGTTATGTGTTTGTCTTTTTACATGTGCTCATGAAACATCAATTGTTAAAAAAGTAATATTGCTTATTAATAAAATTTTAAAAGGATAGTTAAATAAGGAGTTAGTTTTAAAAGAAGAATACAATTTAAATTAGAAAAATATAATTTAAAAGGAATTAATAATTGCTTTTGTTAAATATAATGCCTCATGTTATGCTTTATAAATGTTAACTATAGAAAATATAATTTCTGGAGTGTAGAAATAAAGAACAATGAATATTTGATAATTGTGTTATTGCTAATCTGTAAAATAAATTATTATTATTTATTTAAATATTGTGGGCTTTTAATTTTTTTATATATGAAAATTATCAGATCAGAATACCACTTCCATAGTCTGTTTCATTTAGGAGTAACTCATGCAATCCATTGTGGCCCAGCTATTATAAATCAAAGATGATGCATTGTCTGGAATAATCAATGAAGTATATGGAAAATTAACATAAAGTCTAAAATGTTATGAAGAAAATTATGGTAAAACATATTAGTACGAAAATAGTGTATGTTCCCGAAACATTTCCTAATCTGGTGGCATCAAATTTTGATAATGATTGTAAACTCAAACCTGAAGTTTAGAGTAAGTATATCATTTATTTAGTGTTATTATTCTAACCATACATTATCAATATAAATATTAGCATATTTAAAAATATAGTCATATATTGTACATCATCAATGCATTAGCAATCATTACAATATATATATATATATATTGTACTGGTCAAAAATGTATGTCCATTCAACAAGATTTAGAATCTAAGCAAAAGTACCCTGAATCCAATCATGCCCAAGATATACAGGTCAGGAGCAATCATGAATTCTAACCTATTTGCCCATTCCCCAAATCTATAACATTATGAACAACACCTACGGTAATACCACACAAATTCATTTCATCCCATCCCGGTGCTACAATGTTTTACATGAGAACTCAACTGGTGATGATGATGATGATAAAAGATTGAGTGAACCCGAAATATCAAGTTAAAAATTATATATAAATATTAATAAGGAGATCTGAACAACTGGATTATAGTTTAAAATATAAATATTTATTTTGAACAGAAATCAAGATGAGTTTATATATATAATCAACTCTACGCTTGTAAAACTTTGTTTGTATTACAACCATTTAAGAAACTTGCTACAACTATTTTTATTTTGACAACATTATTAATGTAGTGTGGCGGTTACAGAAAATGGTTTTATCCGAGTGGTTTGGTAGATGTTTTGTACATAAAAAAATATATTTATAAAGTTACAATAGTTTCGCTGATTATACAATTTCAATACATGAGTTTATTTTCATTTGGAGATTTTCTTTATAATAATTAAAATAAGGATACATTTTGATCAGTAGACTAAAACATTTTCAGCATTTAATGATAGAATATAGCGAAACTGTAATTGCGGCAACGGCTTATTTTAATAAAGGGGAGGGCAGCTTCATGAGAAGTTGGATTTAAACTCCAATAAAAATATTACTAAGCGAAGAACCTTTTATTATCACATACCATTATGATTTACTTTGCTAAACAGGTTAGAAAACATCACTATAAGAAATGGTGGTGCTAGCATAATATCAGCAAGAGGAAATGGCACATTTGGACAGTACAAGGTCATTCTCCAATTTTCTTTAAAGGTGTTACATGCCAGCTTCATGCTAAAGCAGTACAGGAAAAAAAGGTAGGTAGAAAGATTCTATGGGCCAGACCATGGCACATCCATACATTGCTTCATCTACTCTTAACATGCATGTTCAAGAAGTAAACATTGACTTCTATTACGAATGAGAACACTAATGACGAAGCTTTGAATCTCTGGAGTGAGGTACAGGTGACTCAAAGCAGTATATAAATATATACTTGGGGATGAATGATGAGGATCATGACTCCCTGGAGTGAGGTACAGGGGAATCAGATCGAAGCCTTATGCAGCTTATGAATAATTGGACATAAGCTAGCAACGCTATCATAATAATATAAAATCACTAAATTTAAATATTAAAGAAAAGCCTTAAATGGTTTAAAAAATACGTAATGATATGCTAAAATAATGACCCACATAATCTAAAGTCATTGATTATAAATTAAACTATCATCAATGAAGCGTGCATTGCTCCCCCTTCTTGAATCAATATTTTAACATAGGAAACCAAAACTAAAATTCATGCACTTAATAGTGCAAATTATGAAACAAATTTAAATTGCCAGCCTTTGTGGCAATGATGATCAATAAGAAATTAATAAAAACTAACAGACACCAATATCCACCCCAGATTGCAAAAGTATTTATACATTTTGTATAAATTTATGATAAAACATTTTTTTTTAAAAAAAGCAGGTATTTATTTAAAGTACAAACCCAATCTTACGAGATATTTAAAATACATAACAAAAACCCATTAATTCCCTCCTCCCCTTTTTATTCCACAGCAGGCTATAGAAGTTTGCAAGATTAAGTTTGAATGGCATTTACAAATAAAATTAAGTGGAAAATATAAAAATATTATTAAAATTAAATTATAACTGCACTAAATTATAAAGATAATAAGAAGTGTGAGTTGGATGAATGATTATTTTGGATAGCAGAAAATTGATACAAAAGATTAGTGAGCTTTAAAAAATTTAAACATAAAGAAAACATTAGTTATTAAATTACAAATTAGAATTGGCTAAGGTGGTTATATTGTCTTTGGGCTGATTACCTCAGGATTCTGTGAAGTATTGACAAATATTCTGTGGCAGGTGGCATTCTTAGAACTACATCTTGGCATGAGTTGGCCTGAAGATGGAGGGCAGGCAGCTTAGGCCCTCAAAATTCCAATGGACGTAAAGTCACCTAGTAATGATTGACCAAACTCTGACAATAGATTTTTAGCCCTATTTATGTCAGTTTTTAGCCCCTCAGAGAATGTTTGTTTTAATTAGATTTCCTGGCTCTAATGGATCCTTAATTTAGAAGAGTCTTTACTCTATTGTTAGTAGAGATGCAGTCGTGAGATAACTGTCTAAAGTCAATTCAAACCAATTTTCTGTTTGGAAATGGATTTGACAAAAAATGTTAATAGCTAACTAAAATCCATTAGCTTTGTTTAGATTTTACTTTTTCTTAACTTTAATTTACAAATTCCTTTTTTTAAAATTATGAAACAAACTTCCCACCCCTTTAATTATTTTTAGACAGTCATCTTGAATTTATATGTAGTTTTATATAAAAAAAATATAATTACAATATTAAAATAAAAGTAAGAAAAAAATACAATTTTTAAAAGTCACAAAATTATTTAGTATATAAGCTTCTGTAATATACCTGTATATCTGAGTTACATCCATAAAATCTAATATTTAAAATAATTAAAGATTTTTATTTCAGAATTGTATTTATAAATCTCATAGACGCTTCTCAGAAATACACGTATAGTTTATATATATTTTACAATAACAAACAAAAGAAAAAAAAGGAGCTTGATGACACATGAGCTGTGGCAGAACCATGAAACTCTATCTTGAACTAAGGTCGACTGTTTCACACTTCCCCACTTAAAATGACAAACAAAACAATGAATAAAAAATGCCTTTACTTCTAATTCATTCACAACCGAAGAACAACCAATTTTCTTTCAAAACATTATTTAATATCCGGAAAATGCGACTTACCGTAATCTGCACTACGGGGCGCCATCTAGGCATTTGAACCTAGAAAAATTTATAAAGTAGGCAGATACGTAAGTCAAAAAAAAAAAAAATTTTTTTTCTTCCTTTTAAATTTTGCATCCGGTCGTTAGCCTATGTCACTAGCTCAGTGGAATAGCAGAGATTAAATAATATAAGATCTTATCTAATTAGATTTCAACATTAAAAAATAAATAAAATAAGCCACTGCCAGTAATTAACATACAAACATTTATTTATGCACATATATATAAGATTTAAAATTATTTTAGTATTAGTTTACATTTTAACATTTAACATTATTTTTAACTTTGATTTTGATTTTAATTTACCTTTAATTACTATTATATTCTAATTTTACATTTTAATTAAGTTCGCACAGATGGGATTATAAAAGCTTGTTATAATAAGTTGCTATAGATCGGTTACATAGATTACACGGTTAAAAACATTCCAAAGTAAACATAAGCGATCAAAATATAAAATTATTGATTACTGACAATTGCGGAGGGAAATTTATATGTAACCCAATAGTATTCACCATAAGATACTTGCATTGTCACCAATAACTTAAAAGACATCCGAATAAATACATTTTAGATACTCACCGTAAGGTATCATTATTTATCGAATGTCTATATATTTTGATCAAATATGAAAACGCAAAACATAGTTAACCGATAAACAATCCATGCAAGCGTCTATAAACAACTTAAATTTAATGCATTTTTATTTAGGGTCGAGCATGAATACTACATAGATTTGCATTGAAATTAAAATATTCTATCCCTATTTAACCTTAGGCTAAAATTCGCAGTCAAACTGGCATCAATCCATCTGATACATCGATGTATTCAATGTAATACGAAATACGGCAGCACCAAAAGAATTAAGAAAAGACATTGACCCTCAATCAGATAGGAATATTACATCTATCTAACGAGAAGAACAATAAAAAAAAAACTCCATAGAAAGGAACTGCGTTCTCCGTCTTATAATTCCTTCCATAGGCAAACGGGTGAGTGCGGCGTATATATAAACGATTCTGCCCGTAGCGAATCTCCGATTACATCTACTAACTACATCAATATATCCAATCCATTGACCCAATCTAACAATGACATAAATAACCTAAGATTACCCTCCCCTAATATAACTTTACGAATCTATACAGCCATTCACGCCCGACTTAAGTTTAACATTTTTATAATTAATTTAACGGAAAACAAAAATCATAATAAAACTTAAAAGAACAAAAAATAAATAAATGGAAATGATTTTACAAAATAAATACATTAAATAAAATTATAACTAATTAATAAATAGTATCGGTCAGATAGAATAATATTGCAATTATTTAAATCTGGAAAGTTTTAATTTACTGTTCATAAATTTTAAAGTTCTTACGGTTATTTAAATAGTTCATCTTCATATATTCCTTGCCGTTTGAACATGAATTCCCACGTCATCCGAAGATTGGTATCCTGTTGGCCGATTTATTTATCCATCCGGAGATTTTTTTAGTGTAGTTGGTCCTCAATGTAGAAACGATGGCTCATTTTTCTTCCTTTCTTAGCAGAACTGAAGGGATTGAAGCTGTGCATCTTTTTCAATCCCCTCAGCACTAACACCTAGCTGTTACATCATAATAATCATCAATAACTAGTCACTGATTAATAATTTCCAAATTTTCCTTTTATATTAATGTGAAGGATTGAATTTACATTACGTCACCGATGCGATGGTCCTTTCGCTGCGGTCCGATTCCATAGGGATTTCTTCTTATTTGCTAACAGTTTCTATTGTTTTCTTATCTGACCGGTGTTTTTACATTTAAATGCCGAAGGCTAGTTTACATTTAACTAATTAACAATCATTTCCATTTCTGATTAATTAACCTGTTTTCCAAATCAAAAATATATTTAAAGATAAATTTAAAGATATAATTTCATCTCCAAATCTTTTTAAAATTTAGTTTTAAAATACTTTTTCTTTAATAAAGTTTTATTTTAATAATTTTTCATTATCTGTGCGATTTAATTAATATATAAGAGTTTAAGATGATATTTAATTTCAATTTTTAATTCTTAAAGAAAATTTTTAAATGCGAACTTTTTAATTTACTTTCATGTTTAATAAATTTAAAAAAAAACAAACAATGTAACGAACGTCTATGCTCGTTACAATATGAAAAAAATTATTATAGTGCCTTTTTCTTTTGCACTAAAGGTTTCTGAACTTATTTACCCTGTCTTCAACTATCTCCTGCCCTATTCTTTCGGTTGCTCCCTTATAATTTATTTTATCTGCCTGCTATCCTCAACTGTCACCTACATTATACATATATAATACATCTGGTTCACTAATTAATATGATTATAAATTAACTATTTACAAATAAATATGGAAAGCAAAAAAAACTTAAATAAAAAAACTACCATATTACTTGGATTTTCACCTTCCATTTTTATCTTGGCTGTTCTTCCGCACCTAGAATAGACTTGAAGTTTTGTTGTTATTGCATAATCATTATCTTTTATTATATTTGGTCATTGCTATACAAAATTTTTTTATAGTTAACATCAATTCTCTACTATCACCCACTCAATCCAGGTTCAAATTCACTTTTGAATTCTGTTTTAAAATAACACCTGTTGGCAAATTTATATCAGGGTGCCAGCCAACAAAGTCCCACAGAATGTACAAGTAAAAGCTGGGTCACTCAATTCTCATCTACAAGAAATACATATTTTTGTAAGAACAGTCTTTTCAAAATGTATTAATAATTACATTCTTTTACATGTATACATTACATTTTTATATCCATGTGACATTAATTTCAATTATATTATTGGATGTATAAACTTAAGAGAAAAATTTACAATGACTGGGTGTACAAACTTGAAAAAAAATCTTACACATATATATTGAAGCAATGGATCTGAAGCCCAATCCATGCTTCACATCTTCCTATAAACTTAATTAGTATTGTAGACCTGAATTAAGTTTATAGTTCAATATCAGCAGGGTTTTGCATTAGAGTTAAAAATAATTATGCTTATCAAATGTGTTTTACATTTAAATATTTTGTTTTAAATAAATTTCATTCTATTAATAAAAATTGCTTAACCTATTAGTCAAACATATATATACATCTAGCGTATATATATGAGTTAATGCAAAATTCTGCTGAAATAAAATGCTTATTCTACTATAAAAAAATAATAATATATTGTTGTTAAAATTTTGTTAAAATATTTAGTATGATTTGATTTTGAGATAAGCCCACCAACATTTCTAAAAGAATGTATATTTTAATTAGTTAAGCCCATTCAAGTCAAATTAAAGATGGCCTTCTCTTTCTTTCTTTTTAGTTAATAGAATTCAAACTTTAAAGAAAGAAATTTAGAGTAAAAAAGTAAAAGTTATTTTTAGAAAATGTTGCTTTGAAACAAAGGAGCATGGGGAGGCTTATCAAGATCTCAGATCATACAAACAATAGAAGGTAGCTAAGAAAAAAAGTTATAAAAGGGAGAGAACAAAAGAGGAGATTCATTCAGATTTTGCTATTGGAAGAGTGATATCAGATTTTGCTATTGCAAGGTTGATTCAAGATTTTACTCTTGCAAGTTTCATTCAGATCTGCTATTGCAAGGTGCATTCAGATTTCTCTTAGGAGAACTCTGTCAGATTTTGTTTGTGATTTTATTCCAAAAAGTCTACAATTATCGTCTACAAATCATGAAGAAGTTTGAACCTGCTCAAGCTAAAAATCGTATAAGTATGATGGATTCTAATATGCTCGGCTAGGCAAATAAATAGCTTTGCCTATCGCCGGGGTTCCTCAATACCAGAAAAATGCCGTAGTATTTACTCAATCGTCATCTGAACTCTGCCGTGTCTGGAGGACTTTTTGTGAAACCATGCTACTGATTTCCACTTTCCTTGTCCGGTCGAACACATCTCATCAGACGGATCAAGCTACGCCCGTCGATGGAACATGACCAAGGAATAAGGATGGTAATCATATCTCTCCTCATGAACTATTCATTATGCTAACCTTTTTGTCCATACTTTTTATAATTGCTTTCTTGAATATTTATGAAATGTTTGCTTAATGATATTTATAATGTAACTATTTTTATTAGACTAGTTAGATATATGTATATGTGATCATCTACTTAGATAGTTAACCCCTTTCCTTCGCTATTCTTCATTACTCCCCATGTGTAAATATTTAATTTCATTGCGGTTAAGTTTATTAGTTAATTGTTCATATAAAAATCCCTTACCAGTTTTATTCATACTTGTAAAATTTAGTACGAGTAAGTTTTTTTTCTTTTTTTTGTTTGCCAATTTGATCTCCTCGATAACGCTTATTTTGTCCGCCATTAGCTTCTTACGTATGTCAGATTTAGTGATATACATCTTAAATGATTTTAAACTCTGTTTTAGTGCAAAGCAATTAGAAACTGCTTTGCGAAAGATTCGTATTATAGCACTTTGTCGAGCAGATTCGAGTGACAATGTTTAATCAAACTGGGAAGGAAAGATTTAGACCGCAAGCAGATTAATCGGGTTTCATTCTCTCATTAGTTATTCAGAAATTTCGGGGAATAGCGAAGGCCATTAAATTATTAATAATATTTCAAATGTCATTTATTAAAGATATTTATTTCACTAAAAAGCTTGCGTTTGCTAGTTATCTTTTAATGCTTTGTTTTACTTTCAAATGATCCAGGCACGCAGAACACATTTCTAAGTATTTTTGCAATTTAACTATTTAAGCTCCGCAGGTGGTTTTGTCCATGTATCCCGCTGATGCTAAGCTCGTGGCTCGGGAAGAAAATATCTATGCGTGTCTCAGATAGTGTTGTTGGTTCGTGGGTTAGTCTCGAGAATATACGAAGAGGGCAGGGGTCATAGTATTCTTGATTTAATATCTCGCGTATGAGTGGCCCCGAGGTACCTTCGCCTAGTATTCGAACTGGGTTAAGCCAACATACATCATCTGACCGTCACAGTAGATTTTTTTTTTCCGCATTCTGGCGTCCATCGTGTGGCTATTCGAAATTTTCCACAACCTGTAGGCAGCGTTTATGTTTTAAATAATAGTATTATGTAGAATTTTTTTTGTCATCGGATTTGTACGCATATATATAGTGATTGTTTTAGATAACACGAAATAATTGTTAGTTATACGTAATATTTTTTGCTTCGAGTTTGTCGCCACGGGACGAATGTCATTTTTTTAAAATTAAAAATAAGTACCCTGAGAAGTTTGTTTTAGTTTTTAATACATTTATATAAAAAATATATATATATAATTTTTTTTCTGAGTCTTGTTTCCTAATGTGAGCAAACGTCATTTTTTTAAAAAAAAAATTAATTAAAAAGTTAAAGGTGTCATAAAGTAAAATTTTTTTCCGAGTTGGTATATATATGAAATGAATGTTTTACATTTAGAAAAGTTAACACTCCGTTAGTTTTTTTTTTTATAGATAGTGAAGATATATATTAATGAGTATAGATATCAGAGTTATAGCAAGATTTTTACCCCTAATGAGTAGTTTTGTCATGGCCAGTCGCCATATTGTTGTTTGTCTTATAAAGTATATCGCTTCGATGAGGCGGAAGTGTCAAATATATACCCACCCGCCCTCCCTTAAAATAGCTTTCGTACTTTATGTTACTTTAGTACTACTTAAACATGAGAAGTTTTGAAATAATAATGTTTTTCGAAATATAACATATATACGATAGTGTTAATATTTTAGTAAAAATTACAAATAGATAATAAAAAAATTTTTTCCGTTTGTATAAATTTTTGTGAAGATCTAAGAGATAACATTTTTCCATTAATAGAAAGTTAAATGAAGATCAAAAAGTTTTGATAAGTTCAAATTGACACGTGTCAACGTATGGTGTTAGCAAATATTTTTTTCACTTTCTCTGCGTTTCGTTTCTTTATATTGAATAATTGTAATCATGTAAATTTTTTTTTTCCTTTTTAAAGATTTTGAAATTACGTTTCTTCGCAAACATATATAAATTAAGTTTTGTTTCAATACTAGCAAACTTAATTTTATCTTTATGAAAAGTAAATGCGTATGTTCGTTAATAAATATATAGATTAAAGTATTTTTGCATAACATATATGTCAGCCACCTTTAGTTAAGATTTTTTTTCTTCTCTCAATTCGGATTATGCTATTGAATCATTTATTGAGTAACCGTTAGGTGAAGCCCCTTTGAGTAACCGTTAGGTGAAGCCCTTGTTTTTTAGTAACCATATTTGGTGAAGACCCTTAGAGTAACCGTTTAGGTGAAGACCCCTTACATTGTAGAGTTCTCGATTGCTGTGTAGCCTGAAATAATAGGTCTATGTCCGCAATCATTGTTTCCCTGTCATAGTTGTGACCAGCGTTTACTAGCCTGAAATAATAGGAGTATGCGGTTGGCAATTTGACATTCTTTCTAATAAATTCATGTACATGATAATAAAAGAAATATTTGTATAGGTATATCTGTTTGTATATTTATATGTAGTCATATATATGCTTATTTAATGATGTACATATTCATATATATGGATGCATATGGTATACACTTCGTTATAGTTCGGTAAAACCCGTTTTTATATAAATGTTTTTTGAAACAGTTTTTGATCTCAATGCGTGATTCTGTAAAATTGCTTGATAATTGTTAATCTATTTCGGGTTGTGACCAAAATGGTAGTTGGTTTCAATCCCAGGTTTATAATTCGGAGTGGCGGTTATCATGGGATTTTACTTTTATTTTAATTTTTTTTGTATATATTTTGTTTTGTTAATCGTACTTTAGGCTGTTTAAATTGTTTTTTTTGTGTGTCATGACCAAAACGGTAGCGTGGTTTCGAACCCAGGTCAGACATGTTACCTTACTTAGTTGTTATGCGTCTTAGACTGAATTAATATTGTCATTTAAAATACCATTTACTTATTCATGCATAGATTTTTTTTGAAAGTGAAGTGAAAATCAAAATAAATTGTAATCGCATTAAACTTTATAAACCTTATCAATGTGTGCTTGGATCATTATCCATTAATATGTATATTTGATATGGCCATTGTCTTGTCGACTGGCGCCCTTCTCAAATAAATTTGTCGGCAAGTGCAATCTCTCATATCGGATATCAAATAAACCAAACTATAGTAGATGATCAAAATAAAAATGTATGTGTAGTGAGCCAAAATAATTTTGAAACATGACTTATGTATATTTTGCTCACATATTCCTTTTGAAATATAAACTTGTGTATTAATGTAAATGCATTTTTTTTAGTTGTTTCAGGTGTCGGAGAAAGTCAGGTCAAGCTGTAAGTTTATTATTTTTAATGATATAGTAACAAAGTAGCAGTGATATTTAAGTGAAATATATAAAAATAAATAAATAAAGTGAGGAGAATATATGTAGTATAAATATTAAAACAGACATGGCAGGATTTGATATTTTTTTCATGAACAAACAGACACATAGGCATAGGTTTAAGATGGGACCTCGTGAGGTAGGCAAAGTTAATTTCTGAAAACATAAAGAATTTAGAATACTGACTTATTTTTTAAAGAACTAAAATTTTTCTTCACATACAGGATATAGCTCCTAGATACACGTAATACAATATACTTATATAGATTGTTATTAAAATACATTTTAGAAATAAATTGTTTTATAACAAAATAGCCAATATTAGGCAAAAATGGAGGAACAGAAGAGAGGCGAAGTTTATAGGTCAATATGTACTCATAATGAACAAAAATACAATTTGGAAGATCTCGTCAAAGAAATGAGAGATGAAGATGAAATGATGATGAAAATGTTGCAAGAATTTATGAATATCACATCGCAAAGATTGAACCATTTGGAGGCACATATGGAACTCCATCAAGAACGGAATATTGTAACAGAAGCATCACCAGAAGATGAAACTCAAAATCAAGATGACACTGATATGAAATCGTCGAGTGATTATGAATCAGGTGAAGCCACTCACCAGTCGGATTTCTTTGGACAAATGAGTGAGGAGAGTAAAAAAACAAATGATCAACAGCTGTTGAAACAACTCCAGGTGCAACAGGACAGTGAAATCTTTACTGTGGCAAAGATTAGCAACATAAAATGTTTTAGAGAAGAACCGGTTGGGAACTCTAGACACCACCTTGATAGCTTGAAAATCTGTCTCCAAGTCCAGAACATGAGTGAGCAAGAAAAGAAGGCAAAGGAAAAATTAAGACGTACAGCTCGGCATCGCAAGAATCGAAACCGGCAATATAAATGCAGGAAAGGAAAGCAAGCATGGCTAAGAGACCTTAGGCCAAGTAGTAAAGTGTGGAGGAAAGTTAAAAAGTTTTTCCCAATATATAAAGGCCCTCACACATTAAAAAAGAAGTGTGGAATAAGTGTTTTGTTTTGGAAAAATAATCTCAGCCTATAAAGACAGTATAATGCTACAAACATAAAACCTTATGTACCACCAGACCCCGGAAAAAAAATTAAAAATAGATACATACCATGTTAGACTAAATACAACACAGACCCGATTTAAGACACAGAAGATTAAATTATGGATAAACCGTGAGATATAATAAAGTAAAGAAAACACCGTAGGTAGTAACAAATTAAATATTACAGCAAATAAAGAGTAGGTTTGAACTCACCTGGCACAAATTCTTACCTCTGACCTGAAGCAACAGCATTTTTTTTTAACATTTTTTTTTTGCTCACTAACTATTGGGAAATGAAGTAATGGATCTGAAGCCCAATCCATGCTTCACATCTTCCTATAAACTTAATTAGTATTGTAGACCTGAATTAAGTTTATAGTTCAATATCAGCAGGGTTTTGCATTAGAGTTAAAAATAATTATGCTTATCAAATGTGTTTTACATTTAAATATTTTGTTTTAAATAAATTTCATTCTATTAATAAAAATTGCTTAACCTATTAGTCAAACATATATATACATCTAGCGTATATATATGAGTTAATGCAAAATTCTGCTGAAATAAAATGCTTATTCTACTATAAAAAAATAATAATATATTGTTGTTAAAATTTTGTTAAAATATTTAGTATGATTTGATTTTGAGATAAGCCCACCAACATTTCTAAAAGAATGTATATTTTAATTAGTTAAGCCCATTCAAGTCAAATTAAAGATGGCCTTCTCTTTCTTTCTTTTTAGTTAATAGAATTCAAACTTTAAAGAAAGAAATTTAGAGTAAAAAAGTAAAAGTTATTTTTAGAAAATGTTGCTTTGAAACAAAGGAGCATGGGGAGGCTTATCAAGATCTCAGATCATACAAACAATAGAAGGTAGCTAAGAAAAAAAGTTATAAAAGGGAGAGAACAAAAGAGGAGATTCATTCAGATTTTGCTATTGGAAGAGTGATATCAGATTTTGCTATTGCAAGGTTGATTCAAGATTTTGCTCTTGCAAGTTTCATTCAGATCTGCTATTGCAAGGTGCATTCAGATTTCTCTTAGGAGAACTCTGTCAGATTTTGTTTGTGATTTTATTCCAAAAAGTCTACAATTATCGTCTACAAATCATGAAGAAGTTTGAACCTGCTCAAGCTAAAAATTGTATAAGTATGATGGATTCTAATATGCTCGGCTAGGCAAATAAATAGCTTTGCCTATCGCCGGGGTTCCTCAATACCAGAAAAATGCCATAGTAATTACTCAATCGTCATCTGAACTCTGCCGTGTCTGGAGGACTTTTTGTGAAACCATGCTACTGATTTCCACTTTCCTTGTCCGGTCGAACACATCTCATCAGACGGATCAAGCTACGCCCGTCGATGGAACATGACCAAGGAATAAGGATGGTAATCATATCTCTCCTCATGAACTATTCATTATGCTACCCTTTTTGTCCATACTTTTTATAATTGCTTTCTTGAATATTTATGAAATGTTTGCTTAATGATATTTATAATGTAACTATTTTTATTAGACTAGTTAGATATATGTATATGTGATCATCTACTTAGATAGTTAACCCCTTTCCTTCGCTATTCTTCATTACTCCCCATGTGTAAATATTTAATTTCATTGCGGTTAAGTTTATTAGTTAATTGTTCATATAAAAATCCCTTACCAGTTTTATTCATACTTGTAAAATTTAGTACGAGTAAGTTTTTTTTTCTTTTTTTGTTTGCCAATTTGATCTCCTCGATAACGCTTATTTTGTCCGCCATTAGCTTCTTACGTATGTCAGATTTAGTGATATACATCTTAAATGATTTTAAACTCTGTTTTAGTGCAAAGCAATTAGAAACTGCTTTGCGAAAGATTCGTATTATAGCACTTTGTCGAGCAGATTCGAGTGACAATGTTTAATCAAACTGGGAAGGAAAGATTTAGACCGCAAGCAGATTAATCGGGTTTCATTGTCTCATTAGTTATTCAGAAATTTCGGGGAATAGCGAAGGCCATTAAATTATTAATAATATTTCAAATGTCATTTATTAAAGATATTTATTTCACTAAAAAGCTTGCGTTTGCTAGTTATCTTTTAATGCTTTGTTTTACTTTCAAATGATCCAGGCACGCAGAACACATTTCTAAGTATTTTTGCAATTTAACTATTTAAGCTCCGCAGGTGGTTTTGTCCATGTATCCCGCTGATGCTAAGCTCGTGGCTCGGGAAGAAAATATCTATGCGTGTCTCAGATAGTGTTGTTGGTTCGTGGGTTAGTCTCGAGAATATACGAAGAGGGCAGGGGTCATAGTATTCTTGATTTAATATCTCGCGTATGAGTGGCCCCGAGGTACCTTCGCCTAGTATTCGAACTGGGTTAAGCCAACATACATCATCTGACCGTCACAATATTATCCATTATTATTCAAAACAGAAGAAAAACACTATACATACATATTAAATGTTATACAGGATATTGCTGGGTGTAGGAATTTTGAATAGCCCCATATTGGGTGACAAACCCGGGGAAAAAAATCTACTGTACCAGTTGAAAATGTATTGTCCGTCCAACAAGATTTAGAATCTAAGCAAAAGTACCCTGAATCCAATCATGCTCAAGATACACAGGCCATGAGCAATCATGAATTCTAACCTATTTTCCCATTCCCCAACACTACAACATTATGAACACCTACAGTGATACCACATAAATTCATTCCATGCCATCCTGGTGCTACAACATTTTACATGAGAACTCCATTGGTGATGATGATGATGAGAGATTGAGTGAACCCAAAATATCAAGTTAAAAATTATATATAAATATAAATATTAATAAAGAGATCTGAACAACTAGATTATAGATTAAAATATAAATATTTATTTTGAACAGAAATCAAGATGAGTTTATATATATAATCAACTCTACGCTTGTAAAACTTTATTTGTATTACAACCATTTAAGAAACTTGCTACAACTATTTTTATTTTGACAAAATTGTTAATTTAGTGTGGTGGTTACAGAAAATGGTTTTATCCGAGTGGTTTGGTGGACATTTTGTACATAAAAAAATATATTTATAAAGTTACAATACTTTCACTGATTATATGATTTCAATACATAAGTTTATTTTCATTTGGAGATTTTCTTTATAATAATTGTAAATTATATAATTTTAAATCTTCTCATTCGATAATTTAATTTATAAACAAATTAAGTGTATGTCACGCTTGAATGTGAAGCTATAATAATATACAGGAATTAATATACGCTAAGCGCTTTCGAGGTCCTTTACCTCATATTCATAGCGGTGCTGTGAGCTGCGAACTGTAAAAAATGGAGCGGGAGAAGTGGTATGCAAAGCATATGCAAATGGACTAAATAGTCCAGCGTTTAGAGATGTCGAAGCAGGTGTCACGTCTGTTGATAGAGTTGTTATTGTTATTGATGTAGTACGCTTCTCTGATCTTCCGCTTAATGTCGTTTTTCTCGATACAGACTATTTTAGGGTGGGAAGGTTCAAATAAATGTCCAGTCTTCTTGGAGTGTTCCAGAAATGTTGATGAGTTATCATTATTTTTCATAGCTCTATTATATGTGTATCTGTGTTGTGCTGTCCGGGTGATTGTGCCTGCCTTGGTTTCTCCAAAATAAATGGCGCGGCAACTGGGTTGTGGGCAAGTTATGCTGTAAACGACATGAGGGGTCTGAGAAGGTTCTATTTTGTCCTTGGAGTTATTGATGAGGCGGTTAGTGCAAGGGGGTGTATGAAAGCTGATTTTAAATTTATTGTCTAAAATCTTGATTAGTTGGTGGGAGATTTTAGGTATGTGTGGAAGAGTGATATATGGAAGTTTAATGTTGTTTTTATTAATGGTGATTTTTGTATGAAACTGTTTGATTTTGTTGTTGATAATATGGAGTTTATAGCCTGCCTGTAGTAGATCTTTGGTATAGAGATGTATGTTGTTCTTTCGATCTGCCTCAAACTTGCACAGCTGCATGTTTCTGTGTAGGAATGCTTGTAGTCCTGCTAATTTGTGAGAGTTAGGCACGTTAGAATGAGGATGTATGAAGCCTCTGATTTCAAAAGGCTTTATAATCATTGAATAATTTATACATGGTTCATCGTGCGTTAACTTAAGATCCAGATAATTTAGGCTTTGGGATGCATCTTCAGATGTGGAATTAATGGTTAGGTTAGTGCTGTGCTTAAGCTCTTGTATAATATTGTTTGTGGTGTACTGATTGGCTAGAATAAGTATGTCGTCAACGTACCGTATGTATAAAATGTGGGGGTTGTCAGCTTGGTGTTTAGGCACTATTAGTTTTTCGTAGTAATTAAGAAAAATACTAGTTATGATTCCGCTGAGGGGGAGGCCCATCGGCCATCCGCTTTTCATATTGTACCAAGCGTGCTCAAACGTTGTGTATATATGCTTATCCATCCAAGTTAAAAATGTAATGATGAAATTAAGGCGTTCAGATGACATTGTATTGGTGAGTTCTTGTTGGATAATGTGAATAGATTGTTTTCTGTCCACGGATCCATACAACTCTTTGACGTCAAAGGTGGTCATTCGGAAGTTGTTACAGATCGTGGCTTTTTTGATTTTCTCCACGACCTGAAAGGATGAATTAACAGAAAAATTCCCAAAGCCCAGGCTGTCGATTAATAGTTGATTAACCATTGTTGCGGTTTGAAAATAATGGACTCCCCCAAAATCCATCATTAGACGCAGAGGTTCACCGGGCTTGTGGAGTTTAATGTTGGCAAACACTCTAGGAGCTTTGGTGGAGGAAGGATAAACTCGGTAGTATTCTGCGGTAGAAATGCCTTTGTTTTTATAAGGACGGAGAATGGATGCAATAAACTTATCGCGGTTAAGCTTATTGTTGAATTGTGTGACAGGAGTGAGTTGTAGACTTGTGATTTGTTCTTTTATTTTATGCTTATAGTCTTGCGAGTTTAAGAGCACAAATCTGTTGCCCTTATCTTCTTTAAGGCAAATCAAATTATTAAGATCAATGAACTGTTTCGTAATTTTAATGTCGTTACTCCAGCCATGATCTTTTATATGTAGCTGTTTATGTGAGATAGATTTAACTATATTTGTTATGATGCTATCTCTAAGTGGATTATTAATCAAATTTGCTTCGACGTCAGCGATTAGTTCCAATTTAGGTTGTCTCCATTGGCCTCCTACAAATCTAGGTCCAAGGGAAAGGACTCTTGCTATTCTATCGGGGGGAGTGAGGCCAGTTCTATTGACAAATGAAGTTTGTAGTAAATCAATATTTATATTTTGTTTATTACCCCCTTGCACTAACCGTCTCATCAATAACTCCAAGGACAAAATAGAACCTTCTCAGACCCCTCATGTCGTTTACAGCATAACTTGCCCACAACCCGGTTGCCGCGCCATTTATTTTGGAGAAACCAAGGCAGGCACAATCACCCGGACAGCACAACACAGATACACATATAATAGAGCTATGAAAAATAATGATAACTCATCAACATTTCTGGAACACTCCAAGAAGACTGGACATTTATTTGAACCTTCCCACCCTAAAATAGTCTGTATCGAGAAAAACGACATTAAGCGGAAGATCAGAGAAGCGTACTACATCAATAACAATAACAACTCTATCAACAGACGTGACACCTGCTTTGACATCTCTAAACGCTGGACTATTTAGTCCATTTGCATATGCTTTGCATACCACTTCTCCCGCTCCATTTTTTACAGTTCGCAGCTCACAGCACCGCTATGAATATGAGGTAAAGGACCTCGAAAGCGCTTAGCGTATATTAATTCCTGTATATTATTATAGCTTCACATTCAAGCGTGACATACGCTTAATTTGTTTATAAATTAATTTATAATAATTAAAATAAGGATACATTTTGATCAGTAGACTAAAACATTATTTATTTTACATTTTCAGCATTTAACAATAGAATATAGCAAAACTCTGTAATTGTGGGAATGTCTTATTTCAATGAAGGGGGGGGCAGCTTCTGTGAGAAGTTGGATTTAAATTCTAACATAAAATATTACTAAGAGAAGAACATTTTATTATCACATACCATTACAATTTACTTTGCTAAACAGGCTAGAAAACTAACTATAAGAAATGGTGGTAACAAGAGGAAATGGCACATTTGGCCAGTACAAGGTCATTCTCCAATTTTCTTTAAAGGTGGTACACACCAGCTTCATGCTAAAGCGGTACAGGAAGAAAAGGTAGATAGGAAGATTCTATGGACCGGACCATGGCACATCCATACATTGCTTCATCTACCCTAACCTGCATGTTCTAGAAGTAAATGCCAACTTCTATTATGAACGAGAACACTAATGACGAAGCTTTGAATCCCTGCAGTGAGGTACAGGTGACTCAAAGCAGTATATAAATATATACACAGAGAAGAATGACAAATGATGAGGATCATGACTCCCTGGAGTGGGGTACAGGCAAATCAGATCAAAGCTTTATGCGGCTTATGAATAATTGGACATATGCTAGCAATGCTATCATAATAATATAAAATCACTAAATTTAAATATTAAAGAAAAGCCTTAAATGGTTTAAAAAATACGTAATGATATGCTAAAATAATGACCCACATAATCTAAAGTCATTGATTATAAATTAAACTATCATCAATGAAGCGTGCATTGCTCCCCCTTCTTGAATCAATATTTTAACATAGGAAAACAAAATTAAAATTCATGCACTTAATAGTGCAAATTACGAAACAAATTTAAATTGCCAGCCTTTGTGGCAATGATGATCAATAAGAAATTAATAAAAACTAACGGACACCAATATCCACCCCAGATTGCAAAAGTATTTATACATTTTGTATAAATTTATGATAAAACGTTTTTTTTAAAAAAAGCAGGTATATATTTAAAGTACAAATCCAGTCTTACGAGATATTTAAAATACATAACAAAAACCCATTAATTCCCCCCTCCCCTTTCTATTCCACAACGGGATATAGAAGTTCACAAGATTAAGTTTGAGTTGCATTTACAAATAAAATTAAGTGGATAATATAAAAATATTATTAAAATTAAATTATAACTGCACTAAATTATAAAAATAATATGAAGCATGAGTTGGATGAATGATTATTTTGCATAGCAGAGAATTGATACAAAAGATTAGTGAGCTTTAAAAAATTTAAACATAAAGAAAACATTAGTTTACATATTAAATTACAAATTAAAATTGGCTAAGGCAGTAATATTGTCTTTGAGCTGGTTACCTCAGGATTCTGTGAACTATTGAGGAATCTTCTGTGACAGGCAGCATTCTACATCTCAGCACGAGTTGGCCTGAAGACAGAGGGCAGGTGGCTTAGGCCCTCAAAATTTCAATGGATGTGAAGTCACCTAGCAACAATTGACCAAACTCTGACACAATAGATTTTTAGCCCTCTTTATGTCAGTTTTTTAGCCCCTCAGAGAATGTTTGTTTTAATTAGATTTCCTGGCTCTAATGGATCCTTAATTTAGAAGAGTCTTTACTCTATTGTTAGTAGAGATGCAGTCGTGAGATAACTGTCTAAAGTCAATTCAAACCAATTTCCTGTTTGGAAATGGATTTGACAAAAAATGTTAATAGCTAACTAAAATCCATTAGCTTTGTTTTAGATTTTACTTTTTTTTTAACTTTAATTTACAAATTCTTTTTTTTTTAAATCATGAAACGAACTTCCCACTGATTTAATTATTTTTAGACAGTCATCTTGAATTTATATGTAGTTTTATATATAAAAAAATAATTACAATATTAAAATAAAAGTAAGACAAAAATACAATTTTTAAAAGACACAAAATTATTTAGTATATAAGCTTCTGTAATATATCTGTATATATCTGAGTCGCATCCATGAAAGCTAATATTTAAAATAATTAAAGATTTTTATTTCAGATTTGTATTTATAAATCTCATAGATGCTTCTCAAAAATGCACGTATAGTTTATATAATTTAATATATCCAGCACACAGTTCTTCTTTTCAAAATAGTTCATATATATCTAATATAGAAATAAAACAAACTATCTTTTTCTTTTTAAAAACTTGATTTTTCATGATTATAGTCATAAAACATCAAGTTTTTAAAAAGAAGGAGTTAGTTTGTTTTATTTCTATATAGTTTATATACATTTTACAATAACAAACAAAAAAAAGGAGCTTGATGACATGTGGGCTGTAGCAGAACCGTGAAACTCGATCTTGAACTAAAGTCGACTGTTTAAATATAGTGACCTTTTATCTAGGCCACAGTATTAAATAGTCCAAAATTTTGAATCTTAAAGATATATCTGGCATTAAAAGCTTAATAAATAACTTTACATAGAGACTGTTCCAGATACACTAGAAAATCTGCTTGAATGTAGAAGAGATTACAAACACATTGTATGCTTTCAATAGAGATAAAATAATAATTGAACAGTATTATTATTAATTTGGGGGTATAAATATATTTGCTATTTTATTATGGTTGAATAGTAATTGGAAAAATTAAATTTATAAATCTTGTAAATGAATAATTGTAGTCAATTTCTTAAGCATATTTTTATAGTGAATTAAGACAGTATTGAAGGTAAATGGAGTAATATTAATTATATACATACTGTCGTGTTATTGGTTTATTTCAATTGTACCACAATCCAATGTAATACAAGGTATAAATAACTTAACAGAGAGGGTCTATCAAGAAAAAAAAATCAAAGTGATGACTTTGAGATCTAACACCTAAAAAAAAAAAAAAATTAAAGGAAAAAAGAAAAAACTGAAAAGTCTAAAAAAACATGGAATAATTTTTTTTACTCCTTTTATACATTCTAGATGCTCTTTCATTGATTTATAATTTCTGGGATTCATACTGGAAAGGAAAAATGAGAGCCATATTGGAAAAACAATTGCCTGACAAAATATGCATTCAAACTCAAGACCAAACAAGAAAGTGTAAGCATGAACTTTTATTTTATTTATGTTAGTCAGTTTTTATATTTAAAAATGATTCATGAATTATTTAGAGTGGCAAAGAAAAGAAAAAAAAAAAGTTTTTTGCATGCTCTTTATAAATAAAGAAGAAAATACATTTGGTGGTAAAATATAATCTTAATAAAAATATAATCAAAAATAATTTTGGACAAAACTTTTAAGATTTAAGTCTAACCAACTGAAAGTCTCTTCAAATAGTATAAAGTTAGTGAATTTTAAAAAGAAAGAAAAAAGTGTGAACTTATTTCCTATTCTTATTAAAGAAGAAAAATCATCTGATAATTTTGTTTTAGCATGATTTTGCTTAGTTATTGAAAATGGAAATGTTACAGTGTTATAAATGCCCAAGGATATCATATTTATAATTGCTAATGATTGAGTAAATTCTTCCTAGTATTATTAAAGAACATATTAAAATTTGCTGATAGAAATAACTAAATAAATATTTACTTCTTAATCTCTATTGTGTAATGTGTGAGTTAACAATAATGTGAAATGTTTTAAAAAAGCCAAGATGATTTTTAAAATTATATCAGATATTACCGTGGATGGAAAAATCAATAAGTGATTTTAAAAAGTTTTATCTTGTTGATCGTAATAAACCTATAGCTTCATTTTAAGGAAAACTGTCCGCAGAAAATGTGAATAAACATGGTATTCTTATTTTGTGCTACACAGTTATGAAAGTGTTTGATTTTGTTTCACTATACCAGGATCAAGTATGATAATAATAAAAATATATGGATGCATTACTCATAAAATGTTTTGCCCATAATGCCAGTTTTCCTTGTCAGTCAGCTCATAATGATGGAACAAACTTTGAACTAAGGGGGATAAAATAAAATGGGATAAGATGTTCATTGTTTTTTTTATTACTCATGTTTAATATTATAATATACTGTTTGTAATATGTAATATATAATTTTGTAATATATAATGTTGTGGTATGAATATAGTTGGTTGAAAAGATAATGTTAAATCTCATTTATCTAGACAGAGACAAATATATATTTATCTCTCTCATTTTAAAAATAGCTTCTGATATCCTATTAATGGTTAAACAGACAGAGTAATTTGTCAGAGTGGTAGTATAATGACACAATCATTTTATTGTATGGAATATTTTATATAAGCATTTTACATTTATGAAATATTTCCTATGAATTAGTGTGTCACTTTAATTATAGAATGTAGGCTATTCTTCATTGTCTACATATGTGTTTCTTGTTATAACAAAACATTATCATTATTTTTAAAATAACTAATTGTTGGTTAACTTACAATGTTGATTTGTTTAATGCACTACTAGTTTATGCATTGGAAAATGGGATAATTATATTTTAACTTTTATTGTTAGGCTTAATTTTAACTTTTATTGTTAAACTTAATTTAGTGTATTGACAAGGATTTGTGATCATTTTTTATCTGATAAGTATGTGTAGCATATAGTGGTATCAAATATAGTATCATTGATATTGTGCATGGGTAGATAGAGCACTCTCCCATTGCTTATTTCATGAGAGGATTATATTGTTGAGGCTGATAGTTATTGCTTAGTGTACCGGTCAAAATAGTATGCTCACTTAACAAGATTCAAATCCTAAGCAAAAGTACCTCGAATCCGATCATGCTCGAGATACACAGGTCTGAAGCAGTCCTGAAAGCTAACCTATTTGCCTATTCTTCGAATCTCTGACCCAATGAACAACAATTCTGATGACACAGTAAAATTATTTTAAATCCGTGCCCAGAAGCAAAGTGGAAGAGCATAAGATCAGACTGATGATGATGATCGAAGTCGGAGTAGCCCAGGAATTACATTTATTATAGTTATTTTTATTAATGCTAAGCTATTAGCTAAAGAAAATAGTTCTAAGTACTAATTCGAAAATAATAATTCAACGACAAACCAGGATTTACATGAAATAGATATATTTAATAAATATTAAACGAACGCATATATATGTTACAGAATTGCTTCACGCTTGGAGTGATTTTATACATTTTGAAAACTTGGGATTTGTTTTATAAAATCCCCTTTACATCAATTATTTCATGAATATAATTTTATAGAATATGCTATAAATTGTGTGGGTTGATATGCCAATTTACAAATGTTTACAAATAAAATGCTGTGGATGTACAAAATAATCTACAAGATCGGAACAGATTTGGATTACAGAAAGATACATGATAATTTAACATTAATCATTTTGACAAATAAATATAAATGTATGTTCTCAATCATTTATTTACAATCTTAAAATCATTACATATGTTTGACAGGCATTGTTTGGACATAGCATCTTTAGAATAAGTATACATAAGAAACAAACAATGAGCAATATTTACGAGAATAAATTATACAAATTGATTTACATCTCTGGGAATCAATAAAGTTTTTGTAAACGAAAGCAGTTTTAAGATCAACATACTGAACATATTTTACGAAATGAATCATTATCTTTAACACATCATTGCGACTTACTAAGATTAGATGGATGGATGATCAAATTCAAGAGCAAATTAATGGTACTAGCATACAATAACGAAATAAGGCCTCATGACAATTGGATATTTTATCATTAAAAAGAATACTTGAGACGAATTTATGATTTGATATGTCCGCGCATTCTGGCGGAGCGATATCGAAGGAGAGGCTGAGTTTGAGCCCCCATATCATTATGTACTGCCATCCGCAGCACATAATCCTCATAAACCTTACGTTCCACAGAGAGAATAGTGTCTCTGATTACGAATGATTTTGAAAAGTAGGACGGGAGCTTCATACTTCCGACGCCCCAATGACAAAGCAATCAAGAAATGGAAAGATAAAATATCAGAATGAAAGAAAATGTATGCCAGCAACGTTTATATAATTTTATAATATTATTTAAAGTTTGGAAATGGTCTAACCTCTTGCGCAATAATCTGCTTTCAATTCTGAGTCATTTAACTAATCATAATGAATAATAACGCTTCTGTTTATAATATTATTAAACTAACAACATTTATATTTAAAGAATCGATTCCCAAATATGTATTAACTGGTAGAATTCGCCCTTCAGGCAATGGTAAGAAAAAAAAATAGAATTTCATATTAAGTGTCACGATCTTTTATAAAGGCAACTAAACAAATAAAATAAGCAACCACAATAAAATACTTTTAGGTATTCAACCAACCTAGTGAACGATTTCTATTTTAAATAAACAAATGAATATAATTTTACTAATGAATTTAATTAAAGTCGCGAGATTGATTGATACCGACATATTAGAGAAAATAATATATATATTAAACAAAATAAGTTGTATACATTTAATTGAGCCGCATAAAGTTATATAAACAAAAATTAAGCGTGAAAGCAACGTATATTTAGAATTACATAAGTATTAATAAAGGATTATAGAGAGAGAGTTTACGAGCAAAACTAGCAAAACATCATAAATGGATCTATGAATTAATTTAGCTGCAAATTATAAATCACCCGTGAATGTTCATATTAAGGCAGCTCTAAATTACATGATTTTACCTAATATATCAGCATAGCGGCAGGCAGGCAGGTTGGCAATTCTACGTCATCTCATATGGCCAGTCCGATGGAATTTTGACGGCTGGTAGACAGTTCTTTGAGAGAAGAAGAAAAAGGTGAAAAGATTCCCCTACTCACGCTTCATCATGCAGAACTTGGGTTGGCTTCTTAAAAGTAATTAAACTCAACTGACTAAAAACTCCACTGAACTTAACTAAAAACTGAAAGTAAAACTAACTTCCTTTGTTCTGTGGTTCCTTTTATAACATTTTAATACCACCCAGAATGCAATTTCATATACCAACCTTATCTCTGTAATCCCTTTAAAAACAACATTTAATTAGCAAAATATTTTCAATAGATAAAGCTTGAAATACCATTTTTAGCTATTTTAAATCATTCGACAACAACTGATAAACGATTTGTTTTCGATCTTAATTGCGATTGACAATTCTAATTAAAGGCAACAAGCTGAATTTAAATCATTTGACAACAACTGATAAATGATTTGTTTTTCGATTTTAATTAAGATTTATAAATTTTAATTACAGACAACAATCTGACTAGTGATAAAGATAATTTCAGTATTTCAAGCCTTTCCCATTTTTCTTTGTTGTTACATTCCAATAGTTTAATTAAATACTTTAAATCAAAATACATATAGATATAACAAAAAAATTACAATTATATAAAGAAAATGTTTAGTTGTCAGCAATAAACATTAATAACATTATTGCTTCATTCATATATATACTGTAACCGGCTTCTTTTTCAACCGATCGTATAGGGATTGAGAGCTCCGAAATAAACATGATATAGCGTAAAGCTTTATTTAATTTCCTATATCGATAGTTGTTCATTATCAACACAAGGGGGCGCCAGATATGATGATTTAATTTACAATTTAATTTCTCGCATCACCTTACGTCATATCAAAACGATTTCGAAGTCTTATCCCGCCCATAAGCTCAAACTCCCAGCATGGACCAATAAGGGTCACTCAGGGTCGCGATAAAATTATTTCAAGAATATCATTCTGGTAAAAGACACAATAATAACCAATAGAGAAGAAGCTTGGTTGGTTTATAGATCGGTCCGAGTATTGGGCCGGGACATTGGTTATTTGCGACTAGTACGAATGTTTGATTTATGCGTCCTTATACAAAAAAAATTAGAAGCTTGTAATATCATCCCCCCATTATCATACAGTCCAATAGAATTATTCATATTATCTTTATTGATATTTAAATTACACAGATTAACAATAGACCCTCCCAACTCTTAAACCTATCTTAACTACATAGTAAATAAACATCGTGACTCACGGCACGATGAAGTTTAAAGAAATAAACAAAACAAAGATAAGAAAGACAAATTTAAAAGTAAACATAATTAATTGCGTGAATAAATTTTACTTATAATACTTAAATATATTTTTAATTATAGAGAATGATTTGAGGAATGCTCGACTTGTTTAAATAATAATGGAATTTATTGAATATAAAAAAATGAAACATTAGTTGATAGATTTATTTGCACACACATACACGCATTCTTGCACTCGCACAGAAAAGAACATATTATGAATAATAAACATGGATGATATAATATATTTTCTTCTTTTACATTTGAAGTTAGGTGTGTGTTATAATTTCGTTGCGAAAAGAAAACAATAGTTCTGATCAAAGTTCATAACAGGAAAAGTCCTAAGATTTAAATATGAGGAATTATATAACGTCTGATATTTTATTTACGGAACTTGAGGTTAAAATATTAATATTCAAATATGAGGGATTATGGATCATTTTATATTTTGATTTACGAAATGTGAATTTAATTAGTTATGAGATTGCCTTTTAAAGTATACTTAAAGAATGAATGGGAGCATAAAAGAAATAAAATGTTTACCTAGGATTTTGCGTAGTCTTCTGCTGCTTCTAATTTGATGAGGGTTCGAACCGGTTGGATACTGTTTCCATAATAAGTGGTTATTTATTTTATATAAATTCAGCATAGTATATTTGGACAATTCTTATAAGTTAGGCGGGACGACGTCCTTGGACTGATTGGAGTACGATATTTGGATGACACTGTGGTTGATTGTTCATAGCGGTGGAGATGTTCTGGCAGCGGAGCGTCGATCAATCACTGAGGGGTTTCTTAGCCCATCATGACTATCGACGCTCTAAAGGTTAATTTCACAGCGGTCATATTGGATAACAAAAAAATTACAGTTGTAGCTTCTGGAAGAATTTTAACAAAAACTATAAGCAAAACAAAACAAAGAATGTAAAAAACTGTAACCAAGCATTTTAAGGTTAATCAAAGTTTTTTTTAAGGTCAATCAAAAAGGTGAAGACAAAGACTAAGACTCATATTTATATGGGTTGGCTATTATCTGAGGATCCAATCTCCCCCCAGAGTTCAATATTCTCTGAGTTGTCGTTGGGGTCCGTGTCCTACGTAATGTTCATTCAATCCATATGCTTGAGGCAATCTTAGGTTTAGGCAATCTCATATTGCAATCTCAGTTAAAAAATTTATACTTATTCACACCTTTGATGCATACGTGCGTGTGTGTTTTAAGAGAACAATGCACTCTTACATTAGTTTAAAAGTCGAGCATTTAATCTCAAAATCACCTCTATAAGCTTTTAACTTTTGCTATAGTTATAATTTAAAATAAACCCTTTTCTTAATTACCCCCGCGGCATATACAAGTAGAATTATTTATCGAGATTTAGAATGGCATATTAGTAGTATTTTAATATTTTTTATTTTTTTAGAGGATATTATTATAATAAATTATATGAAAGCCTTCACTTATTTAATTAGAATTATTAACATTTTATTAACTATTTAATCAGAAATATTAGCATTTTATTTTATATTATATTTTATAAAGTATTGAAAGAAAATATATTTACAATTTATCATAAATTGAAAGTAAATAAAATATAGAGCATTTACACTGCTTGTGTGTGTGGGTACAAACATGTACTGACTTTGTCTCGGTACAATACGCATCATGCACACTACTGTTTTACTTTACTAAATAAAAATTAATTTTACTAATTTCTCTAATGATTCGGCATACAGTGTGTGAGTGAATAGCATATATTTATAGCAAGGTCTGAATTGCGAACCCCTAGGAGGTTAGTCTAGATGGTGAAACATGAAGCATCGATGATGATTAGACATTGATTGCTTCATTAGTTAGCACAGTTAATCCCTAGAGAGAATTATATACATGGCCCGTATTCTATTTCCCTGTGATGAGACAATATTCACACATTTTGTACCTAGGAAAAAGATATTAGAATTGGCCATATTATTGTACAACTATAATGTTGTTTTGTAGAGCCTCCTTTTGTTGTTTGATCTCTCATGATGTTATGTAGTTAGTTTTTTTTTTTACCATGTATGGTGAAGTTTTAATATTTCAAAAGTAAATAGCAATGATAGGATAAAGTTAGATTCAGGGACACTTGTGTATCTTTAGTGTTTGTCTAATTGTGAATAGTGTAGGTATGATACTGTAGTACCTTCATCAGTTTATGAGCAAACTAACCAAAACTTATTAATAATTATAAAAAAATTCTGTATGGCTTAGCAAGAGATACACATGTACAATGTCATTTATTTCTATCAAGCAGGGATTTGCCGATGGATCGGTAAGACACATTAATAATTGTAATGATTATGTTGTGGACATACATAGACATGTTTTTAGTGTCATGTATACATTTGACTTCTGATGTCTATACTTACATTAATATAATAAATTTCTTCATATCAAATAATAATAGTTATTATTTGTGCTACATATAATGATTGCTTTTATATCATATTCTGATATAAGTAAAATAGTTATAGAGTGTAACATGCTATTTTATAACATTAAGTTTAGATTTTAAAGTTTTTACTTATCCTAAAGATTTTAATACACTTTTATTTTATAACTTGAGTGATAATATATGTTAATCAGAGTTTAACCTTTTTGTTCTATAATATAAAATAGGAGAAACATAGTTGATAATGATAGTGATAATGAAGGTATCACTGCACTATACTATTTTATATACTATGTGTGTATTCAATGGGATATATATTATTTTCTATACCTGATTTTATATAATGTCTCTGTCTTGTTTCAGATAATGTTTCTGAAATAAATTTGTAAATAGTGTAAATAAATCTTGTTGTTTTAAAAGTTTATTTAGTTGTCTGTAGTCTTATTGCTAATCACCATACACATTGTTATTGCTATTGACACATTATCTTATTATTTTGAAGTCATCATCAATCAATATAGTATATTTAACTATATGTTAGTATATCATAATTTTGTTAAGCCCTTATTGTTTAAAAGTACATCTAAGGCATCATCATTTAATATCAAAATATTGTTAACCTAGATTGCATATATTATTTTAAATAGTATATTAAAAGATAAACTCTTAGGGTTGATTTAACCTGTTCATTTGAACTATCAGATATATCATTCACAGATCTTGATCACGTGGCCCACAATTATTTAATAAAAGAAAGTTGGTAAGTTATTGAGTTTAGTTATATAAAGTCGATTCGTATTTCTTGAAACTTAAAGTTTATAATATTTATGGAATTTATAAAGTTTATTTAGGAATTACTAAATATTATTTATTAATTTTGATTTTGTTTTATGAGACATTTTGTTTGCTATATTTGGGTAGTGGCAAAATCCCTCTCACTGACCCAAGTATATTTTTGCAAAATAATAATAATAAAGTTATTTGAACCCTGAGAAGAATAAGTTACTAATTTGCAGAGTAAATTTTAAAGTTATGGTAAATTTTACACCTACAGTTATTTGTTGTACCTGGATTTGAGTTACATTATTTTCATAGTTTTATTAAAGTCAACAAAACTTTAATAATATTTTAATTTGCGAAGCGCAGATAGTTGAAAATATGTAAATTGCTTTGTTTGTCTTAAAACGTATAGCTTGTTTTGACTTTATGGTGAAATATTTTTGGTTTTGTCAAGCTTGGAATCCCTATTTTATTTAGTTTATCTTATTATCATTGAATACAATATTACTTTATATTTCAAGACCTTATTCTCCGTCATTAATACTCTTCTTCGATTTCATCTTGATCTTTCTTTTATTTCTTCATTCTCATTTTGATCTTAATTCATTATCATAATTGATTCACCCTTCACTGGCTTTATTTCTATCATTATCTTAATCATTCATTATTCTAACATATCTTTCTTTTCTCTTTACTCTTAGGTTCGTTTCATTTTATTATTTAATTATTATTTATTTTCATCATCCATTTAATCATCTACATTCTAGTTTAGTGATTACTAAATTCATAATTTTAATTTCATATTCATTTCATAGACCTGCCTATTAATCATTTATTGGTTTGACGAACTTTAAATTTATTTTATATTTCGTTTGTGGATTTTAAGACTAGCTTAACTAGGAGTTATTATCTTCGTGGAAACTTTGTAAATCTTCTTCCAATAAACATCAAAATAAACTTTATAATCTTCTTTAGATTTATTGTTTCATGCTAACTTAGTTGAATAAAGAAATCATCTCTTTAGTTTAACTTTTTTTTTTATGCTTATATTCTTGATTATTCGGGTAGTGAATGTTAGAATTTATACATGTGTGTGCGCGCGCGTTGTGTGTGCATATGCATAACATTAATAAATGTGTCTGTATTAATTAAGTTTTTTTTCTTATTTATAATGTACTACTAAATGATAAAAAATGAAAAATCAAACTTCAAAAAAAATTTGTGATCAAACTATAATTGTCTTGCTACAAAAAGGAATTTGCTGTTAATGGAAACAGATGCTTTAAAATTCTTCTTTAAGGTCTCAAAGAAACCTAGTAGAGCAGATTTTTAATATCCACTCCACCAATTCTTATTTTGTAGCCATTATTATTGAATGATTAATTCATATGATAAACCAACATGGTTGGGCTGCTTACCAATATGCATAAACTAGTGTGGTGGGTCTGTGGTTTTTTATCTCTGACTTGTAATTGAGACAATAGATCATGATCTCAGGAAACCTCAGTTCAGATTACTTGAAAGCAGGATGAATGTATGTGAAAATGATTTTATATAAAATTATTTACAATCATAAGACAAAACTAAATTATGGCGCTTATTCTCAGAAAGCTGTAAGATCACCAGCCAAGGCAATGATTGGTTCCAAACGCAGAGGATACTGATTCCATACCCAGGCTCTCTTTAAATGATAACCATTTAATTAGACATCTAAAACTGCAAATTATATTCAAGTCAAGCATTGGTGATTGAGTGGTTAACACAGCTGGCTTACAAGCAGTTGTCCCGGGGTTCGTTTCCCAGCCAACACTTTGACACATTAAAAAAAGTGAAAGGATATGGCATGAATTTAAAGAAGAATTGTGTAATATTAAAAAGGAGGCCATTGTTTAACTTTTCAAAGTTAAAAAAATGGTAATATAACAATTGATGTTAAAATATATATAATACTTAACTACAAAAGTACAAATATTGTAAGCACGAGTGAAAAGAATTTATTATATATAAAAAGTGGAAAACAACTTTTTGAAGACTGATGCTATATCAGACAGAGTTCCAGAATTAGTTATCCAAGTTAATGAAAAATTTCAAATGACAATAATTCAAGTTTATGTTCCAACTAATTCTCATTGAGATAAAGTATAAAGATTTTTTATGAGCTTATACAAAATGCTTTTAATCAGATCAAATGACATTTTAAAATCATTGTGGAAGACTTAAATGCTAGAATGTGAAAATGATTGGAAGATGAAAGTGTTGTGGAAAATTTGGTTATAGTAATAGAAATGAGAGAGGACATAGACTTGTGAAGTTTGCAGAAAAAAACAAACTTTATATTATGAATTCTTTCTTTGAAAAAAAAGCTCAATGGAAATGGACATGGAAGTATCCAAATGAGATTAACACAGAACTGGATTATATTTTGATAACAGAAAATATTTACTTAAAGATTGTCAACTTTCTGATAGATACAAATGATTATTGATTAGTGTGATATAAAGATATGTGTCAATACAAAACTAGAGATGAAAACTATTAAAAAATATAGTATTTATAGTTAATATTCTTAATCTTCAGAAACACTTTATTGAATTTAAATTAGAATTTGCAAAACATTTTAAAATATTAACAAGCCTTTTAAAAATGAGATAAATAAGAACATAACTGATATTCTGTTAAGAACAGCAAGAAAGATAGTTGGTACAAAAAACAGCAATTCACCAGTAAATTTTCTACTGAAGCAAGACAATATGTGAAGAAAAGAAGGAATAAGAATTTTTTTCCAAATGATCTAATAAAAAGAACTGAATTTGTAGAGTTTTTAAAATAATACAAAAAAGAGTTAATAATAAAAGAAATAAAATTTTGAATTAATAAAAAAACTATAGATGAAACTAAGTCTCAAAGTGTAAAACAAAATATTGATATTGGAAAAAAAGTTATTTCAGTAATAATAAGAAAAGATGGACTTATTACTAAAAGAAGAGAAGAATTATATAATAAGAAAAAAATGTTACAAATACTACATCTTTTGAATTGCCAAATATTTTAAATGAAAAGATAAAATAAGAGATTAAATGTTAAAAAAAGAAAACCAATTCAAGGGAAAAGGAAATTATTATTGATATTTAAAAAAAACAAGTGAGAAAACATAAAAATTGTTAAATAAGCTATATATCAAATATATAAATGATAAATATGTACCAGACAATTGTAAGAATTAGAGTTACTACTACTTAAGAACAGTGACAAAGAAGATATTAGAAATTATACATGTATCAATCTTTAATCAGTTCTATACAAGATCTTTACCATGATAAAGAAATGCATCTCCTGCAAATTTGAACTTAAACTAAAGAAAAACCTGGATTTAAAAATGTTTTAGCATAATATATCACATCTAAGTACTGAGAAAAGTTATAGAAAGAACCAATAAATATAAGATGCTACTGTGCATTGAATTATAGGCTATGAAAGGCATTTGATTCTATAAGCAAGTGATTAATGCTTTGAAACAACATGATATTAACCAAAAATATTGTCATACTTCGAAAAATATTTATTTAAATGTAACAACAGTGATTAGACACATAGCTACACTAGGATGATTAATATTGATGAGGGTTTATGGCAGGATGATTCTCCAATAACTCTTTACAGCAGCTTTACAACATTTTTTAAAATTAAAATGGGAAACTAAGAGTTTAAATGGGAATTGTTTAGAACATCAGGATTTTTGCAGATGTTGTGGCCTTTTTAAAAAAATAATGCTTCAGAACTTTAGAAAATATTGCATAAGTTACCAGAGGAAAGTGAGAATGTAGGATTAAAACAAATTTTAAAAAGATTAATGTTTAATGGATTTTTTTCAGAAAAAGAAAATAGTGACTAATAATCATGTACTAGAAATTAACAATATAAATATCTTAGATTACTAATGCATATACAAACACAATGGTTGAATGTTTTTGTTCAAAATAGCTTAATATTAAAAATAAGTATGTCTGTGTGTTTAATAAAAAAAGTTTTAATAGATGTGTTTTTCCAATTTTATTTATAGTTCTGAATTTGGATGTTAAATAGAAGGACGATTTATAGACTTTAAACTACTCAATAAAGTATGGAAAGATATATGTTATGAATCACAAAAAGAAATCAAAAATAAAATGCATGAATGAGAAAATAAGTGGGTATCATTGATATCACTGAAAGACTCAAGAGACTGAAATAAAGTTGAACTTAACATATTTGTAGAATATATGGAAATTGATGGAAAGTTGAAATTTTAAATTGTATTTCAAGGAATTATAATGATTTAGAAAGAGACTGCATGTCAGATGATATCATTAAAAAAATTAAAAGACTGAAATTAAGTTAGCCTGTACATATTGTAATATGTGATAATAGATGAATGGCTGAATTTTTAAATTATACCTCAAAAACCTAGAAGAACACTATATGTGAGATGTATGGATGAAATAAAAAAATGGCTATGTAATGTGGAGAAAAAGGCTATCAATAGGAGAAACTGAATTAAGTTTGGAGAAATCTTCATCCTGAAGTGCATCAATAATAATTATAATGATATGTTTATAAAGTAATTTTATTATAAGGACAAATGAAAAGAAAATATAATTTAGACAAAGCTTAAATACGAAAATTGTTATATAACCATCTAATCTAATTTCTAAAAATATTCAATGAATCACTTGGATCCCATTTTGTAATATATTGTTTTTTTTTCCAAATTCTGAAATATATCTGTTAATAAAATTTTGTACACACACACATAAACACATTCATCATCATCATATTTAGTCATTATTAATACTTACAGGGTGTCCAGGTTTAATTTAATTTCTTCAATCCACAGTTTTTCTTCTCCATATTACTCCAGAAAATTTCCTTATCCATCTATTAGGTATAAGGTCTTTTTCTAAGTTGTTACAATCTTTTGGATGCAATTTAAAACTTCAACTATTCACGTATAGTCATCTCTCCTAGAATTATGTTCAACCTAATTTCATATCAGTCTATTAATTCTTTCAATGATGTGTTCTCTCACCCATGTATTTCACTTTTGATCTCTTTTTGTTATACTATAAATGATGAAGTTTATCAATTACTCTTCTATCAAGTATCCAAATCATAAATTGATAAATATAAACTAATGAAACTCATCTACTAAAATCCTTTTACTTTCAAACTCACAGTCATATTTTTTTTTAATACTAAGATATTTCTACCAAAATTACTCCATCCAAGTTTAATTTTATGATTCATTTAAATCATTGTTTCCATCTGTTTTTAATAATCTGACCAAGATATTTATAGTTGTCAACTTTTTCTAATTCATGATTATCAATTTTTAGTTGCTTTTTCTGAAAAAATTCATTGAATATTTCAATAATATTTTTAGTACTTACTTTTAATCTTATTTTCTTACTTTCATTTGATAACTCTTGCACCATTATTTAAGATCCTGAAGCATTATTTGCCAAAACAATCACATTGTCTAAAAAATTTAGATAATTTAAATAATCTTCATTTTCTTTTAATTCCTTAGCTTCCCTTTTTATCCACAAAATACTTTTTGTAAAACTGCTGTAAAATTATTTTTTAGATATAGAATTATTCTGTCTTTCACCATCATTAATGTTAATCTTTTTACTGTCTTCATGTAGTTTAATCACCTTTGTTATATTTTGATAAATATTATTTAGAATATAATATCCTGGATTTATGTCATTATGATCTAATATCTTAATCACTGTAGAATACTTATTAAATCAAATGCCTTCTCATAAGCTACAAATTCAAAGCATAATGATAACTCATATTTATTAGCTCTTTCTATAACTTTTCTCAATATTTGGATGTGATCCATTGTTCTAAAACCATGTTAAATTCATTTTGTTCTTTTGATTGGATTATTTTCAAACTTGCTATAAATTATTGTAATTATCTTGATAAAGATTTGATATAGAACTGATAAAAGACTGATAATTCTGTAATGTCTAATATGCTTTTTTATTTTTCTTTAAGTATTAGCATCACTACTGCATTTCTTCCAATCATCTGCTACATATTTATTATTTATATGCTTGGTGTATAATTTTTGCCAACAAGTTTTCTATTTTTTCACCTACTTTTTAAAAAATTATTAATAATACAATTAATTCCTGATGCTGTTTCTTTCTTCATATATTTAATTGCATATGTCTCAACTCTGGAAATTCAGAAAATGTAATTGTATAGGATTTTTTTTTTCATTGCTATATAAATCTTTATAGAACTTTTTCACACATTTTATGTCTTTTCTCTTTTTAGTAATAGTTCCATCTTTTTATTGATGAAACAAATAAATCAACTTTCCTTCCAAGATCAAGGTATTGTTTTACAATTTTAAGACCTATTTTTTTTTCATAGTTTTTATTGTAAATTTGCAATTATATTATAACATTGGTTTTTTTCTGTTTTGTCCTTGTTTCATTAGATAATTTACTAGTAAAGTGCTTATTTTCTGCATCAGCTACTTTTCTTGTAGATATTTAATAGAGTATTATTTACATTATTATTGATTTCAATCAAGTGTGAATCATATTCAAAATCTGCTAATATTTTAAAATGATTTGCAAGTTCTAATTTAAATTCATTGGAGTTTTTCTTAAGATAAGGAATATCAAATGCTAATAGCATCTTTCTTAATAATATTTATCTTGTTTTGCATTAATACATATCATATTTTCATTAATTGATAATCACTTTCTGTGTTGAATCTATTAAGAACATTACATTCTTGAAATTCATATTTTCTATTAGTTAAAATGTAAACCTGTATATTCATTTGGATTTTTCCATGACAATTTTTATTTAGCAATTTTTTCAATAAAAAAAAAAAAGAAACCTACAAGTCTGTATTCTCTATATTTTCTGTATCATAACTACATTTAGCCACAGCACTTTAAACCTTTCAATTATTTATCAATTCTAGCACTAAAGATGCTGATAACAATTATAAAATGTTACTTGGTTTGATCAAAAACATCTTTTTCTCATCACAATGAGAACTTCTTGGAGCATAAACTGAAATTATCTGCATTTGATATTTTTTTATCTTGCCATTATATCTGATATTGTCACTAATCTCTACAATATTATTTATGCTGAATATTATTCCTGTTGTGCTTCCAATATTTATGATTGTGTAGTAAATACATATCCACTTTTTAATTAATTATTCTTTCACTTTTTCTTCTAACTATAAAGTTCAACAATGTCCCATTTAATATTTGACAATTTTTTTCAGTTAATTCAATCTTTCTTTACTCAAAAGTGATTTGCAGTTGTAGATAATCTGAGTAAAAGGTCATCATTCAATGATAGCCTGAATCCGCAATTAGGAGATTCTTAGCATTCTCTTTTTCAGCTTCCAATCACTGTCTTAACTGGATAATTTTGCAAACTCCAGGAAATAAGGATCATAATTTACTTTTGTCTGTTAATATTGGAATTATATATAATTATATCATTCACCCACACCTTCATTCTACTTTCAAACAAAAAAAGCTACCATGAGTAATTTGTAAAGAACTGTCAGATAATTGAGAAGGACCAGAGTTCTTCTTACTTTTAAATTCAGAAATAAAATATGCCAATAAACTTACCATGCTGGCTGATGCATTTGGTAAGCTGCTCATTCATGTTCATTTACCATATGAATAACTACATAGTATCAATAGCACAATAACAAAAATAGCTGATATCTTTAAGGCCTCAAAGAGGAATACAAGTCTTTTTTATGTCTACAGCAAACTTCTTCCTGCAGCCATACACATGTTATAAACTTATATATGAAGGATCTTATGATATTGTTAGTGCATTTACCTCTATGTCAACAACTTGGAGTTTGAGTTCAGAGCAGATAAAACATGGAAAATATTTCAGATTTTGATTAGGTTTAAAATCCATATTTATATTTCTGGATCTTAACCAATATAACTAAAATATCTATTTTTGGTCATTAGTGAGTATCTAATCTTAGGTAGAAAATAAAATATTTACTACACACAAATGTGCAAAACTGATAATTCTTTTTAAATTTACTCGTCCATTATTGAAGATTTTGTTAGATGATCTTTTGCTCTGTAATAGGCTATTTAAAGACTATTTTACTTTACCTATAATACTTGTATATATAAAAATATATTTCTTATGATAGTATGAAATAGTGATGAAAATTCTTTCATTCAACTCAGGCTGATCTTACAGTTTGTCTTGTAGTTTGACTTCGTTTTTTGTCATTCAATAAATTACCGATCAAAGAAGCAGTAAAATTCAATTAAAGCATACACAATCCATGTTATGCATATCTATAAATTATATTTGATATATATTTATAAATAAATAAAACATATTTGTTTAATAATATACATAAGTGCATTTTTATGGTTCAGTGCGATAGTAGAATGACGACTTTCGTGCTCCAAGTATATGGATTGCGATTCCAGCTGTCACCTCCAATGCTAAAACTTCTTATGAACTCCTAAACGATTCAATTATTTTTAATGCACATACTAACCTATTTGTGATCTAAAATAACTTTTCAAGATACCATCTGGTAAGCAATTAAAAAAATTCTTAACTATTAAAAAGACTAGCTAATTTCTGCCTGACTAAAAGTCACTCTACTAAAAAATAAAACGTAATAATAATAACTAATAACCAATTTTAAAATTTTAGAAAAAAATTGAAAAATAGGCTTTTAATAAAACAAATGAAAAATAATAAATAAAAGAAGAAGAATATTACAAAATATTAATTTTCTTGTTATAGTGACAATAAAATGTAAACTTTTGGTAAAAATATTTTACAAATATCACTTTATGGTTAAATTTTTATTCATAAAATAGTTAAAATTCATTTTAAATCATTTTATAAAATAATGGGTTGTTACTTAGTTACCCAGAAAGTAATAAAATTGGTAAAATGTCAATTTCTTTTATAACAATTAATCATTCTTATTAAGAATAATAGATTTACTTTGTATTTTTTTTAACATGCTAATATGTAAAATGCTTTTAAAAATATGATAATTAATGTAACAATGATTGATTTATGTAAAAGTAGCTCTATTAAAGGAGAGGGGGTAAGTATTCCACCTGAATAAGAAAAAAGGTAAAAACTCACGTTTGATAGAAAAAAGCAATGAAAGAGAAAGTATTAATTATTAGGCCTATAAGATAATTAATTGGGTTGGCTATGAATTAGCTACTTGAAATATAAATTCTAAGCCTACCCAGAATCTGATAAAATTTTCATTTTTTACCTGACTAGTATTCAAACCCAAGTCATAGGCAAGATAGGCTGATGCAAGAGCACGACTCCATAAAACCCTCTTTTCCTGGATAATCTATATATATTATCAATGTAAGCTTGCAAAAATGGTCATTTTTATGATACACCAATTTTTGAAAAATGTATATAAATAAACAAACATTTATTACAATTTTTTTTACCACTTACTAATGCAAAATTTTAAGCAACTATGTGACTTCAGCTTACTCAATATTTCATTGGCATACTTTTTCCTTTTGCTACAGTTACACTATCTACTAGTTTAAGTACACATACAAAACTCTCCATATAGTAGCACCACTCAGTGCAAGCCAGAGTAATCAATGGATGCAGGAAGGTTTGTGCATAAAATCCCTATCTGGTGACTACTTATCCAATATCCCAGACTAGTTTGTAGTTTGTGGCTTTCATTAGTGAAGGGTCTTGGATCTAAGAGCAATTCACCTAAATTTTAGAATCTAATTTAACTCTCTATTGATTACTCTGGCTTGCACTGAATGGCATTATTGTATGGAGAGTTTTGCCTCTGTATAAATAACTTATGTACATATAAAGAATAGTGATCATGTGGTGTTTCATGGTTTAATAAGTTTTAGTAACTAATAAATATCAGATTATAGTGCTTAAAAAATGCCTAATCAGTGTTATTATATACAATATCCCCAGATTTGCTACAATGTTATAGCTTTATCAGTGAGAAGTTTGATCTTATACCAATGTCTATATCTAGAATCTAATGCATTTTTCCTCTGCTAGCCATCATTATTTTTCAGTTTCACTATCATGCTATCAGCTTAGATTGAAAACATACTTAGTTTTTTAACAACTGCAGGCACTTCTATCCTGTGGCTGGAAATAGTTTACCAATAAAATATCATATAATTCTATGATTTCAGCTTATTCATTGTTGTTTCTGCAGCATACGTTTTTCTTTCACACCAGATGTCACTTACTAACACAGATATTAGTACCTAATAAATTCTTGTCCGATACTTTCTATTCAATATCCTTAGATTACTTTCCAGCTGCATGAGACCAAGATCCAAAGCTCCTTGCTGATGAAAGCCATAAACATAAAACTAGTTTTGGATAAAGATTTATTAATTACTACAATCTGCATCTTTTAATTACTAAACTTGCAGTAATTGGCATAGCTGTGATGAAAAGAAAAAAGGATGATGCTGTAACTGTAAGTAGATAATGAAATGTATTTTTGTTAGTTTTTTTTTATAGTTTTTTTTTCAATATTTCTCTTTTACCATGACTTTTATGATAAATAAAATTGGCAGAATTTTCATTATAGTATTGTTTAATATTTAAAACATCCAACAATACTTTTTTTTCATAAGTAATTATAAGTAATGAATTTTAAGAAATTTTATTTTTTATTAAATTATTTTTATAAGGAATATTTGCTAGAAAATTACATTTAAATTAAACCAATACCTTATGTTTGATTTTTACACATTTACTATTTTGCCTTTTTAATGACAGATTAGTGTGACTTTTTGAAAATTATCCAAATCTTGGGTCAATTTTGAGCCTGTGTATTTGCATTAATGATAGTATATTTATATAACATGAAAAGGTAATGAAAAACCAGAATTATATCAATTCAATAAATATAGCTGATTATTATTATTACAATATTCATTTCTTTCATTTATTTGACTACTCAAAATGTGGTTTATCACTGACATAAACTTCACATTTGGAATCTTCATAATATGATTTTTTTTTGGTAATATTTTCTCTCACTATTATATTTGGTGTGGCCATATGTGGCTAGACTTATAGATGAATTATCTCATACACTCTTTATTCATAATATTTGGCACATCAAAATGTAATCAGTTATTAGAGCATTAGTCATTCTTTATAATATTTAACAACATTGAATGACCTTATTGGCTCAATGTAAACAGTCTCATTATTAAAGAGGTATAGTAACAAACATTTACAAATTAGACTATTTGGAGTCATTCAACAAACTTGAAAATTCAATTTTCTCTGATATTATGCTCTTATATGAATAATGAATTAGTGTTTTTAGAGGGGTGAATTGTAATATTAGTAGTCTCAGCAAAGTCTCAATCTAACTGATAGTTTGAAATAACAATAAAGATGTAAATTATGTTGATTTTAATGGCTACATAAATAATCAATGACTATTAAATATGTAGTACTAAGAATATAAAATGTTCTTTAAGAGTTATAAAATCTGAATATATGTATTGTAGATTATCTTAGGTCATTCCATATACTTTTTATGATATTAAAATAAAAATGAACTTGCTAATTTCTTGCTCTTGTATGGATAGAGAATCAGCCATTGATATTTCTAAAGATTGAAATATTAT
Organism: Epiperipatus broadwayi; assembly: GCA_028023455.1. Classification (NCBI taxonomy): domain Eukaryota; kingdom Metazoa; phylum Onychophora; class Udeonychophora; order Euonychophora; family Peripatidae; genus Epiperipatus; species Epiperipatus broadwayi. The sequence continues at coordinate 373,366 of JAQFVV010012521.1, read as the reverse complement.
ATTAATAGTAATATTAGAAAGTTCTGTTCTAATCAGTCAACCATTTCAGATGTGTTATTAACTGTAACAATCATGTAAAGAAACAATCATTATTAAATATGTAGCATTAAGAATTAATATTTGTATGAATTATAAATTTCAAATGCACTTATCATAATAAATATTCACAAATTAGATTATATACAGTCACATAATAAACTTATAAATAATCCTCTTTTTTATTGTTTGGATTATTTCCATCATAAACAAACAAATTAAGGAAAATCTGCAATCAGTATAACATCAGAACAGCCTTCCAGAGTTATACCACACTGTTGAATTCTAATATTTACAAAGCCTAAACTTGAAATGCTGAAAAGAATAACTGCATCTATGAATTACCATGTGAATGTGGAAAAACAAATATTAGTGAGACCTGTCATCCCATTAAAAAGGGATTTGCAAGATCACAAACTGATGATTAGAAGATTTGAAAACAGATGTGTCTAAGGTAACAGACCATGTATGTACTAATGAACATATGTTCAATTGGAAAAACACAAAAATATTGGATATAGAAGAAAATTTAAAGAAGCTGCTCACATGACAATAGCAAACAATCCCATAAGTCAATCTAGTGTGACTATACAACATATATAGAAACCACTAACCAACTTTGTTCTTAAGAAGAAAAGTGGAGAAATCAGGAAGAACCTCATAAATAAGTATATGAATTTTATATTGACTGTTGCCTTTGGCAGGACAGCTCAGTTGGTTAGAGCATTACCTTAAAATTTAATACTCAAGAATCTAACAGTTCAGGCTCAATTCCCATGCTAGTACTGCCATTGGTCAGGCCAGCAATACCTGAATAAGAGAGGAGAATAATATCTCTCAAAATATTGTGCATATACTAACCTATTTGTTGTATTTGGAATATTTAAATAAAGCTAATTTTTTCTAAAGACATTCAATACTCATATTAGATGATGGAAATAATCCAAAAAATAAACATAACTAAATCACTCATCACAACCCTTCAGGAAAGCAATCCTCTTTTTGACTTGTCCAATAATTAAATTTAACATGAATTCCATTTTATCTGATTCTATGTTTCCACATGGACAGGGGATCCTGTTATTGAAAGTATTGATTGGAAAGATTGCTTTGCAAAATTGATTGCTTTGTAAAATTCATCATTTCATCATTAATAAAATGTTTCACTATCAGTTAATGATACACTTTCCATATAAGAGCATGGAATAAGATAAAAATGAATTCATTCTTTAGCTAGTTAGTGGTTAAATCAGAATACTATTTTCAACTTTATTGAATGATTCTCTATAGTCTAAATTGTAGATGTTTATTATGATATGCATATTTAAATTTTATAATTGAGAAATATTATATTCTTAGTACTATAAACATAATATCCATGGTTATTTACTTCATTTCTAAAATTAATAGACTATATAATACAACAAATATATATTTTAATAGTTAATCATTTTATTTATTATGTATAATATAAAACAATCTATAATTTTTGTCACAAAAATTATTATATATTGAAAGATTGCTCAACAACATTAACTTTGGCATGATATGAAACATAAAAATGCATTGTCTTAAAATTGATAGATTGATACATTTTTGATTCATAATAATGTGCATGATGTAAATTTTAAATTTAATTTTATGCTATATATGAAGTCAATAAAATTATTAGTTATTCATTTTATTTATTATATAGATCTAGGATTGGTTCACCACAAATTTTCATTTCTGATAAAAAAAAAAAAAAAAAACAATGAAAAAAAAACATACTATCTCTCAGACATTTCAAATGATAAATAGTGATAGTTTTATCTTTGTCCTGTAACTACAAATTCTAACAACCATTGATTACTATGGCTTGTACACAGTGTTACTATTATATGGAGAGAGATGTTATTCTTTTAACAGATTGTATAAGCATAAGAAAAATCTATCTATGTGAGTTATTAATGGTTTAAGTAGACATCGCTAAAAAACTATTTACTAATTAAAAATTGGATACTTATTCTAAAAGGAAACATAAACAATTTTGAAACTTTTAAAAAAATTTCAAATTTTATCTGGCTCAGATATATTATTATGCCAAAAGATACTAGTTATTTATCTACCTATCACAATTTGTACTGTACATGAAGTATGCATTATATATATTCAACTGGATTTTATTTGTATAAATAATGTATCTTGCATCTTATTTTATTTGTTTTAGTTAAGCCTAAGTAATAAACCAATAAACATCACATGATCACTATTTCTTATATTTGCTCTTAACTGTTATTAAAACATGTAAAACACTCTATACATATTGTCACTCAGTGCAAGCCAGAGTAATTAATGGATGCTAGAAGGCTTGTGCATAAAATCCCCATCTAGGGTCTACTCATCCAATATCCCCAGACTAGTGTCTGGCTTGTGGCCTTTGTCAGTGATGAGCCTTGAATCTGAGAGCACTGCACCTAGATCTTAGGATCCTCAGCCTAGTTTCTGGCTTGTGACCTTTGTCAGTGAGGAGCTGTGGATCTGAGAGCACTGCAACTAGTTTCTGGCCTGTGGCCTTTGTCAGTGAGGAACTTTGGATCTGAGAGTACTGCACCTAGATCTTAGGGTCTAATGCAACCCTCCAGAAGACACCTTTTATCTCTACTTAATTACAAAACTATGAGTCTTAAAATGACAACACTATAATATTTTCAATCGAACCTCATTAGCTTATATAGCCATACATGTCTAAACTCAGTGCAGTACCTATACATTTTGGTGTCTGGTTTTTTAATAACCATAACCACCACTATCCTATTAGGCAGAATTGTTTTTAAGCCAATAAACATCACATGATCACCATTTTTTATGCTTGCTTAAAACTGTTATTGGCTTAAAACCAATCCTGCCTAATAGGATAGTGGTGGCTATGGTTATCAAAAAACCAAAGACACCAAAATGTATAGGGACTGAACTGAGTTCAGACCTATATGACTATATAAGCTAATGAGCTCTGATTAAAAATATTATAGTGTTTTCAATTTAAGACTCATAGTTTTGCAGTTAAGTAGTGATAAAAGGTGTCTTCTGGAGGGTTGCATTATATCATGATCTAGGTGCAGTGCTGTCAGATCCAAGGGCTCCTCACTGATGAAGTCCACAAGCCAGAAACTAGTCTGGGGATATTGGATGAGTAGGCCCTAGATGGGGATTTTAAGCACAAGCCTTCTGGCATCCATTGATTATTCTAGCTTGCACTGAGTGGCAATACATATAGAGAGTTTTATCTGTTTTAATAACAGTTATAAGCAAACATAAAAAATGATGGTCATGTGATGTTTATTGGCTATGAACCACAAATATATATGCATATAGAACATGCTATGTTTATTTGACATTTTACAATATTGATTTTTAATTTCTTTAACAGAAATCATTTCTTTCTGAAATACCTCAACACCATATCTAATTGTAACTTTCAAATGTACTCTTTGTGAAACTTCCCAATGAAAACAATTTGCATTGCATCTTTTTAGAATGTCTTTGAAATCATATTTATAATTTAGTTGGGACCTACTTCTCCCATGAAACCTATGCTCAAATTCACCATAAAACACTCTTTTAGGAAGACTTCCATTGTTCATTCATTTTATATAATCAATGTCACAAAGGTGTGATTATATAGAAGTGCATTCAATATATTACATCCAGCAAACTGAAGTATATATTCATTGGATATATGATCTTTGCCAATGTATTTTAAAATTTTATGGAGACTTAAATGAAACTTTTCTAATGCTTTTATATTGTGTAGGGTGACCAAGTTTTACTTCCATATGACAAATTAGAAAAAATAACAGCTTTATATATTTTTAACTTAGTTGCATTTAAGAATTATTACCAATTTAGAAAACACAAAAAATACATGGACAAAAAAACAAATGCTAATATCAATACAATTAAAATTTTTCCGTCTACAACTTTTGATTAAAAAGAATAGTTGCACTTCTGAACAAATTCTCTACATTGATGAAATAGGAGTTTATTGATAAAGAATACCATCCCGCATTTACTTGTCAAAGTACATGCAAAAAAAAAAAAAAAAAATATCAAATTAAGAATGCAAATCTTAGTCAGAACTTTCTTTATAAATCTCAATTTTAACAATTTCAAATGTAAACAATTTTTTTATATTCACAGTAATTTTTTTTATAACTTGTGTTTATTCATATTATTTTGGTTTAAACTAATACAAATTACAAATGTGTTTGTGTATAATGAAGTACAATACTTGTATTTACACACTAGTTATTGCACATTTTATATTAATATATATAAATAAATATCAGCAACTTTATTATATCCTACATGTCAATCAAGCTTTATTAACATTATCTCTATAAGAATCATTTCCAGAGCCAATTAAACATTACACAACAACTTGGTTGTAGTATCTGCATTGGTCAGCTTAGTATACATTTTTATATAATGTGGTATAATAAAAACAGATCACATGTCAATATATAATTTTTTGAAATCAGAAATTCTTAGTAGCCTTTAAAATGATCTTCACCATAAGCTTAATTTTAACATTAAGAATGAATCTTGAGCTAACAAACAATTTTGCCCTCTCAGATGCATCAAATTCCTTCATATTAAAAATATAAGAGGTCTCATTATTTTATGGTGTGGCTCTAAATTTAGGATGCTCTAATAAATAATATTAAAGGAATCCCATATAATGTTGAATATCTAATTACTTATATCTACCTTCAAGAACAGAACTTCTTACAAAAAGCATCAAATTAATTTGACAATTAATTCATATTTAAATTTCTAATAATTCTAAACTATCTAGCAGAAAATTTAATTTACATTAGATTGTGAAAATTTTCTGGGGGGGGGGGTCCATTTTTATTGAAGAAATGCTATTTTTATTAATAACTTTTACATCCTTATATCTGACACACAAAAAAAATTAAATATTTTGTTAGAACTCTTGCCTTTATTCATCTTTTAAAGTGTCTCCAATTATCATCATTAATATTCAAGTCAGCATACTTGTTTCATCATCTAACAATGTCTTTTTCTTTTTTCATAATGAGAATAATTTGATTGAACCTTTCAATTTCATAATTTAATAAAGAAAAAGATAAATGACAATGTAAGAATGTATTTTCATTGAATAGTGCTTCTTAGCTTGAAAATATTTAAGTACTTTAAAACTTCAAAATTGAAATTTTTTAGTTTGTTCAACTGGAAATATTGCTGAAGTCAAATTTGAATATTTGATTATGTATTATTTAATTTTCTATAAAATTTTTCACATTACTTAAATAGAAATACCAATCATTAGTATGATATTTCTGCTCTCCATATTGTAGAAAAATAAATAGCATTGATATTTACAAAACCTTAAAATTTTGTATTTTTTTTTTACATTTTTTATACATGAATTACAGTAAATGATATTTTTTTAGAATTAACTTTACCTTAGAGACGTCAATAAAAGTTGACACCAACATAATAAAATAAATACAGGTTATTTTAACTATAATTGTTATTGAAATAAAAATTCTAAATGTGAGATTTCTTAGATTTAAATACATTATAACAACACAAATATTACCAAGTCATAGCTTCAGTTAATTTTTGATATTCCAATACAAATCAATTTGGATAACTGTTTTGCAGGGGTATACAATATATGAAAGCAAGAAAAGCATTGTTTTTTATAATAATTACATCTTTTTATATCATTTTCAATTGATCATATTTATACATTTTTAAACTTATTTTTTATAAAAATGACAAAATGAAGCACTTATTAATTTTGAATATTTGTTATTCCCAGAATTCTGGTGGTGTAATATTTTCTCATAATGACACATTTTTGTAACAGCTCTGAGCAAAATAATTTTTGAATTAAATTCATACAGCAATAAAAAGTTAAGCTGGCAACCTCTGCAACAGCATGGTATGACAATACTTTGAAAATGTTTGTAATAACCTATATTTTGCCCATAGATAAATCAGTGATTCTCTCATACTTAGAAAATTGATGGACATAAGTTATCAAGAACCCAGTGAAATATATATAGCTAAAAAACATTATCAATATGAAGAATTATTAGAATATATCCAAATAAATTTTTGTAATATATTTTATTATACTATTGCTTTTTATTTTTTTAATTAAACCATTAAAATAACATAATCACTATTTCTTACGCTTTCACAAACTTCTAAAACAGTAGCAGCATCTATTGATTTCTACGGGTTGCACTAGGTTGCACTACTTATTTTGTTGGTATTGCATTTGAGTGAAATGGAAAGAGCAATAGAAAGATTAGGAAGAGGGATAGAGATACTGTTAATAGGTAATAAGGGAGTATATATTTTGTCAGGTCTTTTTTTTGCGTATATATTTTTGTGTGCAGAAAGAAGAGAAGATATGGAAGTTATGCTGAGGACATGTGCAAAGGTGGGTAAAGAGATGGGGATTAAATTTAGTGAAGAAAAATCAAATATAATGATGGTTAATACTGGGGAAAGAAAAGATGTAGAATTTTTATTGGGAGGTATTAAATTAAGTGTGGTGAATAAGTAATCAGAAAAATTATTTGGATAAATGGGAGAAAAAAAAGATAAATAAAGCAAAGAAAAGAAAGGGATTGATAAAGAAATTAACAGTGTTTTCATATAATAAATATGATGTAGCTAGAATTATATGGGAATTGCAGTAGCAGGGCTAACATATGGTAATGATACATTATGTGTTAGTAAAGGGGTATTAAATTACTTAGAAAAAGTTCAAAAGGAAGTAGGAAGCCATGCATTGGATGCAGATGTATGGATAGCAAGGGAGGCAATTCAAGGAGAAATGGGATGGTCAAGTTTTCATATGAGAGGTGCAAAAAGTAAAATGAAAATGTTTGGTAGATTGCAGTTTATGGATAATAAAAGAATAGCCAAAATAATATTTAATTGGGTTATGAGTAAAAGGCAGGTAACAAGATGGGTGAGAAAGGTAATGCAGTATGCAAAAGATTTGGATAAATAATTTATATCAGTATATTTGAACAAAAGATGGGATTGTGTTAGGAGGATTGTTGAGTGTTTGGTAAGGAATGGGATAAAAGAATAGATTTATTAATAAAAAATAGGGAATTAGAGAGGTGGAGAACTAGTATGGAGAATAAAAAGAATTTAAATATATATAAAAATAAACAGAATATTAGGTGCGAGTTAATATATGATAATAGTAAGGAAAATAGTTTATTGTTTAAGGCTCAAATGGGATCTTTAGCAATAAGTGAATATACATGTAAGTGGAAAAATATGGGTGATTTAGTCTGTAAATTATGTAAGGAAGGAATAGAAAATATTAAGCATCTGTTAATTGAATGTAAATGCTTGAAAACAGAAAGGGCACATATAATGAAGTTATGGAAGAATAAATATGAAAAAAGTGATTATATAGAAAGTGGATTATTGGTTTTTATGCTGGGTTTGGGAAAAGATAAGGGGGGTTTAGATATAAAGACCATAGAGTTGATAAAGATTATGTTCTGGAAATGGGATGGAGCAGAATATGGGAAAACTTAGATTGGGGAATGAAAAATAAAATGGCTAACAGGTTTCTCTGGGCATAATTGTTGAGAGATTCTTGACTCCATTTAAGAAAAAGCTACAGTACATCACATCACATCACATCACATCTACTCTTTTTTAAATTAAAATGTTTATATTTAATGCTCGATAAAAATATTTAAATTAATTATTGGATTTAAGCTTTTTCTGTTATAATACAGGGAGTCGTACTTATTTTGAAATATTTAATTTATTTTAAATTTTCACAAATGAGCAATTAAGTTTAATTGATAAATACTAGCCTATGAATGCATTGTGGTATAAGTATGGATAAGAGTAATTGAGTGGCATAATAATAAAAGAATTCCTAATTTCATTGAACAATTGATTAGAAAATCATCATCAATTAGAAACTAATAATAAAAGTTATACAATAATAGCAGATAAACTGATTAGCATAAGTTTTGCAAAAGTAGAAGATTAGTTGAGATGCTACTTTAAAGAAATATATAAATTAGTTTTAGCAATTAAATTCATTTTGGAATAAATTATATGATAAATGAGATTTTAAAAAGGAATAGAAAAATTATAAATTGTAATTCTTAATAAGTAATAAATCATTTAATTTTTTCTTTGCATAATATGTGATAAAATAAAAGCAGTTTTCCATTTTTTTGTCATCCATGGATTAAGTAATCCTACTGATATAGACAAAAGACTAGAACCAGGTGATAGGGATTTGAATGCATTACCAACTAGTAATCATTAATTACATATCCTTACCATAGATTGTACTAAAGGGGAGAACAGCTTTTGTTTAATCATTTCTAGTAAACTTATTATTTAACGTACAGTACTTTATAATCCAAATATTATCTACCTTAATTAACATTAATTAATAAATTACTTAGCTGTAAATTTGAACAATCTTAGATTTAAAAACTGCAAAATTATAACATGATTTTTAATTTACTTTAAAAAACTTTAAATTAAAAATTAATTTAATTGAGAATCATTTCTGTTTCATTAGTTTTCAAAGATTTTTTTATCTTTCTTATTTTAATCGATTTAGATTTTTTTTTTTTTTTAGTTTTAAAAATCATTATTTTTTTTTACTTTCAAAAGTAATGAAGCAAAAAAAAACAAAACAAAACAGCAGAATACTGCCTAAAAGCACACCAATGATTATTTTGTAATGGATGTTTTTAAACATCTTTATTTTGAGATGTACTTAATTATATATGATTATAAATTTTGTTGCTATTGTTATTAATGTTTTTGATGTTATTATTATTGATATTATGAAATTATTACTATAGTTAGCTTGAAATCGCAAGATTATAAAATCAAATCCTGGCCTAAATTGAAACTCGAATAAAAGAAAAAATGAATAGATTCAGCATGCAGTTCACTATATTTGATATAATTATTATTTGATAAGAACATTGTATAGTATTTACAGTAATCACCCAACATGTGCAACTGGTCCTTATATAACTACACCCAAGTACAATCAACTATATTAAATCCAACTTAACAAGAGTATTCCTAATACAACAGTATTCCTAACTGTTAATATTAGCATAGAAAAAAGTCAATATTTGAATTTAAAAATTAATATCTTTGATATTAATTTTCTTTCTTTGATAATAAAAATTTGCATAACCTATTTATATAAATTGACTATTTTTCATTTAAAAACTGATATTATATAAATTATAATTAAAACTGATACAAAATTAATGTTATAAAAATAAATCTGTTAATCTATATAGTATATTTAACCCTTTGAAAACCATGCGGCCATTGTTAATTTTTATTAAAATTTACTCTAACTCTAATAACTTAGATATTTTGTGTTTGAATGTAATAAATATAAAAAAAACATGCTGTAAAAGTAAGGTCATATATGAAAGAATGTAATGAAGCTGTTAAAATAATCATTTCATAAAGAAAAAGTTAAAAAAAAATATTTTTTTAATAGTTTTAAGAATGTTTATTTTTACACTGATTCACAAATCCTAAATTTTGAAATTCAAATGATAAAATGACAATTTCATAAACAGCTTCATCACATCCGTCACAAAATTTAAAAAAAAAAAAAAGATGTATTGGAAGTCTTACCTGAGGTAATTTTTCACTGAGAAAATTACTAAAACAGTGGCCTTGCTGTGGTCTATTTTTGTTCTAGAACCAGATGTGTCCATTTGTTCAAAAATACCTATAACAATATGAATGGTTTTTAGTGGAGAACAAAGTAATAGAACAGTGTAATTCAAAAATAAATAAATAAACTCATAAAAAATAAAATGAATAAAAATAAATCAATAAAGATAATTTTTTATTATTATTAACAATGATTACATGTGTGGAAGAAAGGTTGAGTTCAAATACATAGCACTATAACACAGAGTGGATGGCTTGATGAAGCCAGAAACTGTGTATAAAATATCCTATATTACATGAAATTCCAGTTGTGTAGCATAAACTTGTATATAAATATATTTATTATTTTGCATAAAAGATATGAAGAAAGGCTGAGTTCAAATACATGGCACTATAATACAGAGTGGATGGATTGATGAAGCCAGAAAGTGTGTATAAAATATCCTATATTACATGAAATTCCAGTTGTGTAGCGTGAACTTGTATATAAATATATTTATTATTTTGCATAAAAAATATGAAGAAAGGCTGAGTTCAAATACATGGCACTGTAACAATAAGTGGATAGATTGAGGAAGCCAGAAAATCTATACAATATCCTATATTACTTGCCTAAAATTGACACAAATCAATTGCAGGTCATAACTTTAGCACTGATGCAATAATTCGTCCATAAATTCAAACTTGGTCACACGTGATACATTATTCATATTTATAATCATGCCAAAAAATGCATCAGCTCATGCAGTGACAGATACCCCAGTCCCCACCTTTTTTCCATTCTACAGCATATTTATTTGAAAATATTATAATTTATTATTCTATAGCATATTTATTTCTTTCAGTACATCGAAAATATTATAATTCTATAGCATATTTATTTGTTTCAGTAAATAGAAAATATTATAATTTATAAAAAATATATATATATAAAGTAATTACATACTCTTGAATGTTATCAAAAACGTTTATTTGTTTCAGTACATCGAAAATATTATAATTTATTATTCTATAACATATTTATTTGTTTTAGTAAATATAAAATATTATAATTTATAAAAAAAAAATATATAAAAAAAAATAATTATATACCCTTGAACGTTATCCGAAAACGTAATTTGAGAAGAGGGCCCAGAATCACGGACAACTTCAACGGAAAATCACAATAAAATATTCAGTAATTGATTCAACCATTGTGGAATAACTTTTTTACGATAAATAAACTGATAAAAAAAATTTTTTTAGGTACACTTCACTAAAAATATTCATAAAAAATCTAAAAATTGTCGTACAGAAAAAATTCTTAGAGTTTCAGGTGGATTAATCTCATGGAAGTTTCTTTTTACTTCCAACAATAAATTTCTGCGTGTTTGATTGTTTATTTACATTATGTGGTTAACATGTTATTTACACTTTGTTTATTATCATAAACTTACTTTTTTTCAAAAGCAAAATGATTTGTTTTGTTTTTCTTTTTTTGTTAGTTCACTTTTTACATATTAAATTTAAAGTTAACTTGTCCTTGCTTTTTTCTATTCTCCCCCCCCCCCCTTAGTCTATTCCTTTTTCTATACTCTCACTTCTCTATCTTTCTAACTCCTGTCTGCTTTTGCCTTTTCCCCCTCTCCCTTAAACCCTTACTTCCTCTCTCTCCCTCTCTCTCAAAAAAAAAAACCCACTGGAAAGTGTTAGTAAACCTCCAAAAAATCGATTTCAAAACAAAAAGCTGTTGGCCTCCTGGTTACCATAGCTGCCTCCCAAGCAGCTGACCGGGGTTCTCTTCCTGGTCAACGCATTTGATATATGAAAAAAAAAGTCTTTTTTTTTACTGACACTATTGAATATTGATAAACCCAATTAACCACTTTAAAAAAAGTTCAAACATTTTAAAGTTGGAGTGGAGGATATATACATCATTTTCAAAAAATGCATTACTATTTGATAATCTCTAGTTACTCAAGTTTAGTATAGATGGTTCTAGAACAGAAATCTGCTTTTATTTATATCATATTGTATAAGTTAAAAAATTAAGTGATATTATGTTGGTATTACTGAGGTTACTATAATATATAGTTATTGACTTGGAATCAGAATATTATAACTGTACAAGGATACTGATTTGGATTCAAAACTAATGATTTTTTTAAAATTTTAGGCTTTTAGTTTGAAATCTTAAATGTAGTTATCAGATATATAACTACATTAGCTGCAGTTTTGAATTCCAAGTCTCATTGATTAAAAAGAAACTCAGAAACTTGTATAGCGGTTGGAATTTAAATGCATTACCATTGGATAATTACTGATCACTCAAGAATATTACTATAAATAATGCTAGAGATGAGAATTGCTCTCGTTTCATTTTTTCCATAAATAAAAAAAAAAGATCAATGATTTATTTTTTTCTTTATAAATAGGTAAAATCATTTTTAGCATTACAAACAGGTACTTTTTATACTGCAATTTATTGTTAATTAAATAATTTGTTCATAAAATATTGAAAAATATACTTATATTACAGTGAAATTTTTATCCATTGTTTTTGCATGTATTATTTCCCATATTTATTGTGCACTTTCTTCAGGCTCAAAAACAAAAAAACAATACAAGCATCACTATTTCTATCATTTCCCCATATCTATCACTTATTTTGTTCGGTTTTTGAAAACTGATGTATAGAAATTCATAATATAATCATCATCATCATCATCATCATCATCATCATTATTATTATTATTATTGAAATGATCTACCTATTTATCTCATTGATTGTCTTCTTGTATCACTTCTTATTTCAAACATTGTACACATTAAATTTAATGAATTAGATTGTCTCATGATATGACTTAAATAGGATAATTTCAACAGTATGAGGATTAAATCTCAGGTTTACTTTAATCAAGTCTCCACTTTTCTCTTGTTTTCAATATTTATCAGAAACACTGTTCAAAAATATTAATGCTTTTTTTAATCATATAACAATTATATATTAACAATCTTTTTTTTTTTTTTATTAAATTGCAAAGTTAAATGTTTTTATGATCTTTTTATTTCTATAAAAATTCATAGAAAGAAGAAGTGGGATTATAAATAAAATTTTATTTTTAACCAGAATTAGAAGAACATAATATGAGGCAAACAAATGGAGATTAGTTTAGAAATTTATGATGTCTGCTATTTCATTAAACATTATTTATTAAATACTTTCAATTTTATTTTTAATTTTTTACTAAAAAGTAAAAAAAAAAAAAGATATAAGAAATTATAAAGTATTCTTTCATCTTGACTTTTTGTTTATTTCTGAGTAATACTTCAGATTAGTAGAAATGTTATTGTATTTGTCTTAGTCTTCAAAAATTTTATTATAATAGTATTAGACTTTGTAATGTTCACAAAGGAGGGGGGGTACTGATTTAGTATGCACTTTATATGTGGTTTTTTTTTGTATATCTGAGAGAGTCACTAAAAACCTCTACTGAAAATACTAAGTGATAAATGGGACAAATAATGGGAATATGATTTTGTGTGTATGTGTGCATGCATGTTGTGTTTACAAAATTAAAAATTAAGTTAATATAATGTGTGTTATGTATACTTTTTTGAGAATAAAAATTTAAGAAATATGATGTGAGTTAAATTTTAATTAACTCAGAACAATATGAATAAAAAAAATAAATGTATGGTATGTGTACTTTTATCAAAATAATACTATAATTGATAGATGATTAAACACTTTTGGAACTTTAATTAGCAAATAGTATGAATGAGTAGTACGTTTTTTTTTTTTAAAAAAACCTCCATGAACAATTTATTTTTTTAAAAAATGCCACTGTAAACAAAAAAAAAACAAACAAGCAAATCTTTTGACAAATAGCATGAATGTCCCTTTTCTAATAGTTAGTGTTAATATTATTTAGTGACTACACTAAAAAAATAAAAATACAATGCTACTATGCAAGATAAAAAAAATCTCACATATTTATTGTTCGATTATTTAGTGAAATAAGTGAAAAAATAAACAAGATCATGGTGACATGCATTTGGACAATTCCTCTCCACTTACAGATCATGACATTACAAATCAACCTATTCACTTATTTATTGTGAAACAACTAAAAAAACAAACAATTTGTCACTTTCATATTCTTTTACTAAAATTTAAAGCAATATATGAATGCAAAGTGTGCATGAAATTAAAAATTTAGTTACTATGGGAAATTGTTAGGTTTATTGCTTCATATTTCAGTAGCAGTTTGGTGATTCGAAGAGGTATATAAAAATAGCATAAAGAATATATTAAATCATTACCAAATGTATGAAAACATCTGATTTTATTGTAACAAAATCCAGAGGCAGATTAAAAGGTAAGCGGACTAAATGGCCACGATCTTAAAATGTCTTTTCATTAGGATTCAAGAAAAATTATATTTTTTGTATACAATCAACCCTCCTATAACATGAATATTTTTTAATTGGAATTTGTCAATAGAAGAAAAAAACAACGCAATAAAAATTTTTAAGAATATTTACAAAAATTACGTTGGTGTTTGTAATTTTGAAGGTGAATTTCACTATTTTTTAATATTTCTAAAAGAAAATGAGGACATCATAAAAGCCATACTAGACAGTTATTGAGCCACCAAAGAATTGTCTTGCACATTTCCAAATGTTGAAATATTATTGCAAATTTTATCAAATGTGTCAGGAGAAAGATCATTTTTTGTTTTAAAGCATGCAAAAAATTATTTGCGGAGTACTATGGGAGAAGAAAGATTAAAAAATAATATAGCCATTCTGTATATAGAGCAGGAAATTTTAAGCTGAATTAACAGTACAAAAATAATTGATGAATTTTCAAGAAATAAAGCAAGATGGAATGTAAAAAATGTTTTTTAATATATTCATTTAATGTGTTATGGTATGAAATTTTTGATTTTTTTTTGTTAATAATTTAATGAGAGTTTTCTTGCAAATTTTTTTTCTTAACTTGAGTTTGAGGACCCCGAAATTTTTACTGTTTGGGCCGCTACTTGTCTTAATTTACCTCTGACAAAATCAAATTGTTTTTATGTACATTTTGCCAATATCTTATAACTTTGATTATAGGTAGTAATTTTTATTTATTCTATATTCTCTGTAAGGTTCTTAAGGATCTAAAATGTCTAGAATTATCTTCTCAAAATGTCGGATATCTTAAGTATTTTGTTGATGTTTCTTATAGTTCAAATATGTATTGTACAACAAAGTAACTAGACAATCTGTTTAATTATTTATTTATTTTTTACATTTTTTGTTTTTTTCTCTCTTTATATTGTATTATACTTCTGATCAACTTTATTTATTTTAGATCTTTTCAATTGCAATCCATCGATATCGATTTAGCATTTTATTATTTTCACTAATTATTTTTAAGTTACTGTTTTATAATAGCTTTAGGATTTTTTTCTTTGTTTAAAGGGGGGAAAAGACGATGTTTGTAAATTTGTTTTTGCAAGCGCATATGACTATTAAATAGAAAACAGTAATTAGTTTCTGTAATGTTAATTAAAGTTATTTTTAATTAACATTAATAACACTGCTGCTAAACGCTTTTTCTTTAGGTATTACGATCATAAAAATATACTGTGTTGCAATGTCAATGATTAGTTTGGCGTTTAAAAACTATTAAAATTGACATTTTCGCTTATCATACATTTTCCCTCATATTAAATTTATGTATAATAAATACTAAATTTGTTTATTTGTAATTAAACAATAAATAAATTTTAATAAGTTTTTTTGTAAATATAAGATTTTAAATTATTATCCGATATAAATATATATGGTCTTTCTGATATTACGCTCACATATATGTATGTTAGAAGACACACACATTGCTGTTTCTGCAGAATATTCTTTTTCTTTCACCACAGTTATGCCATAGGATACAGTGGCTACAGTTGTAAAAAAAACTAAAAGCACTATAATATATAGACATTAAACTGATGACTTAGATTAAAGACATGTTTTTTTCAGTTTGGACTAATCGTTTGACAATGTAACAGAGAGATAAATGATAGATGCTAGAAGAAAATTGTATTAGATTCTAAATCTCCTCACTGATGGAAGCCTTAAGTTGAAAATTGATCTGGGGATATTAAATAGGACAGCACTGATTAGGGATTTATTAACCACTATAGCATCTATTAGTTAATAAAGCTTACATTGCTGTGATGAAAGAAAAACAGTATGCTACTGAAATGTATATATGCTATGTATGTAATATTATTTACCTATTTGAAAATTACACATGTATATGTTAAAACAAGATTTTTATGAGCAAAAGTTGTCAAAAAAATTAGAATTTTTTCATAGACACTGTTGATTAATAAATGTTTTATTTCACCTGCCATTATTGGGATAATATGGTTCACAGAGGAAAAATTCTCCCTTCAGTAGTGCCACCTCATAAAGAATTGTGATCATGTGATATTTAGTGGCTAATATGGTTAATTCACTAATATCAATGACTGAGCTAATTAATTATCTAGATGATGATTGGTAAAAATCTGCATAAAGCATGGATGTTAGTAATAGTAGGAAAATCATTGTTATTATCGGACGCAGCTATAATCATTTTAATTCAAAACTAAAAATAGAAAGATTATAGTAAGAATATATTAGAGGCTCATTTTGAATGTCTGTGCAAAACAAGCCGTAAATTATAAATATCTCTACATATTTACCATGCTGATCCATTAATTCATTTGTTTTACATTTTATGATATTACCTTTTAATTTCTTATACAGCTAAACTGTCTGATTACAGCTCTCCATTATATTTTATTATCAATCAATGAAACAAGCAATGTTATATACTTTATATTATTTGTAAGATAAAAAAATCAAAGTCATATACCACATGACTTAATTTTTAAGCTTGTAAATAAAAAATAAAGAGCTCTGCTAATTTACTCTAACAAGCTTTATTGATTTCTCAGCCCCATATAGCTATTTAAGTTAGATAGCTGGGTTTGAAAACATTTAGGTGTCTAAAATTTTTAGATTTTCTACTTGGTGGTTAACTTTTGGATAAGTGCTGGCTTTGTATTGATATTTCTAGATCTAGTGTCTGATACTACCCTAGTGCCTCACTGAGAAGTGCCAAAGCATAAAACCATTGGTCTGATGTTAGGGAGTGGTTTTCAAGATAAAATTTTTTAAATGCTTTCTTTAGCTAGAATTTATCAATAAAGCTTGTTAGAGCAAATTAGCAGAGCTCTTTATTTTTTATTTACAAGCTTGAAAATTGAGTCATGTAATATATGACTTTGATTTTTTTGTTGACTATTTATAGCCTTTGTTCTAAAGTCTTAAGTAAAGTTATATTGCCAAGGCTATTAATATATGGTTTGGCTGAAGATCTCTCAACCCGGATAGCTATTTAAGTTGGATAGCTGGTTTGAAAACATTTAGGTGTCTAAAAATTTCAGATTTTCTACTTGGTGGATAACTTATGGATAAGTGCTGGCTTTGGCTTGGTATTTTTAGAACTAGTGTCTGAAACTATCCTAGAACCTCACTGAGGAGTGCCAAAGCATGAAACCATTGGTCTGAGGTTAGGGAGTGGTTTTCAAGATAGAGATTTTTAAATGCTTTGTTTAGTTGATATTTATCAATAAAGCTTGTTAGAGCAAATTAGCAGAGCTCTTTATTTTTTTTGTCTTTAAGATAGTTTTTATAACATAAATTGGGTCTACATCTCATATAAAAACCTATGCCCAAATTCACTTAAAATACTTTTTTATAGTCTATTACTAATAATTGACTTTACATATCTATTCCAACAAAAATGTGATTTTATTTTTATTTATTTATTTAGAATTAATGCAGAAATATTTTTAATTAAAAGTTACACAAAATGTTACATTTTGCCTGCAATAAGAATTGTTTGTGGAAAGCAATAAATCCAACTGAAAAATATCTACATGAATTTACATGAATAATTAATAATAATAGAGTTAATAACAACAAAAATTAAACAATAATAATAAAAAAAATAAAATAATAATAATAATAATAATAATAATAATAATAATAATAATAATAATAATAATAATAATAATAATAATAATAATAATAATAATAATAATAATAATAATAATAATAATAATAATAATAATAATAATAATAATAATAATAATAATAATAATAATAATAATAATAATAATAATAATAATAATAATAATAATAATAATAATAATAATAATAATAATAATAATAATAATAATAATAATAATAATAATAATAATAATAAATCATCAGTTTCTATTAAAATTTAATTCTTCAAGCATCTTTTAAAATTAGAAATAAATAACAGTGATGTGGTTAATCTCAATGTTCTGTTACATTGAATAAATATACAAATCTGGTACATTCTATTATCCATAGTGAGAAAGGCATATGACTGATTAATATGATGTGATAAGTATAATACGACCTAACATACAAACCATTGTATGTTTTTTACTATTATCAGTGTAATTAAAGTTTATTTATTTAATAAAATATCATATTTGAGAAACAAATCTCTAATATTTTTCTGCCCAATATAATCAAGTCTGATTTTAAAGAATGTGAAGTGGAGAGCATACATCTCTAAAAGACTCTCCCTATGTCATAAATGCATAAGATAAAATATTTATAGGAAGATTTGTAAATCAATAATAATATATTAGTAGGAAGAAATTTATATAAATAATATAAAAGATAAATGAATCTATGTAAGCAGCAGCAAAGGGCACTGATATGATTTTTTCACACAGATATGAATTTATTGAAAATCTAAGGTAAAGATATTCCTCAAAAATATAATATTGTTGCACATACAATTACTATTGTAACATTGGCACAATTTGGTTATGAGGAGCTCCCAATATCTCTGCAAATATGTAATTAATCACTTTTGTTTGATTTCAGTTAATGGTTAAATTACTTGATCTTAAAAAATTTCTTATCTTGCAATAGGTGATCATATATTTCAGATGCCACAAAACAAGAATTGTTAGTATACCAGTGTAAAGTTGAAAACAGAGGGAATTAAAAAATATCATTTGAATATATTACAAACAGTAATGGACCTATAACTAATGCATGAAAAACTCTTTCATTAGTAAACATAATATTAATTACAATATTATCAGTTTTACTACTTGTTCCAATCTTGTAATTAATAATCCAATTCTGTAAATAATCAGAATTCCAGAAAAAATTAATCTAATATAAAGTCTAATATAATCACGTTTTGTTAAGATAAATGTATGTACCAATATAATGGTGGTCTCCAAAATACATCTGATATGAAACCAAATTGTTTACCATGAAATACTTTATTAATAGCTAAATAATGTAGTAACTTTGATTTAAAAATCAATTCAAGCAATTTTTAAAAAAACAAATAATCATTATAGATCTATAATTTTCATTCAAACTTTTCTTGATATTTTGGGTACAACCTGCAGAAAACAATAAATTTGGTAAATATGTTAATACTGAAACAAAATGTATGTATTTATATTTTAAAATAAAAGCTGTGATTGAACCATGCCCTTCAAAGCTAGCACTCATAAACCAAAAATTAAGTTTATAATCTCATCAGAAACCAGCAATAAATTAGATACACCCTCAGGGAAATTATTTATTATATCCTTATTAATAGTATTATCTTGAATAGGATTAGCACTATATTGACCTGAAATATGGTAATAAATTTTGAATAACCAAGAAATCATTAATCAGCATATATCCCATATTTTCACATTTTTCTTTTTCAATAAAAAATTAACAATTTCCCACTTATCTTAAGACTTTCATTATATACACAGTTAATGTAACAATCTCTTTTATCAGTTTTCACATTAACTTAATTCATTTATTCAATTGGGTGATCTTCAAAAATATCTCTTTTGTAAAGGCATCATCTATGATTTAGCAGAAAAAATATTTTATTAGTAATCCAGAATGATCTTGGGTGAATTTTGCTATTATCAGATCTTTTTATCAAAGTTTTGCTAAATATAGAAATAAAGTCATTATGAAAATCTCAAAATCTGAATCAATGTCATTCTACCAAATATGATTGGTATAATGGAATTCAATTTACTAAATAAGAATGAATGAAGGTGCTGAATAAAACTTTACTTAATTTTATTACATGTAATTGATTTATTTATTGGTAAACATTCAGTTATTAAAACTTTTGGAATTATGCAATTGTAATTAAACAAAGACAGTTTAGAAATTTCAAATAATTAATCATTTCTGAGACTCATCAGTGTGAACAATATTTGAAACAGTACATTACTAAAAATTTGTTCAAACTTTTTATTTAAAAAAAAAAACACTATTTGGGAAAAATCACTTTATTATCTATAACAAAAGAAATTACATATCCTCAGAGGTTTTTATATCAAGAATGACAAAACTGAAATAATGTAGTTCATTATTATATATCCAGTTTTTCAACAAAGCAATTGCAACATATAACATATACAGTGTTGTAAAATAATCCAATAAAATATTGGTGTTTAACCCAATACTCCAAATACTCATAACAATTATATTCAATATGCTGTTTATATTATTATGACCTATACAATTTTGAATTATTATAATCCATCTTCAGGAGTCATAAAGAATGAAGATAGTTTTCTCTTAGCATGTTGAAACTGCAAGAGGGCATCCTTTTTATGTAAACAAACACAAATATATTATTACCTGGGCTTTTTTTTTATTTTCAACTTTAACATTATTTTTTAAAATGGAATAATTACGTTTTTAAATTACATTAGACATTTTGCAAACTATTTTTAAACAATTTACGAAAGAACATTATTTTGTAAAAACATTATTTTCGAAAATACAACAATTACATTTTAAAATTACATTCCACAAATCAGCACATAGCACTGGAATGTGCATGAAGGGGGGTGGTGATTTTGCTGGTCCAAAGGATCAGCCAAAAGATGCAGTACTCAGTTTATGAACCAACATTATTTTTTAAAATACAATAATTAGATTTTTAAATTACATTAGATATATCACTGCATAGCACTGGAATGGGCAGGGGGGGGGATGATGGTTTTGCCAGTCTGAAGGATTGGCCAAAAGATGCAGTACTCTGAATCAAACCAAGATTATGATTTTCAAAACAATGTGCAACTTTAGACATTTTATTTGTCTCATATCTGTTCTTAATCTGACCAAAAGATGCAGTACTCTGATCAAACCAAGCTTATGATTTCCAAAACAATGTGCAACCTTAGCCATTTTATTTGACTTGTAGCTGTTCTTGTGCAAACATGTCTTTTCATCTGACTTGTGTGAAATGGTGCTTGGCCAGACCCTTTTGCAATTATTTTCACATTCCATGATGTGTAGGGAAGTGTAGAAATGGGCTTACAATTATTAGTATGTAATACTATATCAGTTAGGGTGTAAGATCACTATAATGAAGGCGTATTACAACAGTTCTGGCCAGTTGAACTCCAAACACCCTCATGATATACGGTAGTAATCAGTTAAGTGTGCACATTTGCATAGTGTAGCAAAGCACATCAGTGGGCCATAATATTGGTGTACAATGTCATCTAAACCTGCAATGGCTAATATGAACAGAATTGTTCTATAGGCCATAACTTTCTATGCAAAAGCACAGAAATATTGGCCATGTAAATGGCATATTTCTATGTGTTTGCATAGAAAGTACATGCTCTTGCAGTTTCAACATGCTAAGAGAAGACTACCAGAATAAATATCCTCTTATCTAATTAATATAGGTGAAATATTTTGTTCCCAATAACAAATTCTTCCATCCATACAGTAAACAAACTTATCTGAGCCCTAATTTTTTTCTAATTGTCCTTTATCAAGCTGACAGACATATTGGTTGGTCTTACATTATCACCACCATATTTTAGAATTTTATAGAGCTTTAGTTTTTTTTTTAGATGTCTTTATGTTTGTTATATTAATAGGTGCTTCATGTATTATTTTCTTACAAAAATAGAGTTAAAATAACAATTTTACATACAAAATAATATAATTAGTTTGTAAAATAATTGTGTCATTATAATGAAATATTTCATATTTTGATTTCTTAAGTGCAGAACAGCACATTTCAATATTTAAGTCTGCTTTTCTATTTAAACATCTACAAATATATTTGAATTGATTTACATTCTCAAACTGTTAACTATCAAAGCTAAATGTAGAAATATTTACATGGTACTGACAGCAATATATAAGATTCAAAATAGGATTCACAAACACCAAAATAATGGTGTGTGTTCGATAAAATTTGACAAAATATGCTGATGAATTTCCACTATAATTATACTAAAGCAGCTACTATAATTTCCATTGTTATTGAATGAGACATGTTGTCATTAGAATATACTTTTCAAAAGTGTCTCCTATTTAATAGGTATAATAGTAATTATAGCACCAACTTGGGATAATGTGCCTGCCACTTTAGGGAAATCTTCATTTCTTAAGATTATCTATTTAGCTAATAATAAATAACTAAACTGGTTTACTTCTAAATTATGGTCAACATATTCCATGTAATAACTTCAATCCATTTTTGCAACAGCAAAATTTGCAACTTCAAGATATCACATTTAGTAATTAGCCAATCACTGTTTCCTTTTAGGCTGCAGTAGATTCATTCCAATGTCAGTAAAGTTTCTCAGTTGAATCAATTAAATCAGATCTATGATGAGAAGATTCTGATAATTTTCTAGGTTTATTATAAAATAATAGTTTAAACTAGTAAACATCAAGTAATCACCATTTCTTATGCTTATCCAAGTTGTTAAAGCAGTGGCAAACTCTCAAGACAGTAGTGCCACTCGGTGCAAACCAAAGCAATTGATTGATACAAGATTTTTTATGCACTAGTGCTCTCATATCCAAGGCTCCTCTGATGAAAGCCACAAGCTATAAATTAGTCTGAGTATATTGGATGAGTAAGCACTAGATGGGGATTTTAAGATATAAACCTTCTTGCATCCATTGATTACTATGGTTTGCACTGAGTGGCATTGCTGTATGGAGAGTTTCTCACTATTTTAAAATAAGTTTCTAATTCAGGAGCATCAGATGATATACCAAATAATAACAAAAAAAATCTCAAAAAATCATCTCATTGGAAATTTCAGGAAAGAAAAAGTATTTTCAAATCCATTGGAAATTTCCAAGAAAAAGTAACATTGCATATCATTAATCTAAATGAAAATTGCTTCTAAAATCCTAAACTTTAGTATTTATGGTAATGTTAATGACAAAAAGTATTGTACTATCTGTACATAAATTATGCACTATCTACTTATTATTATCACTATCATTATAAGAAATTAAAAGATGTTTTTGGGGACTAAACTTCAGGTTATGACTGTTTGCTATGAGATTGACATGTTTAATAATCAATCATCTAGTTTTATATTTTCATCCCCCCCCCCCCAAAAAAAAATGGATTACATCTTCATATTTTTGTTCACATAGTATTTCTTTTTTCTTCTTTTATGGTTACTCATATTATGCATTTACATTTCCTGATTAACTTTATAAACTCTTTTCTAGTGATGTGAATGTTTTTTCTTGCATTTATGTCAACATTAGAGGAATGTGAACTAAGAAAATCAAATTAAATATTCTTTTAGTTCAGAAAATGATTTTAATTTTTTTTATAGAAACTGGACATAGTAACGAAATTCATGATACATTTTTGGATGATAAATATAATTTTTATGAGGTTAGATCTCATGCAGTAGTTACAAGAGTTGGAGTATACTCATAGCTATTTAAAATCTCTATCCTTATAGATTTTACCTGATATGAAGTTTCTTTTGATCATATTAGATCACACTTATTATGAATTGGATGCCTTACTTTGTTCTTTTGAAGAAATTTTGATTAATTATAAAATGAATGTTATCATTACTGGAGGTTTTAATATTGCTCAGTTATTATCTGCTTCATTATTGTCACCAAAATATATAAAATGTTATAAGTTTGAAATTTACTGAATTTAAAACAACACAATTCCTATTTGAATTTCCATAACCAAATACTTGATTATGTTTTAAGTAACTTAATTGAAATTAAGTGGAATTTTCCCGTTGATTTACATTACTTAATTAGTGATTTTTTTAATTATTATTAAAGTAAATTATTTCAATTGGTCTCATTCTCTAAGTATTAAAAGATACTATTAAAACCGGGATTATTTTGGGTAAATGAATTTCTACTCTCATTTGCACCTCATTATATTCTTCATTAAACGTTAATTATGATATGGAATTAATCAATAAAGTGATTAGCAACTAGATCGATTTTTATATACAAAAAACAACATACATGTTTGTATCCGTTGTGTTATGCCTTTTACTGTGAATAAAGTTTATTTTTGAAATGAAAAAAAAAACATACTTTTTGTAATTATTTTTCTACTTGGTTCTCTGCAACACTTAGAAAAAATGTTAGAAGAAAATCAAATCATTATAGGTAATACATTAAAACCTTTTTTTTTTTAACAACTATAAAATATTGTCTAAAATTGTTTAAAAATTTATCATCAAATATATATAAAATACTGTATTCAGTTTGCCGCTAATCCTAGAAAATTTGTTTGTTGTTAAAGATTATGCTATTACTAGAAGAAAAAAAAAAAAAGGGGGGGGGGTAATTGGATTGTTGATGACTTTCAGTTCATTTTTCTGAATAACCTGGAAAATTTTAATTATCTTCCGAGTTTAAATTGCATAATGATAGTATTTTTATTGATTATTTTAACAATAATGACACTATATGCACAATCAAAGAACTTAAAATACATTTACGTTTAGATTATGACAATATTCTCTTATTCTTCTCCTTCACTTTCTTTGAATATCTTCATATAATCATATATATTGCTTATAACACTATTCATATACACGGTGAACTGTAAGAAAATAAAGAAGTTTTTAAGAAAATTTGTTGCATTAACGTGTATATGAATAGAGTGATATAAGCAATATTATGACAATATACCTTCTTTTATTTATAAAAGATGTGCAGAATACATTGTTATTCTTAATTGTTTCATTAAGAATTATGTTTTTCCCAACTCACTTAAACTTGATAAAAATGTTTTAAAATGTTTTGAGAAATAATATTAATAGTTATAGATTTCCAATGCCAACATGTTTTTTTATCTAATAGATCAACCAAAATTAATCTCACAATATTTAATCATATTGTTAATGCCTTTGAGAAATAATACCATTAACATGTTTATTTTGATTTATTCAAAACATTGATAAAGTGAATTAAACCATAATGCTCTTTAAAATGTACAAATTAGATTTCTCTCCAAATTTGATTAAATGGTTTGAATCTTTTATTAGGAAAAAAAAATGGCTTATAGGAAATTTAATATCAATTCTTCCGATTCATATATATTGTAATCTTGGAATTCCTCAAGGAATTATTTTAGAATCATTACTATTTAACATTTACATAGATGATTTGGGAGAAAATTTAGAATTTCTCAATTACGATGGTATGCAAATGATTGTAAAATATATAGATGTATTAATCCAACAAATGATTGCAATTTTTTGCAAAACTATGATAAAAATTTTGTGAAATGGTGCAAAAATAATAAAATGAATATAAATATGGGAAAATATTTAACCATTTCTTAATCCAAGAATTCTGAATGTTTAAACTTTTCTTACTACATTGAAGTCCATAAAATAAATTTTGTGCACACCTGTATAGACCATGGCATTTTATTTGATAGTTCTTTTCACCATAACATTGAAGTAATGATAAATAAAGCTTCTAAAATTATAAGTATTATTCGCAGACATGGAAGACAATTTAATAACTTTTTAAAAAAATCTCTTTTTAGTTCTGTCTATTTTGGAATACCGATCTTTTGCTTGGAACTAAATCAAATGAGATATTCTCAAAATTTAATTATTGTACAATAAATTTTCTAAATACAGCATATTAAATAATTATAATCTATCTCCATCTGTTAAAAAGCAGATCAGAGATCTTAAATTTTTATTTAAACCTGTCACTCCAAAAATAATTTTTAACAAATAAAACCTCAAATATTATTTATAATAATGAATTATATAAAATATGCACCTCTAATCTATTTTACATTAAGATTTGTTATTCTGACAGATTAAAATCTTCTCTTTTGTTTCATTTGCCTTATATAATCAAGATTTTAATAGAAATAAAACTCCATATAGTGTGCCATCCAGTGCAAATCAGAGTAATCAATGGATGGGAAGGTTTGTGCATAAATCCCTATCTATTGCCTACTCATCCAACATCCCCAGACTAGTTTGTAGCTTGTGGTTTTCATCAGTGATGAGTTTTAGATCTGAAAGAACTACACCTAGATTTTATGATCTAATGCAACTCTCCAGCAACCACCTTTTACTTTTTTAGTTTCACATGTTACGTTAGAGTCCAAAATGAAAATCAGTCAAGCGTTGGTGGTCGAATACTCAGCACAGTGGCCTTACAAGCAATTGTCCCAGGTTTGCTTTGTGGCTGATGCTTTGACACATGGAAAAAAATGAAAATCATTTTCAATCAAAATTTATTCACTTGTATAGACATATAGATTTGAACTCATATATATATTTTGATGTCTTCGTTTTTTTAATAACCAAAGTCACCATGCAGATTTGTTATTTAACCACTAAACATCATATGATCACCATTTCCTATGCTTATACAAGTTGTTATAAAAGAGGTGACAACACTCCATATAGTAGTGCTATATGTGATTTTAGTGCTTTAATACCAATCCTTCCTAATAAGATGATAATGACTATGATTATTAAAAAACTAATGACACCAAAATGTATAGATGATGAACTGGGTTCATATCTATATGATTATACAAGCAAATGGTTTTGTATTGAAAGGATTATGGTGTTTTAATTTAGGATTCATGGTTTTATAAATAACTAAAAAGGCAAAAGGTGGCTGCTGGAAGGTTGCATTAGAATCTAAGATCTAGATGCAGTGCTCTCAGTTCCAAAGCTCCTCATTGATGAAAGCCACAAGTTAGAAACTAGTCTAGGAATATTGAATGAGTAGACATTAGATAGGAATTTTATGCACAAACCATGCATTCATGGATTACTCTGGCTTGCCTCTGTTTTAACAGCTTGTGTAAACATAGAAAATGCTGATCATGTGATGCTTAGTGGTTTAGTAATGAAGATATTACTGATAAAGTACTTGAATTAGATGTTTGAAAATTTATTAATAATATTACAAAAAAATATGGCATGTAGACATAAATTATTTAATATATATTATTTGCTTGTTTATAGTAAAATAGTAATTATGAGCCAATATATAATTGGTTTAATGTTATAGTTTTGTATAGGAAGTAAATTGAATTGAATTATTATTATTAAACATATATTTAAGTTAAGACTGGTATGTCTGTTTGTTTCATTTATGTAATTTAAGTAAAATGTGTAAGTGGGTGATATAGAAATTTTTTGTATTCAATTTAAAGCTTCAACAATTATCATAATATTTGAAAATTGAGCTTAATATGTTTTAAGTAATGTCACAATTTTTTTTTGTTTCAATTGAAAACTTGTTTTATGTTAGATTAAAATAAAGTTAGTTTACAACTTATTTTAATTAAAGTCAAATTATGCATATTAAAGAAATTTTGTTGCTTCATAGTTTTGTTAGACCTTTCTTTTTTAAAAAGTATAACTTTTTAAATGAAAAGAAAAAATGTCAAAAACTTTTCAACAGGTCTTCATATTTTAAGTTACTTAATGATTTATTAAGTAATATATATAATAATGTACTCTTAATCATTTGATAAATTATAAATAAATTTTTGAAAGCATTATGGTTGTATAATTTACTGGAAAATGACTATAAAAAATGAGATAATAATGTACACATACTAAATCTAATATACATAAGATATTTATTTATTTACTTCAAAAATATAAAGTAATATATATAAACTTTAAGTGTAAAATCAATATAAAGGAAAATCATTCATATTAAATAATTTTTGTTCACAATTTTGTTAAGGTAAGAATGTTTTAGGAAAGGATGACTTCATATTTTACACATATATAATTATGAACACATACTAAATATGATATATGCATAAGGAGTGTGCATATTAACTTATTGCAGAAATAACTAGTGATATATATAAACTTGGTGTCAAATAGATTTAAAGTACAATATGGTTTGTCATTTTTATTTACTATGCCAGTATTAAAAACCTAAAAATAAATAGAGGTAAGAAATATTTTATAATAAATGCTTTTATTTATCATCAACTGAAAAGCAAAAAAAAGTTTATTTAACCACAGTTGGGATTTTAGATTGAATTTGAAATAAAAGCAAAAGTGCAGTCAGCAATTAATTAAGTCAATCCCTATTTTTCATAACAAGGAATTGATTTAATTAGCTTCTAGACCCTCCATCCCAATTCTTTTATTATGAATTCAATCTAAAAAACCCAATTGTGATTGAAGAAACATATTTTTGTTCTTTTTATTGCATATAAATAAAAATGTGTTATAAAATATTTTTATCTTTATTTATTGTTGTTAGTTTTATTAAGTTAATGTCATTTTCTAGCCACCATTCCAATTATTAACAAAATTTTTAATATATTACATATAAATTTCCCATATTATTTAAAATATTTTGTTGATGAAATCAGTCTTGTTATTATCATTCTAACTTCTTCTGTCTAATATAAATATTAGCAAAAGATATATTTTTTAAATAGTATTGCATTCATTCACAATATCCCTTTAATCATATGATTATGGACACAAAAAATATAAACGATGCCCATGATGCAGCTTAATTGAACACCTATAAATTTAAACAATGAAAATCTATATAAGGTAAAAGATAAAAATAAATATTTAATGTAAAATAAAATCTGAAAATAAAGTTTAATTAAAATAAAAACAATAATTTTAAACCATAAGGCTGCAAATGTAAGCTTTTAACACAGTTTTAGATGATGAACATTTGTATAATATAAATTAAGGTTTTCTGAACATAATTTGTTTTTAGTTATTGTGGGATTACTGTACAATGTTGAATCTGAGGATTTCAGTATTTAGTTAATTAAATGTGATAATTCACATAAAACTATCTAGAATATATTGCTTTATATTAAAGTTAAATGCTGTTCAGATAATAAAAAAATATTGTGAGGGAATTAATAGTTTATCACAACTTAGATATAATTTTCTAAAAATTTTGTAAGTGCAGAAAAAATTCCCAAGTTATAAACTATAAATATCCATTTTGCTATGCTTATGTAATATATTACCATGAACATCCCAGTCATTAGATAATATTCAAAACTAATATTGGATGATTAGTTAGTTTGATCATGAATCAGCTAGTGAGGAATAGGATTTTTTTTACCTATGTAAAAAAATATGACTCCATTTCAACAAATATATGTATATCAGTTGTATATTTAGATAAAATTACTTCATTATAATATTTAAGTAATATATTATAATCAAGTTTAATATGATTGATATGTGTGTTAATAATATGACAAAGTACGAAGAAAAGAAAACGATTAGAATTATTACGAAAAATTCACATTATAGTCTATTATCAGAGCTTATATATTATTAAAAGTGTAAATTGTAAAAGTAAATGTATCCGACCTTGTCATTTTATAGTACAAATACAAATGTGAAAGACCCCCCCCCCCGTTGCTACTTTTTACTGATTATTTAGAGATGAATTTAAAATAATAATATGGAATTACAATAATTAAATAACACTTATTTTTATTTGGGAGGGTATTATATTAAAAATGAAAAAAAGAAATGGAGAGAAAAATTTTTTTTGTTCATTATAGGCAAATATTAATTTTATGATGTGAAAATGTAAATTAATGTGACAGTTTCATAATTGCATTTATAATTAAAATAAATTTTATTCATATTGAATATATAATAAAATTGTTTGTAAATTTCCAAATCATAAAATATTTATATAAATTAAATGTTAAAGCCAACTAAATAAAGATAATGGATATAGTTGTCTGAAATTAAGTGTGAAAAAAACAGTAATTATTAAATTAAGATAACATGTTTTCCAAATAATAGCGAATATATGTTTTAGATTAAATAAAAGGGTTGGCTGTAATCAATTTATTTTTGAAGTAAGATCTTCAATGATTCAGATTATCAAATAATTTGAGTATCATTATACTAAAGTTACAGTAAAAATAAAAAAGAGAATAAAATCCATCAGTTATGCTGAAATAACAATCATCCATAGAACATTTATTGCTACCTGCATATAAAATTATAGGTATTATTATAATTTATCTGTAATTTTAAAAATGTGATAAATCTCTTTTGGGTTATTTTTTCCTATCCACGTGATCCTGCAACAAATATAAATGAAGTTCATAAAGTTTAACCTTCAAATGCCTGAGAAATAAACTGTCATTACCTGCTAATTTGTGAGCTTGGAAAATAATTGACTTATCTAAAATATTGTGCCTACCACAAGATGATAGATATAGAACAAAGGTATGAAATGCAAAAATAAATGTTAAAGAAAACAATAATAAAAAAAATGGTACATATTAATCCTGTGACTCAGCATGTATTAGACCTGTTGCACCTTTTTACATCCAAAAATATGTAACATTGCCATTAGGTCAAATAAATCGAAGTAAACCCTGCTATATTATTATCTGATCTTATATCAAAATATTTTTATCCAATCTCTGATCTGATTTTTTTTTCCAAAACCAATTTCTTTTTGTTTGCCCAGATTTTTTTGTCAAGATTTCATTCTGACAACAACTTGATTTCACTTACAATGCATTTTTTCACTGTTTTTTCTCTGATCAGTTAAAAAAAAAAATTATTTTTTCCCACTTTTTGTCAAGATTTTATTCTGATAACAGCTTGATTTTAATCACATTGCATTTTTTCTTCATAGTTATTGTCTATTTTAATTTCATTGTTGCTTAATTCATTAGATTTTAAGTGAGTAAATAACTGTACTTTTTCAAAACATTGAAAGATTTTGGGGAACATCATGGCAACATCCAGATTCATATTTGTTCAAATTTAGCATAGATGTCATAAAGATGATGATGCATTCATTTGCATCTAGAATGAAAAAAAGTTGGCCGCCAATATGTATAATTAATAAAAATGTTATATTTTCTTATTTTTTAAATAATTTTGCTTTTTTTAAAAAAAATTCATTTCTTACTGACAAAATACTGTTCAGGCAATGTACTGTGCAATCATGTATTCATTTTGGAGAATTTGTTTTTACTTAAACTTTCCATTTTGTCCAGAAAATTTATTTGATTTGTAATAAAATACAACTTAGATTTATTTATTGTAACAATTCCTGTTATATATTACATGGTAACTAACTTATATGTATATTTAAGTCATTGTTTTGTCCATAATATCACCTCAATTTTTTTTGCAGAAATTCATATCTTTAGTATCATTATAAATTTTATACTTTTTCAGGTACCCCTGTTTAAATATCATTTAGTATTGTTATAAATGTATATTTCTCACCATGTTTTAAATTTTTCCTGTAAAAAGTCATATAAAAGTACTTTTTAAAATTGGTGATTTTTTTTGCTGAAATTGATATCTTTAGTATTGTTATACTTTTTTGTTTAAATGTCATATACATATTTCTGGGGTGTTTTTTTTTTTTGGTAAATTATACTCCAAATTGTTTGTATTCTTTTTGTGAAAGTAGTATTAGTCCTGTGACATGGAGCATGTATTAGACATGCTGCACCTTTTCACATATGTATTCAACCTGCCGATAACTTTGTAAATCTTAGGGAAAATATCATGTACAAAAGATCTGTGGACATATTATTTTTATAAATTTTTTGTGAAAATATCATATACAAGATCAGTATACAAGTTATTTTGGTCATATCACAAGATAACAAAGTTAACAGTGGAGTGATATGAATGTGAAAGACACAGCATGTCTAATACATGATCCATGTCACAGGAATAATATATAAATACCAAAAAATCTGATATCTAAACCTGGTAAGAAAACTGTTTTAAAAGTATATGCTACATTTGAGAACTCAAATCTATATCAATATATCTATCAACCTATATATTTATCTACACTTATCTATCCCTTACAATGCATATAAGTGCAAGTAACTGAAGATTTAAATTTTGTAAAATCTAAAATATATATTTAAAAAAAGTCTTATTCTATAAGTAATATAATTTTGGATATTTTACTTGTTACTTTTGATGATAATAATTATTTTATATTTTAAAAATATTTAACTCTTTTATATATATATAAAATTGTGAACTAATTTCAATTTTAGTTTTGAATTAAGGAGGATCATCACCTTTTTAACAATGCTTTATTTTGATTAAAATAAAGAGTAAGTTTTGTTTAGCTATGGCATTTTGTTAAATAATTTATTGAACAAAGTGGCATATTTTGCATATTATTAAATGCATATATTTTATCTGTAGGGGTAATTTTATTATTTATAAGTGCTTGTGTAAACTATTCTCTGATTTCAGTTATGAAGTCAGAAGGTATCACATGCACATCCTGCTCATGCCAGACAATAAACTAAATTTAATAGCTTACTTAGCCATATTTATTTGTTTTTGTGATTTGTGAATTGGATGACATATATGTCTATGCCCTTCAGTTACTAAAACTGATAGTTTTATTTAATTTGATTTGTGTAAACTATATTTGTTATATTGTTAATTTTTAATCTGTTATCCACTATTAAACTTTTACTGAATTAAAGTTTTGTATCAAATATTCTCTCTCTATATATATATTTTTGTTGAGTCATACCTTTCTTATATGATCAGTACAATCTGAGAGACATATTTCAAAGGCTGAATTAAACACCCCATGAATGTAAGGTATGGGAGTTATTATTAGAATAGTATGTAAAAGTAAAAATAGTCTAAGAAATTATGGTGGCATTCCCACACAATCTAATTTGTGTTTTTAAAAAATCAAAATCAGTATTTCACCATTTAATTCATCCATACGTATGAATAAATTTGGTCCTCACAAACATGACAAGAAGAGCAGACACTTTCCAATATATTATTAGTATTAAATAAATTAAATAGAATGGATTTCACCTTTTTACATATGTGATGTAATAATTTGTATAAGCTCAATGATGGGGTGTTGAGTACAGAGAAACTCTCAAACCCAAACATATGATACAGACTTTATAAAGATAAGAGTGGCCATCTTATCTTTAACCTAAATTCTGATTTATATATGCCAATCTGAAGCATCTTGGTTTGAGAGATTGAAGATGTTAATCTGTTCATTTTTATATCCATTACTTTCTTTCATATAAATCAGAATTCAGTTTAAAGGTAAGATGGCTGCTCTTATCTTTATAAAGTCTATATCTTATGTTTGGTTTTGAAGTTTCTCTGTACTTAACACAACATTTTTGAGCTTATATAAATTATTACAGCACATATATGAAAAATTGAAATTCTTCCTATTTAATTCCATACATCCTATGTGCTAGATAAATAAATTTGAACTTAAAAAGTAAATTTTAAATAATTTGCTGGATGAATATATTTTATAATTGAGGAATAGAAAAAAGAGATATTAACCATTTATTGTTTGGGGTTACTGCCTCTATGTAAGTGAATGAAATATTAGTTATCACTTATAACTTATTTTCCAAGTATGCAACAACCTATTATAATATAAAAGTATTATATGTGAACTTGGAATGGAATAATTTCCTATTATGAGAAAAACTCAATACCACCCCATATGGTATCAAAATGTAAGAATTAGATAAAAAAATGGAATTTTCATCATATTTTGAAATTCATCAGTAAACCATTTGAATAAAACATCTGAGTAATCTGTTCCATTTTTGTACTAATACAAATCATTTATCATGAATGAAGTACATAAACAGAGCATGAACGAGAGTACTGTATTTGCTACTACTTCGATACATTTTAGTAAATATAGTCCAATGTTTGTAAAATAAACTACCAGTTATACATAAAAATATATAGTCAACCAAGCATAGGGAATTTCTTTTTTTTTTTAATTTATTACATAAAAGCCAAAAAAAAAAAAGGAAAAATGTATACAAAAAAATCTAGGACTTGTATAATGGGACCCTACATGGCAGTTAAGAAGCACGAAAATACAGGGTAATGAAAAATGAAAAGGGTTATTAAGGGAACATACAATTCTATTTTTAAATCTTTTATCAAGAAAGAAAGAAAGAGAATAAGGAAATCAAAATTATTTGGAGTAGGAAGAAATAATATAAAAGAGAGAGAAAAATGTTTGCAGACACTTTGTGAATAATTTGGAAAGAGGTAATTATGCTTTGTGGCATATGTTTGCTTATGATGTTGTAAGGCTAAGCTTATCATGCAATTTATCAGAGCTGAAAAAATGTAAATACCTTATATTTAGAATTTTTTTAGCACTGACAAATCTTATATTGCATTCTCATAGATATTTAATAAGTTACTTTCCCCAAATGGTATATATATTGAACTGTCCACTGGTATTTCTTAAGATTTTATACACTTTATAAGCTTCATATTCAATGACCAAACTACGTTCGATTCATTAGAACATATCAGGTAATTTTATTGAACACGGTTATTTTTCCTGGTCATAGAATCTGCTTAACGTAACTAAAGTTGAATAATGGAGAGAAGAGGACCAACTTTTAATTTATTTAAAAGGTTCCAGGATTTTATATAAGAATCCACTGGTCAAGCCGCCCTTCCTATTTATTTAGTCATGATAAAATTACTTGGAATATCTGGAGGATTGTGTTTTTAAGTATAGCATTGGCAATTTATTTAATCAAATTATAATAATGGCTAATTTTAAATGAATTTAGACAATTAATAATCAACAACTAAATACCAACCTAACTAATATTTAAATTTATTGATACACAGTGAAATATTTAAAATATTATTGAGAGAATATAAGAGAAAATAAATAGGGATTAAAACTATTCATAAGATTTTATTTTAATTGATATGACTCAAGACAATGTACTAGAATAAAATACAGTTCAATATCTCTGCGGTCAATGACAAGAATGAAATATGGGGTATAACATTATTTTATTCTTCAATGTCAGTTAATTGTCATTTTTATTATATATATATATATTGATTACTATATTTTACTGTGAATGTTTAGATGGTTACTGGTTGGAACTTAATTATATCATTATCCCAGATTAGCTTTAGGCACTATTTCGCTTATTATTCTAAATAATACATGGGCAATTTAAAAGTATTACAGTTTGTAATGTTAATTGACTATTTATTAGTCTGCACTACAGTGACATGTTTATTTCATGTTTAAAGAGGTTTATTTAAACTTCAATGTATCAATATTTCATACTCTGTAGTCAAGTTGCAAGCTTTAAGTGTCCATATATATTCAATGGACCATTAGTAAGAATGGATTCCATTCTTGCTATTAAAGGTGTGAAGGTTGCCTTGACAGCAGTGAGAAATATTGATTACTATATTTTACTGTGAATGTTTAGGTGGTTACTGGTTGGAACTTAATTATATATATATATATATATATATATATATATATATATATATATATATATATATATATATATATATAAGTCCAAGGTCTTCAGGGTTTAAATCAGGCCAGTTCATCTTCTAAGGCTATCTGTCAGGATAACTTGTTTTATATGGCCTTAAGGCCCTTGCATTGAAGGTTCCAATTCTCCCCCCTTTTCATTCACAAGAATAAATGTATTTGGTCCATTCTCCCTAACTGTCTTTTACAGTCCCTTATATAAATTCTGAAACTTTTTACATATACCCTTCTCTGGTTGGCTAATAGGGTTTACTCTGATCCATACCTTGAACCCTTTTTTGAAACTGTCAGATCTTGTACCTTCCCTGCCTATTCTTGTGCCTGCCTCATGCCTTATCCTCAATGCTGTCCTCCTCTAATCAGTATCCCTATCAATATATTTAGGAATGATTGGTAACTTAGTTCTGTAAAGTCTTGGCATGGGTTTATGGAACTGTAGCTAAATGGGTGCAAATCCTGTGGATCCATTCTCCATTCAGTTGATGTTTTTAACTATTCATGGTAACTGTTTCACCCACTCTTTATGGTTTGATGATGTATACTCTCTAAAACACTGTTCCAATTCTCTCATCACCCACTCACAGGGGTTTGATTGAGGGTTCCAAATAGATAACAAGACATGCTGTAAACCCATTTTCCCTAGCCATTCTTTCCATTCATTCGCTACGAATGGAGTCCCATGGTCTGATAAAACTGCTTTCAGTTAGCCTACATTAGGAAAATGTGTTTCTAATATCTATATAATGTTTTTGCCATTAGCCTGTAGCATGGGATATGCAGACACCCATTTCAAAAAAATGTCAGATCACCAATATGTATCTCATCTACCAGAACCTTGGTGATGGCCTGTAAAAATCAATAGCTACCAGTCATTGGGATTTATTGTAATTATGGGGTTCAATGTACCAGTGTAAGATTTGTTGGTGGGCTTTGTCTTCTGTCACAATTCACACCCTTTCAACATTTTGGCTATCTGGTACTTCATACCTGGCTAGTAAAAACATGTTTTCAACAGTTTTTCTGTTTTGTGAATGCCATAATGGCCATACAAACAGTGTGTATGCATAGTTAATCTATCTTGCAGAGCCTTGGTTATTGCCATCCTCCATGTTCCCCCCCTTTTATGTCTGTTAAATACAATAACATCCCCTTGTCCTAATGATATCTTCCATTTTTTCATAAAACCTTTCTTTTGCCTCATCTTTCCTTCCTTCTCTCTTTAAACTATCTATAAACTTCTGATATCTGGGGTCTTGTTTCTTCTTATCACCTAAGTGATTAAATTCATCTTCCACAGATGCATCAATTTCCATGCTTATCATTGCTAGATTTATGTCTTCTGTCAGAAAATGTCTGTTGGACCCTGGACCTGGACTGCAACTTAAGGCATCAGCCACTACATTCTCCACCCATTTACCATATTCTACAGAGTAATTGAATCCTCGCAGAAAAAGGCTCCAATGAATTAACCTACTATTTGACAGATAACTGTGGTTAAGGAATTCCAGACTTTTGTGATCGATTATGGCTACCACCTCTGACCTTATCAGAAATTGTTGAAATCTCTGGAATGCCCATACCACTTCCAATGCTTTTCTCTCTGTTACAGAATAATTGATTTTCTGGCCCCCTTAAGGGCCTGCTAATGAAATATATTACCCTTTGGGCACCATCTTCCTATGTCTGCATCAATGCTGCACCCATCCCATATCCACTGCTGTCGACCTGTACTATAAACTTTTTTAAAAGTCAGGGTAAAGCAATATCACCTGGATCAAAAATTTCTTTTTGATACCTTTAAACACTACATCATGTTCATCTGTCCATTCCCATGGAACCTTTTTTTACAGTAGCTGCAGCAAAGGCTTGATATTCACCATGAAATTCCAGTAGAATTTATTATAAAAGTTACACAATCCTAAGAAAGATATAACTTGTCTCACTGACTTAGGGGCTGGGAATTCTCTGATGGCTTGTATTTTATCAGGATGGAGCTTAATTCCTGTTTTGCTGACTAAATGTCCTAAAAAACTGACTTCTGCTGTGACTATACAACTTTTTTGTAAATTAATGTGGATACCTTTGTTTTTGCATTCTTGTAAAAACATCTGCAAATGTCTTAAATTCTCTCTTGGGTTCTTTAAGGCAATTATGACATCATTCCATATAAACGGTAACCAAACTCTTTATTTCTGGGG
The DNA here is from genome assembly GCA_028023455.1 of Epiperipatus broadwayi. Classification (NCBI taxonomy): domain Eukaryota; kingdom Metazoa; phylum Onychophora; class Udeonychophora; order Euonychophora; family Peripatidae; genus Epiperipatus; species Epiperipatus broadwayi. The sequence continues at coordinate 335,651 of JAQFVV010012521.1, read as the reverse complement.
ATAACACTCTAAGAACTTTAACAACCCTGCTCCACTGTTTCTTAACCCATACAGCATACTGTTAAACTGATAGGATATGACATTATATGTGAAAGCCATATATTTGTGGTCCACTGGTTGTAATTTAATCTGCCAATAACTGGTTGTCAAGTCTAATGTCAAGAAAATTTCTTTATCACAGAATCTATTCAATAATTCGTTCATCGATTGAGCCACATTTTGGTCTGGCCAGGTGATCCTATTTAGCTGCCAAGCATCTAAGCATAGCCTTACTGACCCATCTTTTTTTTACTATAATGAAATGGGTTGTTATATGGTGATGATTCCTTTGTTATAATCCCCCATGTCTCCATCTGTGACAGTTGTTTTTCAACCTCTGCATGATACTGATGAGGTACTAGATAAGATCACACCTGATATGGTGTGTCATCGATAATCTTAGTTTAGTGTTTATATCCCCTAATTATCCCTGACTTATTCGAAAAACTTTCCTCATATCTCTCTAATAAGTCTTTCACTGTCTTTTTCCATTACCCTTTATCTGTTTTTTCCTTGTTCCCTCCCTCTGTCTTATTTTGTATACTACATACATTTTTTGGCAACACCGTTTCTTTTGATTTAAACTCTATTACTTCTCCTTCACATATAATATTTTCCTCTTTATAATTAATCAAACATCCTGTTTTATGCATGACGTTGGATCCTAATATTACATTATGTACAAGTCCTTTCAATATCAGAAAAAAATATTTTTTTTTTTTTTTTTCCCTTTTTTTTTTTTCTTTTTTTTTTTTTGTCTCTAGTTGTGCCTTTTTATTATTGGCCAATGTTACTGAGGTCTTCCTTACATCCAAAGTTTGAACATCATGAAATTGTTGCATCATACACACATATACAGGCTCAGACATGACTGATATTTGACTACCAGAGTCAAACAAAGCCTGTATTTCAATATTATTAATCCTTATTGTAATTTTTGGACATTCTTGAGATGCAAAATTTATGGTCTCATTATTCTATTCACAAATCAGATTATCTACTCTTTTCATTTTTATTTCATATATCTTGCTTGGTTTCTATTTCTTATCTATCTTTTATTAACACATTTGCTGAAGTTTCTACCCCTGCTGTCACTTTACCTTATGAGCTACTTTAGTTCTTATCATTTTGCCTACTCTCTTTTTTTTGCACTTACGTAAGTGAAACAAAAAAAAAATCTTTTTTTTTAAAACACTTATTATTATTTTATCATTCTATTCCTATCTCAGGATGTGTTTATTGTCAAAGCCTGTAGTTGGGCCACCATTGTACTGTCCATTTGTATATCTTAAGATTTTATACACTTTTATATGCTTCGTATTCAGTAACCAAACTATGTTCGATTTGATAATTCTCTCATTAGAACATATCAGGTAATTTTATCGAATGCAATTATTTTTCCTGGTCATGCAACTCACTTAATGTAACTAAAGTTGAATAATGGAAAGAAGAGGACCAGCTTTTAATTTATTTGAAAGGTACCAGGATTCTATATAAGAATCCACTGGACAACCCCCCCCCCCTATTTATTTAGTCATGATGAAATTACTTGGAATATCTGGAGGATTGCATTTTCAAGTGCAGCATTGGCAATTTATTTAATCAAATTATAATAATGGCTAATTAATAATCAACAACTAAATGAATTTAGACAATTAATAATCAACAACTAAATATCAACATAAGTTATATTTAAATTTATTGATACACAATGAAGTATTTATAATATTATTGAGAGAATATGAGAAAATAAATAGGGATTAAAACTACTGATAAGAATTTATTTTAATTGATATAACTTGAGACGATGGTTTATTGCACTTAAGAGTTCAAGAGAAAGTGATCACTGATATTTAAATTAATAAAGTTTTTTACCGGTAAGTTTAACTATTCATATATCATATTATAGAATTTACCTGCACAGATTTATCTTGGGAAGGATCTGCTGTTCAATATTCTTGCAGTCTATAAGTACTCTGTGGTTTCAGATTTAGTAGGAGATGGCTTCATTCATGGTAGTTCATGACATCAGGCAAAAAGCAACATCAGCAAATGAACTTCTTCTACTCGTACATCATAGTATGATTTAACATGTTGGTGAGAGTAGTTTGACATGCTCTTCATAATTTCTTCAATGCTTAATATTTATTTTGAACTGTTTTATTTCAGGAACAAATATATAAGAACCCTGATGCATGACGTGTTTTTCTTTTTATAGTCCTGATTTTTTTTTTTTAGTCTCCTGCACAACTCTTCTTGACACCTGTTAATTTAGCCCAAATTTAATGTAATTTAGCCCACAAAAAAAAAATCAGATATATTAATCTTTAACTGAGGCTTAAAGTTTATATCTGTGCTAGAGATAATTTCTAGTTTCGAAAATGATTAGTAATAATCATTAGTATATTTATCTGAAATGGATGGCATCAAAGTTGTGAGTGGAGGGAGTTTGACAATGGTAAATAAAAATCTAACGATTTACTATAGATAAATACTCTTCATATAATAGAGATATATATGGGAGATAGTGACCTGGGCCAACTGATGATTGCTGGTTCAGCACAAAATGCATCTTGGGGGTCATTTGTCTTTTATTATATCTTTATTTATATGAATTTGAAAAGAATTGGGGAAGTGTGGAGATGTTTATTACATATTTAATTACCGATGGAATGCTGCGATTTTGTTTTATGTACTTCTAATGGCTTCATGATAAAGATGTTTTCTTATCTTTACAAAAACTCAAAGTAGTTTCCCCTTTTATTTTTATTATACTCTTTATATCTTTTCTCTTTTTTTTGATTTCTTTTAACCCACACACAAAAAAATATATATACAATCCACATTGTCCAAAGTAAATCAATCATATATTTTAAAAAAATATTAACTTTTTAGGAATTTAATAATTTAACTTCTAAATTGCCAATGCATTTGTACTAGAATAAAATACAGTACAATATATACATATGTTTATTTGCTATTGTTCTAGGTAAAATGCTTTCTAATGAAGTAATTATAAATGAATAACTCCATACATTAAAATTTCCATCTAATATGATCCGTTAAAAATATTATATTACAATATGAAACCTACCAGTGGAGTGGTTTATTATAATAAGTAAAAAATTAAAAAGTTGGCTATACTTTGATTTCTTGCACATATAATGTAACTGCAATGTTTTGTTCTCTATATTACATTTAGAATGGCATTCAAAAGAGGATTTTGCTTTTGAATGCAATCAGTCTGATAGTTTTAGATTACCACTTAGCCTGTGGTAGTTGGCTTTCATTAACTACTGTTCTAAGTAAAGTGTTTTCTAGAGATAAAAAATGATAAGAGATCATTTTAACTGTTTAATACTCTGGCATATAAAAGCTTAAAAATTATGTTTAAAGGCATTTATTGTTCTATAAGAATCAATTACAATAGGTTTAAAAAAAGAAAAAAACACCAGTTTTGATCATGAAGAGTCTAAGACAGATTACAGATTTAAAAATGGTGGTTTTACATTATTGACTTATACAACATTATTTACATAAAAAAAGTTTTAAGGTTTGTTAAGAAAGGAAAAAAACATCCAAATCTTGAGGTTTTATCATTGTCACATTCATTTTCAGAGTATGGTTTATCTTATTATGGTTTCAGATGTTGTTGTCATCAAACATTGTGTGGAATAATAGTTTATTATCTCTTTCTTTAAAAGTCTCCAGTTTATTCTAGAAGGTGTATGGGGGTCTTCTGGGATTGCAATCATACACCAGTTTGCATCTGGTATACCAGATAGCATATAACACGAATGTGCTAGCACAAATATTTGCAAAAATTCCTTATATAAATGTCTGGAATAGGGTATTAATATTATATTTGGGGTTGTTAAAAAGTTTTGGTATTGCTTTACATATTATTTCAAGGCTCTCACATTCGAAGAAAAGATGATATTGAATTTCAGAATCTTTATGGCAAAGGCTGCATTGTTCATCAACATTCTTGTACTGTCTCTGTATCTACAAAAGTGAAAGGTAGGTAGGAATTCTACATTTATTTTGATAAGAAAATCAAGTTAGGTTCAAGTGACCAGAATTTAAATTTTTTAATCAGTGTAAACTGTAAAAAGAAGTAAAAATATTTTACAGCAGGGGTCCCCAATCTTTTTGCACTTAAGAGCACATTCTACAATACCGGCCAGGTGGCGGGCACCATTTATTTTTTCCAACCAGATGGTGGGCACCATTTATTTTTTCAATGTAAATTTATAGTTGGATATTGTAATGTACAAAAAAATATTTATTTCAAAAATAAAATTTTAACATATAATTAATGTATATTTTTACGCTGTAAAAGTATAGTATGCCCTACAATTTGATTACAATATAATACAATAATTTATAAGAAATTTTAAAAATTAAATTTATTTGTATCAGATAAATAATTTTTTTATCGTGTTCGTTATAGCAGCGGGCACACGTAAAATGGTCTGCGGGTGCCATGGTGCCTGCGGGCATAGGGTTGGGACCCCCGTTTTACAGCATTTATTTAAATTTGAAATAATAGTTCATTGCCATTTTTCAATGATCAGCTTAAAATTTTATTATGTAAAGTTTAAATCATTAAATAACATTTGTTCTTATTTGGAAGAAGTATTATTTTAAAAATGAAAAAAAAAATTGAAAGAAATTACTCTGTTCATTGCAAACAAATACTAATTTTATTATGTCAAGGTAAATTAATATGACAATTCCATACCCATACTTGTAATATGAATAAATTTTACAAAGGTTGAATATACTATAAAATTATTCGTAAATTAAATTTAAAAATATAAATTGTAAAATATTTGGGCTTATATAAATTGAATGCTGATCAATTAAGTAAAAGGTCAATGTGTGTATGTACAAAGACAGATAATTGTCAGATAAAAAAGGCATATGGTTTTATTGCTTGGGAGTTAGTAAGAAGTTTAAACACTAGACCAGGGGTCCCCAACCCTATGCCCGTGGGCACCATGGCACCCGCAGACCATTTTATGTGTGCCCGCCGCTATCCGAACATGATAAAAAATTATTTATCTGATACAAATAAATTTAATTTTTGAATTTTTTTTTATGAATTATTGTATTATATTGTAATCAAATTGTAGGGCATACTATACTTTTACAGCGTAAAAATATAAACGTCAATTATATGTTAAAATTTAATTTTTGAAATAAATATTTTTTTGTACATTATGTGTATTATTAACAATATCCAACTATAAATTTACATGTGATGTGATGAACTGTGGCTTCTTCGTAAACGAAGTCAAGAATATCTCAGCAATTATGTCCAGATAAAAAATAAATGGTGCCCACCACCTAGCTAAAAAAATAAATGGTGCCCGCCACCTGGACGGTATTATGAAATGTGCTCTTAAGTGCAAAAAGGTTGGGGACCCCTGCACTAGACTTAGGAGCAACAGCATTGATCCTGGGACATCCTGATCCCTTGTTGAATGCTCTACTAACTGTACCAATGTGCACAGGGAGAAAAAAATGATCATATTAAGATAACATATTTTTGATTGTATGGTTTTTGTCTTAGTATAAAAAGGAGTGATGATTTTAATAGTTAATTTTTTCATTCAAAGTTTCAAATATTCAGATTATCCAAGCAATGTGAGTATTACCATATTAAAATTACTAAGTAAAAAGCTGTAGATAGAAAGTGGGAATTGAGAAAGTATAATTTACTAGCATTCATTAGGCTGAAATCTCATAGGGTAGCTTGTCACATGCAGAGATTTTGCAATATTATTATAATTTATCCATATTTCTAAACATGCTATGCCTCAATGTAGTGATTAAAATGTTATAATGATCATCTAATAAGCATGCAACCATGATAATAAGTGTGAAGGAAGAACATCCAGCTAAATTTCCAATTGCTGCACAAGAAAGTTATTTTTTGCTAAATCATGAGTTTGATAAATAATTGATCTGTAATGATGATTTTTAAAAGGACTTTTAAAAAAAGAGTAGTTGCATATAGCACTATATAATATTTTTTATTAAGATCATTACAACTCTCTTAAAGAGAACTTTGTATTCAAACCAATCAAAAAAAAAAACCAAATAAGTTGTAAAATGTTTTTAGCACACTAAATAATATCCAAGCATTAACAGAAACTATAAAGACCAATGGATATGAGGAGCCATTATACTTTGTATTTGCAGACTATGAAAGGTATTTGACTCTATAAATATAATTCTGTCATTAAAGCTTAGGTACTGGATATTATCATATTTTAAAAAATACTTATCAATTAGCAATAGCCATAATTGCAATATAAAAAGTGTATATTTGATTCATTCCTCCAAAATTTTTATATCAATTTTATAGGAAATATTTTCTAAATTAAATTGAAAGCTAAAAAAAATAAAAAATAGAGATTATTTAAAAATCCTGATTTTTAAAATGAAGTGGTTGGTTTTGAAAATAATATTTCAGAGCTTCGGGAAAATTACAAGAGGTATCAGATGAAAGCAAGAAAATAAGATAGAAATGTTAAAAAGACTGTAGTAATGTTCAATGGTTTTTCACAAAAGGAGAGAGTAAAGACTGTTAATAATAAATTAGAAAAATGTAACAATTCTTAATAATGGTCAAACATAAATTTGTCCATAATGTTGTTTTCAATAATTAATAATAGTTCAACACAATTGAATTGTTTTTTTAAAATTAATATATATATATATGTAAATAATTAGTTAATGTAAATAATTGTTAATTATAGATAAATAAGGTTATATTTGAAGATATGGTTAGTAAAAATATATGAGAAATGATATTTAATTTAGGGTATAAAGTATGTGTATATAATTTTATAGTGTATAATATATGTATATAATTATTGAATTGTATTTAATGTAATTTTATTTATTGTATAAAAATAATATGTATATAAAATAAAAAATTGAGGGGAGGGGGAAATATATATATATGTAAATAGGTTGTGTGATTATGTAAAATGTTTATATAAAATGAACGTTAGAGAGAGTATTGATAGATATAAAGGTCATGTGATTATATTAGAAGTGTATTTTGAAAAGGCCCTAATATAGGACGAAAACCGGTTCAATAAAGGAAATATTTATTATTTTTATATAGTTGTTTTATTTCAATTGTGTTGAACTATTATTATAAATGTAACAATTATATCTTGATCAGATTATTAATATGAATAGAAATATAATTGGTGAAAACAATCATAGAATTAAACTTAGATAAAATGTTTAATTTTGAAAAGAAATATTTATCTGTATCTGAAAAGGAAGAGTTTAACAACTGGGATTTACCAGTTTTTACATACAGATCCAAGACTTGGACACTTAATGGAAATGCCATATTGAAACTTTAGTTCACATAATAAAGTATATGGAGATATATATTAAGAGTAACAAGGTAGCACTATGCAAAATATATGTTGGAGAGTTTCAATAATCATTGATATCTTTGAGAGAATTAATAATGGAACTATTGAATTGGGCTGTTCTAGAAGAGATGTTAATAGATAGTTGATGTCTTAAATCTAGTCCCAAGAGATTGTAAACTAGGAGAAAGAGATAATATATGAGACAAATGGCTGAGATAAGAAAATTTTATGGAATAATGTGGAGAAAAGAAACTGTGGGTCGAAAAACTGGATTAAACTTAGAGAACCCGTCATCCTGCAACGAATCGATAATGTTTGAAAATAATGAAATACCTGCTTATTTACAAATACTGTAAAAGTAAATTAATATTCTTCAGAATAATTATATAATACATTATTTTAAAATAATGTTTAATTAAAAAAAAAAACATTAATGTGCTTTCAAAATCAATTAAATATTTTAAAATAAAAAAAAATTGAAAAAGAACAGCTGATAAAAACTGAAAGAATATTTATTGAAGTCTGAGTTTGTTTATCATTAAAATATAAACAAAACATTCGAATTTAAATTTTTTAATGAAAATGATATTATGAATTGATATATAAAACCGCTTCTACTTCGAATGTAAAAATTTATTATATTTAGCAAACGTAAATCCATTTTTTGTTTCATTATTTTTATAACAAAGCAATTTTATAAAGAAAATCGTGCATTTTTATTCTAATGAAGCCTTTTTTTTTCTGTAAAAAAAAAAAATGTATTTAAATATTATATATTAACAAATCATTTGTTTTGAAGATTTTAATTTTTAAAAAGTATACTTTTTTTTTTAAAAAAAAAATCAGTTTAATATTAATTAAAAGCCCCCCCCCCCCCAATTGTATACCTTAAACAATGTTTTAATAATTATATGCTCTTGCGTGTATTTATGTGGGTAATTATGTTTCTAAATACTTTTTAGTTTAATTTATTTACTGTTATTTTCAAAATTACTCGAGCAGTATTTGATTTCAATTTTATTCATACTTAAAAATATATTACAGATTGAAAGTCTGTTTAATAAAAATATTTTAATAAGCAAAAATGATGAACATACAAATGTGTACTTAATAGAAACAATGCTTAAAGTTAGCTGAAATCTATATAAAATATTTGAAACGCCCATAGCTATATTATTTCAGCCACACTCCTCTCTTTTTGCAGCCCACTGAAGGAGTGTTTCAAATATTTTATATAAATATGGCGGTTGATTTAGACTGTGCTCACGATATTTTGAATTCTAAGGATTGCCCAAAACCACTGTTAACACATCCAAGTGATAAATGACTTCTAATAAGTCACATGGGGTCACTTGGATATGTAAGTGATGGTTTTGGGCAGTCTTTAAATTTCAAAATGGCAGCGAGTGCAGTCTAAATACTAAAAGCTTATAACTTCTAAAAAATGCAGAAGTCTGACCAAACCAAGCTTATGATTTCAAAATATTAAAAGCTTATAACTTCTAAAATATGAATTTAATTACAATATATGCTTATAACCACATATTGAAATAATGTAAAATTGATCAGCTTATAACTTCTAAAATACAGATTTTATTACAATATATAATATAATTACATGTTGAAATAAAATATATTTTTATAATTAAGTAGATTTTTTCTTACCAGAGAGAAACTGTAATGTTGCATATCCTTTGTTATATGTAGTTTAAAAAATGGAGATAAAAAAAATAGCATTGTTCACATTTGATCTTTTGATGTGGATATCGAATCTACACTTGATCACATGAGGTTCTTATGAAATGTGTGCTTTAATTTTTTAATTAGTGATGGAAATTGTGATTTTGTAATAAATGGTCATATTGTGACTATGTGTGGATTATTAGATATCATTTATTGTTTGGATGTGTCAGCAGTGGTTTTGTGTAGTCCTTAGAATTTAAAATAGTCATGAGCAGACTCTAAATTGGTACCTAAATATGTATGTTGTATCAGGTAACTGGAAAAATGCAATAGTATTGATATTTAAAAGAGATAATAAAGAAAATACAGAAATTACAAAACTATCAGTTTTTTTTATCAGTTTTGTACAAAACTTTATCATGATAATTAAGAATGTTTTTAGCACAGTGGATTATATCCAATTATTGGAAAAAAGTTGTAAAAAGAACCAATGAATTTGAAAAGCATTTTATTCTGTAAGCATTTTTATTTTAATTAAACACTAGATCATCAGGATATAGATCTGGAATACCATCATATTTTGGAGGATATTTATCAAAATGGAAAGGCAGCCAGGGATTACTTTCTATGGTAATGCTAAGAAGATTAAAATTGAGAAGGATATGCAACAGGATAATTCTATATCATGATTCTATATTGCTAAACATCACATGATCACTATCTCATACTAGCATATAATTGTTATTAAACAAGGCAAAAACTCTCTCCATACAGTAGTGCCACCCTGTGCCAATCAGAGTAATCAATGGATGCCAGAAGGCTTGTGCATAAAATCCCTATCTAATGCCTACTCATCCAATATCCCCAGACTAGTTTCTGGCTTGTGGCCATCATCAGTGAGGAGCCTTGGATCTGAGAGCACTGCACCTAGATCTTAGGATCTAATGCAACCCTCCAGCAAGCACCTTTTATCTCCACTTAAGTACAAAACTATGAGAATGAAATTGAAAACACAATAATATTTTCAATCTAAGCTCAATAGCTTATATAGTCATATGAGTCTGAACTCAATTCAGTACATACATTTTGGTGGCGTTTGTTCTTTAACAACCATAGCCACCACTATCCTATTAGGCAGGATTGGTGTTAAACCGCTAAACATCACATGATCACTATCTCATACTAGCACATAATTGTTATTAAACAAGGCAAAAACTCTCTCCATACAGTAGTGCCACCCTGTGCCAATCAAAGTAATCAACAGATGCCAGAAGGCTTGTGCATAAAATCCCTATATATGCCTACTCATCCAATATCCCCAGACTAGTTTTTGGCTTGTGGCCATCATCAGTAAGTCTGGGGATATTGGATGAGTAGGCATTAGATATGGATTTTATGCACAAGCCTTCTGGCATTCATTGCTGACTCTGATTGGCACAGGGTAGCACTACTGTATGGAGAGTTTTTGCCTTGTTTAATAACAATTCTGTGCTAGTAAGAGATAGTGATCATGTGATGTTTAGTGGTTTAACACCAATCCTGCCTAATAGGATAGTGGTGGCTATGGTTGTTAAAGAGCAAAAGCCACCAAAATGTATGGGTACTGAATTGAGTTCAGACCCATATGACTATATAAGCTATTGAGCTTAGATTGAAAATATTATTGTGTTTTCAATTTCATTCTCATAGTTTTGTAGTTAAGTGGAGATAAAAGGTGCTTGCTGGAGGGTTGCATTAGATCCTAAGATCTAGGTGCAGTGCTCTCAGATCCAAGACTCCTCACTGATAATGGCCACAAGCCAGAAACTAGTCTGGGGATATTGGATGAGTAGGCATTAGATAGGGATTTTATGCACAAGCCTTCTGGAATCCATTGATTACTCTGATTGGCACAGGGTGGCACTACTGTATGGAGAGAGTTTTTGCCTTGTTTAATGATTCTATATCTTTAAAACTACTTTTATTATTTTATAAAAAATATTTTGTGGATAAAAATGGGAAAATAAAGGAATAAAACTAAGTAGATATTATTTAAGTCTTAATGATTTAACAAATGATATGGTTGTTTTTATGATTATGCCTTAAAGCATCAAAAATTCTGCAATAATTATTAAAATATATACTAAAAAAACTATAATAATGTTCAATGGATTTTTGCAGAAGAAAAAATGAAGATTGATAATGATGAATGAGATGAAGTTAGCAATTATAAATACTTTGGGCAGATTATTAATATAGATAAACATAATGAGTGAAATTAATCATAGAATTAAACTTAAATGAAAATTTTTTGGTAGAACTATTGAAACAGTATATTCCGTCCCGCATAACTGTTTCACCAATTTTCCCCAGGGCTCCATCTGTGCCAGATTTAAACCTCTCAGAGTACATATATATGTGTCAACATGGTTATATAGGCATGTATATGCAGACAAACGTCTGTCATATCATCAGTTTATATATATTACAGCAGGTATATTTATTTTAAAATAATATATTTTATGATATATATATATATACACCTTTACCCTGCTTAGCGATGGCAATTGGTCCTCCAAAACTCATCATTAAGCAAGAATATCATACACAAAATATGTAATTATAATGGAAAAAAAATTGGCCGGTTCTAGTGACGTAAAATATCCACATTGATTTCCAAGCTCAAAGATTTTCTTGATTTTTTCATGACAATGATGACTAAATACGATATCTAAAAAGAAAAGTTTTATATCACTAGGAAAAAAAATGCATATTTTCACTTTAAAAAGTACAGAACAGCAAAAAGAAAGAGAAAGTGAAACTAAATTTGAATTTAAAAGTTTTTATATTCTTCCACAGAAGTTTTCATCGTAATGGAAAAAAAAATCCATACTGAAGTGTTTTTTTTTTTAAATTTTGTATTAAAAAAATCAACTTATTTTAAAGGTAAAAAATCGAACTTCTAATTTTCTAAAACAAACAGCTAGGTTTATTTTTCTTACTGTATATTTTTAGTAATGTAATAATGCCCCCCCCCCCCCGTTCGAGTAGAAAGATTTTTAATTAAATGCAACCTGTTTTTCTTTTTAAACTTTTCTAATTCGACATTTTTGTTTTAAAATGTTTTTTTTTTTTGATTTGAAACATCTTGAGTGTAAACAATATGTTTATTAATGAAGTTACAAAATCAATAACTATTTTTACATAATTATCCAGGTGTTCTAAAAATAATATATCGTATTTAAGAAACACACACATAGTTTAATATTCATATTTAGTGTTTTCCTGAAAGTTTGTGATGATGGTATTTTATTTGTATTGTACTGTATTTATATATTGGAGTATTTGTATACAGTATTATCAACAAATTAAAAATCCTTTTTCTTTTCAAAAACTTTATATCTCAATACTGAACATATATATATACTGTATATACAGTATTTATATAATACAAAACTCCGTTTCAACTGATTATCTTCATACAATCATTTTCAAGGATATCTCTCTCCCACTGCTATATTTTATTACTCTTTCTTTTACATTATTTAATTACAAATCAACGTTGAAGTTTTGTATTATATATATATATATATACTGTATATGTTCAGTATTGAAATAAGAAAATAAAGTTTTTGAAAAGAAAAATGAGAAGGATGTTTAATTTGTTGATATTATTGTAGAACATATATACGTATTTTAAAAGAAAAAGTGGATAAACATTTGCTGTGTTATTTATTATATATGATGTATACAGTATTATAGATTCAGTAATTATAGATATTTTAAGTGTTTTATGAATAAAATATTGTATGTGTATACAATTACAGCAAAGTCATTACCTGTATACATATTACAATAATATACTCTTGCTTTTTGGTAAAATGAATTTAATATAGCTATCTCTGACATCATCAGTGACGCAAAATTTTTTTTTTAAATTTTTCCTGATCATTCTAGCGAATAATCGATTGTACATCGAAGTAGTGGGTACAAATTGATGATGATTGCTATTGCAAAATATCGCTAAGTAGACAATCACTAAGTGGGGTAAAGGTGTATTTTGTTAAAAAGAGTTGTTTTACATTTTAAATTGCATGAGTAGGCATGATCTACACATGACAGTGTTATATGTAGAATGATATTGTTAAAAGCTATAACTACTTTTAATTTTAACCTTAAATAAATTGTAAACAAAAACCATGCTGGAAACATCTGTTTTAACATAGCTTGATGAGGTAATTTAAGTTATTTCTAAGCAGTACTATTTTCTAAAAATGTATAATTTTAGTAAAACAAAATTACTGAACTGAAACTATTGAAATCATTAGAAATTTAAAATGGTCAAGTTTAAGTGAAAACATCCTATTGAAAAAAGTAACAGGAATGTTTAAATGTATTAAGTTATAAAATTTCAGAGGGTGCTAATTGATTCTCAAGAAGTAAATAGTCTTGTTGACAACAAGGTATTCTAATCCTTGAATTGTATAAATAGGCCATATTTCTTGCTGTAAGGATTCATTCTATAATTTTGAGAAGTGTTGGCTACCAGAATCCATGCCAGTTTTCACTCTGACATGTCTGGCTAGGCATACATAGCTGTGCTGTTTCTCTGGCAAAAGATGGCAATCTCTCTTCATCTCTATATGCCTGATGACATGATCATCATCACTGAAAAGGGACATTTTCCAGCAGCCTACCTACCACAAGAAGATACCTTAATCAAAACCACCTATGCCAAGGAGAGTGCCACTATGCCTACTGTGTGATGTGCTTGCATTACAAACTACAACCAAGAAGATTGGTAATATTCCTTTCAAAGACTGCAGAGCTCTATTAAAATCTGTTAAATTAAATCATTTATAAAGTAACTATGTAAAAAACTTGTCTGAATTCATCTTTATTGTGTAAAATAATTTATTCTTCTAGTCTTGTAAACTTGCCCAAATTCATCTTTATAAAGTAAAATAATTTATCTTTTATAATCTATAAATAACTGCAATCAGTTATGACTTAAATTTCTTAAAATTATATTTATTATATATGCTATAATATGCCCATCTTTTAAAACAGCGAATATTAATTATTAACAAATTTTGAATGGAGATAATTAAAATCTTCACTTTTAATATTTTAAGAATGCTACTTGCATATTAAATCACTGTTGTGAAATACTATATTGATAGATAATAAATGATTGCTGTCCACTCATTATTATCATAATTTTATATATGTTATAATTGCATTATATTTCATGAGGGTTTTCTTAGTCAGTTATTATAACTTATGACTTTTGATATCTGTTGGTTATAAGTGATGCACTAGCTTCTGTCCATACAAGGTTGCTACAACATAAATATGCGTACAATAAAGCACTCACAGATTCTTTCCACTTTTCCATGTTTGCGCAGCATAAAGCCACTATGGGCCACTCGTGTATACTGGAGAATCTGCAAGCGATGTGCAGTGAGTGACATGAGATGAGAAGAAAAATTAAAGAGGCCTATTTCATTAATTTAGATACAAACTCGAATAAAAGAGACACATTTTACGCAATCTTGAAGAAATGGCAGACCTGATTTAAATAAGTTTGCATCTGTTGAATCAAATAAATAAATGAACATCAGTTTTAGAACCATCTATCTATAGCTTTGAAAATGAAGGCACCATTCCTTTGAAAGCACCAAGTATAGAAATAAATAAATAAATATATAGGAATTTTAGTGTGCAGATATTACCATAAAATATCTGATCATTATATATATTTGTTAATGTTTATTAATGCCCACCAAATATACTTTCCCTCTTTAATTTCAAATATATTATGCAGATCCAGCATTTTAACTTAGGTTATAATTAAATTTAAGCCTTTTTTGTTAGCATAGTTATAATGCTAGTTTAAGAACTGGGTTATGTTAGTTTGGCAGATAGAAGCTATCTGTTTTCTGGTGTATAAGTATTTCTATTAGGTGTGTGTGCATTGCGAATGTGTCTTTATAGAGTACACATTGGTACATTTATGTTTTGCTGCATTTTTAAATGGGTTCATGGTAACCGACTGCTCCATTCTTTAGTTTTGGTATGATTATCTTTATTAGAACTCGAACACAAGGGTCCATCATGTTTATAAAGTCTGAGTTTCTGAACTTATCTATTCATTTATTAATTATAGCAAACTCTCCAGTCTCAAAGCATTAAGCATTTGATGCTGAAACTCTTGAATAGTTACTCATTCACACCACAGATTTATTTCTTAGCATTTTATGTAGCACCATAGTATATACATGCGAATCTAAAATTAAAGTTCTTTTCTCCTTATTAATTAACTATTCAGCATTTGACTGAAACTCAAATCTTTGTTACCAGGTTGAATCTGCATTATCTTGAGCTTATTTATTCACTCACACTGTTAATATATATAACAGCCATCTTAGAGCTATATGTAGTCATCATCTTTAGGCCATTGTCTTGTAACATTAGCAAACCATGTACAATAGGGTGGGCATATTAATTGATTATAGGCATGGTTTATTAACCACACATACACCTATTTTAATATGTTAAGATGAAACAGCTGTATTGATAATAGTCGTACCCAGGATATAAATGCCATGTGCATTGATCCCACATATGTATCACTAAATAGTCCTTGTCATTTTCTTTTACTTAATTTTATGTTATTGTTTTAATAAATCTGTTTACAATATAAAACTTGTTTCATAGCTTTCTTTCTCTTAGTTCTATGTCAATCCAATCCATATTACCTTATTTCAAATCCCTTAATGATTTTACATATCTAATATGCCTTGTTCTAGTTAAGTTAGTTAGAATGATAAGTAGCCTATTTTAACCCATTAAGTTAATTGTTAGCTAGCCATAAAGTCTCATGTTTCTCTCTATTCAGAGCTGGCTCACAGATTAAATTAAGACCCATGTGTAACCTCAGAAATGTCATTCATAAGGTGTTAAATTATGAAATACGGGCAAGGAGTTGAAGTTTGGTCGGATTTGAGATCTCATCATCTCATTCAGTCAATTTGGGTATACTTTGCCTGGACTCTGGATTTTGTTATGTGAATGTATAAATATGACTGTTACATTATCAATATTAAAGTGAAATATATCTATGTATTTGAAAAGGAAGCTTTATAATGTATGTGTTTTACCAGTTACTATTTATGAATCTATGACTTAGTGCTTAACAGAAGATGGAGAGATATATTTCAATAATAACAGTAAGAAATAAAAAATGAAATGCTTAGGTGAAAAACAAACAGATATCACTGACATCATTGACAGTATAAAGAGACTAAAATAAAGTTGATCTGGACATATTGCTAAAAGAAATGATCATAGATGGATACTTGAAACTTTAAATTCAATCCCAAGAGTTATAATTTTATCTTTCTTATTGCCAAATTCATATAACATTAATATCATTTACTTTCTTTATTATTTTTACAATGCTTCACATAATTATAACCCACTATTTACAGTGTTGATTGCCCCAGCAATCTTCTTCAAAATTATAACAAACACAATACAAATACATGAATACAAAAATATACATGAACATATAATTTTACATTTTATATATTTTCTATCTTATAATCAATATTCCTATATTTGCATATATCTTTATATACTTCTCTCTATATAATTATTAATACATTTTAACCTTTTTTTATATTTTATATTTATCAATCAATACCTCATATAATCATATATATATATATATTATTTTTATTTCATTTATTTTTTATTATATTATTCTTATTAATTTGTTGCTAAATTAATGAATGTAAGAATATATACAATAATAAGAGACTTATAAAAAAAGTATAATTTATTATAATACATTTAATTACTTAGGGGTTAAAGATTGTATAGCAGTTAAAATTTATAGAGCACCTAAAATTTTCAAAAGTGTACTATTAAGATCAGTTATTAATGATAATAGTTCATATTATGATAAAGTATCTAAATGATTGGCAAATAAGTGTTAAAGAAATATATTAATACTACCTATAAACCATATATAAGAAATAATAAAATTTTAACAATTGAAATTAAAAATGTAATAAATATAATAATTATAATTTAACAATGATAGAAAAACGATAGTAATAAAGAAATAAATATACCTATAAAACAATTAAATGAGATTATACAAATAAATTATAAAGAAATAAAGTTTCAATTTAATGATAGATTTTATAAACAAAAAGGTTTACTAATAGGAGAAGCATTAAGTGGAGTATTGAGTAATATTTATATGGAAGAATAGAAAGTAATGTAAGTGAATAATAATGCTCTAATTTTTATGAAAAGATATGTAGATGATTATTTATTGATATTTAATAAAAAAAACAAAGACAGATTTATTTATAAAGGATATTAATAGGAGGGATAAAAATATTAAATTTACTATAGAAAAAGAGAATAATAATATACTTACATATTTAGATATAAAATTGATTAAATCAAATGAAGAAGAAAAATATATGATTGAAACATCAATTCATAAAAAAAAGTAATATAGATAATAATATAACCAATTGACACTCAAATACAGATATAAAATAAATACAACATATTTTAGAATTTATAGAGCAGTACACAAGTAAAGATTATGATAAACAAGTAAATTTAATAAAAGAAAAATTTATAAATAATGATTATCCAAATAAATTTATAAATGATAATATTAGATCAATAGAAAATAAGATAGATTATATAAATAATAATAAAGAATAAAAAACGACTACTACTACTACTACAACTACTGCTACTGCTGCTGCTGCTACTGCTACTAATAATAATAATAATATAGATAAAATTAATTATATAGGTATAAAGACAGAAAATAACAATATAGTTAAAAATTTAAACAAAGTTATAGGTAAAATTAATAAAAAATGTATTCATATAATAAATGTTACAATAGTTAATAAAGAATAAAAAATATGATTAATATTTTAGAAAATAAGTATATTAGTAATTATAATAAAAATTTGGATAATGAAATAAATGGAATATATGAAATTAAGTGTAAAAAGTGTTAAATTAATAATATAAAAGTAAATTATGTAGAATAATCAAAATATTCAATGTGTAGAAGACAATTACAACATAACTATGATAGAAATTTGTTGATATGTTTGCATTACAATAGAAACATGGCAAGAGTTTGAAAAGGATTGTATAAAAGTGATACAATTTACAAGTAATAAAAGGGATAGAAAAAATAAAAGAAGCTATTTATATTAATAATATTAAGCCAGTATTAAATAGAGATTTGAGTCTGAAAAAAGTTTTGACATAATAAAAATAAATAAATAATATTAATAGATATTAAAATAAGAATAGATTTAATTATATAAAAAATATAAAGAGAAAGACTAATTATAAAAAAGATAATATTAATAAGGATTAAAAACAAGAATAGATTTAATTATATAAAAATAGAAAGAGGAAGCTACTAAGTATAACTGGAAAATTTAAAAGTTTGAATAGTTAATAGTTAAGTTTTGAAAATATAAGTAGGTGATAGGTATAAAATATGTTAAAAAATAATAAAAAGTAAATTAAAATAATTATAATAAAAAGATAAAAAGCAATAATATTATAGGTTAAAGAAAATTATGCATATTGAATGTTAATATAATGAATATTAATATAAAGTGTAGAAATATAAATATATAACATTAGACTTAAATATTTTTAAAAAATAAATTAATGAAATAATATATGTTGTACCGGTCGAAAAACCCACATTGATCCAACAAACCCCTGAATACAGGTAAAGTACCTCAAGTCCAACCATGTACAAGATATATAAATCAGGTACATTGTGAATTCTGCCCTATTTACCTATATCCCCAGGTCAAAGATCTAATCAATAGCCTTTCTCGATGATATGATCGAATTCCTTTATTTTCACTGTGCCGGCAGCTGGGTCTTAAAGCATGAGATTCAATTTTATTATATTTAAATGAAAACTTGGGTGATTGGTTGATAGGTATATTTAAAAATCAAAATTTATTTAAAATAAAAGTAAATAAAATGATTCGAGAACACTGGAAGTTTGTTTTAGTTATATATATATTTAAAATCATTTGACATTCTACATTAATTTAACTCAAGCTCTAAAAACAAAAAAATACAATCTTTAAATTATCTTTATCATTATAGGAGTTAATGACAACTTTATTTATATTAGCCGTTAACATTGACATTATAGAGTTTGTACAATTTATTTTGTGAAGTTTATACATCTTTACTTTGATTACATTTATTCTCTTTTTAAAATAGCAAAAAGTATTTCATAATTAAATGACCACGGATTTCAAAATTCCCCGTGCACATTTATTACAAGCTTGGAAGATAGTGGTAGGTTTAAACATCTGCCTAACGCACATATAAGAATGACTATTTGAATGAATTCTTTATATAAGATTTAAAAAAAAAACATTTTTATTGAAAAAGATATGAATTAAATAGACGATTGTAGTAAGACTAATTTGATGTCTTACTTCATTAACACATAAAAAAAAAGGAAAAAAAAGATTTTATTTCTCTTTGTAAAAATAATAATTTAGTTTTTCAATAACTAATGTTTTATGACATTAGTGTACCTTGCTGGCATAGCTTATAAATAACTTTAAAACTGTAAGCGGTTATAAAAAAATATATCAGTTAATTATCAAGCAAACAAGCCACTTTAATTGGACTTACAACTAAAATCAAACCTATAAGAATTATAACGTGAATTAGCCAAAACCAAATGATTTTAACTAATTACGCAAACAAACAAAAGAGTCAATTATTTAGGTCGAAGATCCTTTCAGTAGAATCATTCCCCTATGGCTTACGTATTAGATAGGCAAAATAAAAGCAAAACAATGTCGGGTTAATAAATATACGAATGCAAAGGAGAGAAGAAATGTAAGTAAGAAAATATGAGCCGGATTACGGACACTCGTATATCTATTCCAACGAAGAATAAAAGGAAAATCGATATATCCACATTTTGTGTCCATATATCAATAGGAGATAGGACTTATGGAGAGTCCTTATATTTGCCTCTATGAATTCTGCTGACAAACCAACTCTATCTCAACCCCACTGTCCGATTCACAGGCTTATGCGAAAAACGGAAGCTAACTCCAAATCACCAAATCCCTGACCATTTTAGGTCTGTTCATGAGACTCCAAGCATTCTTTATTAACCCGAGATATTATAATTATTAAGTAGGAACAAATTATAATTAAATAGCCTTAAAATGATCTAATACTGCATAGAGACCAACCTGCATAACCAACTATTTTATAGAAATATTTAACCTACAAGAAAAACATACATATAGAAATAAGGGAATTTAATTCTCGAAAAAATCCCCCCTTCCCTCTTTTCGAACTTAAAAAAAGGCAAGATAATTAAGTGGCGCTGTTACTAGGTCAAAAATCCATAGCATATTTTATTCTATTTTGAATTACAGAAATATAAAATTATAGAATTCCATTCTGGGAAATCTATAATAAATTTATTTGAAATTACGGTAGATTTGCTTAGAAACAAATATATATTCAACATAACCTCACTCGCAAAAATAGATTAACTTACTTTACTTTTAAAATCCAATCGTTCTTTGTTAAAATTCCCTTTCCCTCATAAAACATAATTTGCTCTCTTAGCAAACTACGCTCTTTGGACCCCCGCGAGTGAAGTTTGTCAAAAAAAAAAATCAAAGCATGAAATAATCTTATGCTAAAAATCAATATAAAACAAATAAATAAATTCATATTCAATTAATTATATATATTAAAAATTATAGTGAGCTTGAGTTAATGAAAACATAATTTAAAAGAAAAGGTTAGATGAGTCAGTTAAAAAAAATTCTTAATAAACATTAACTTTTGACATTTTTTTTTTAAGCTTTACAAAACTACATTTAGATTGTAATAATAATTTTAAAATCTTGACGACAGTATTTAAGCTCTTTGGCATTTTACCTGGAGTTCCCTGGTATGAGTTCATGGGTGAACCTTGATGGCTGGTGGCATTTAAAGGCAGGTTCTGGCAGCAACATAATGGAAGATTTCAGGTCTCAGGAAGGAAAGGGCAGTGATTTACCCTTTTTTACTCCTCGATCATCACAGCATGCTTTCTACAACTCTGTCTGTTCTCTGTCTAGTTCTCTGGTCACTCTCTGACCAAAAAAGGGCCACTATTTATTACTTCCTGCTGTCTCCGGTGATCTTCTTTTTGAAACAATAGAAATTGTTTTTATTCTAATTTTAGAAAATTTGTACCTCGATAAGGATCAATATATTTCAATATAATTTTATGTTAGGTTTTAATTTAGATAACAATGTAGAATCTCTACTAATTAATGAATAGAGATTCCACAGTGAATGGATTTTGGTAATTTATCAATGCTTTTAATTTAAACATTTATTTTAAACTTCTTATCGAGGTACAAATCTTTTCAAAAAGGCCATCTTGGATTCTTGAACTAAAAATAAAGCATTTTAAACATATACAATATATCTAAAATATATAAAAAAATTCAAAGTTAATTATTTGAATTTTTTGTCTTTTAATAATAAAAATAGAATAACAGTGTGTTAGTACAATTATATATATATGACCCAAAATAAATTTTAGGATTTATCCAGGATCATTAAAAAAATGTTTTAAAAATGTTTTTTTTAGAATAATAATAAAAGCAAATGTTATAAAATAAATAATTAGGTGGGTCAGACTGTGAAACGGCAAATCTGAATCAGATTTACCATTTCAATATATATATATGATTCCTAGGAAGTATTGAATGATAAATATAAAATATAAAAAAAGCTAAAATGTATTATATATAAATAGGTAACAATCATGTAAAGAGAGGTATAAAATGTAAAGTTATATGTTGTATTCCTGTGTTTATATTGTATTGTTATAGTTCTGAAGAAGATTGCTGGGGCAATCAAAACTGCCATAGTGGGTTATAATTATATGAAGCATTGTAAAAGTTATGAAGTAAAGAATATTTATATTATAAGGATCCCAAGAGATTGTAAAAGATCTAGAAAGAGGTTCTATGTGAAATGGATGAATTAAATATTGAAGTTTGCTGATGTACTATGAAGAAAAAAGACTAAGAATCAGAGAAACTAGATTGAACTTGGAAAGTCTTTCATCTTCAGGATTGATAAATGTTAAAAATAATGATGGTGGTGATGTTATATTGAGATAAAGTCTAATTCTGTGGTTATAAAAATAAAATGTTTTCATAATTATTAGTTGCTTAAATGGAGCCAAGTTACACATTAAGCCTAACAATTCCATTCAGTTGATAGCAGATTTTTTTTAAACAACAGAAAGTTGATTAAGGAAACTTTAGTTTTTGAATCAGTCTCTCTACTACTATGCTGAACACATAATATAGCAGTTTTGTTTATATCCATGATACCTGGTTCCAAGTCTTGTCATAGATACAAAAATTCTTGGATAGTAGAATAGCAATAGCAAACTGTGTTGTAATACATTTATAAAATACACACACATATAAGTGTGTAGGTACATACTACAAATATATTTTGAAAAGTTATATTACACTTTATACATAGGTACATATACTAAAATTAAAAAATATAAAAATAATTTTTTTTCATAAATCTTATGTTATATAAATTTTTTAAAAACTGGGAATATAACGAGGAATACTGTATGTATGTATATGATAAATCAGCTTTCATGTGATAGAATAATTTTCCCCATCGTTCTTATTTCTAGTTCAGCATTTCTTAAATTTCTATGATGAGTACTTTTTTAGAATGTATATAACAAAAAATTCGTTTATGTCTATCTATATACATATATTTTACAAATTCTCCCTAATGTAGAGCATATAGTATTTAGAGGGAAGAAAGTGATCCACATATGGGAATAGTAAATGATCAAAGAAGGTGGAGAAAAAGACTCAAAAACATTTATATAATGGACATAAAATGTATAAATAGACATTTTATTATCATTCTAGTTTGCAAAATAAATCAACTATATACTACTATTAAAAATGTTGCTAGTATTGTATTAAAACAGGCAAAATTCTCAATACATATTGCCACTCAGTGCAAGCCAGAGTAATCAATGGATGCCAAAAGGCTTGTGCATAAAATCCTTATCTAGTGCCCACTCATCCAATATCTTCAGACTAGTTTCTGGCTTGAGGCCTTTATCAATGAGGAACCTTGAATCTGAGAGCACTGCACCTCAATCTTAGGATCTAATGCAACCATCCAGCAGACACCTTTTATCTCTAGTTAACTACAAAACTATGAGTCTTAAATTGAAAACACTATAATATTTTCAATCCAAGCTCATTAGCTTATATAGTCATATAGATCTGAATTCATTTCAGTACCTATACATTTTGATGACTTTGGTTCTTTAATAACCATAGCCACCACTATCCTATTAGGAAGGATTGGTTTTAAGCCAATAAACATAACATGATCACCATTTCTTATGCTTGCTTATAACTGTTATTGATTACTCTGGCTTGCACAGAGTGACAATATGTATAGAGTTTTGCCTGTTTTAATAACAGTTATAAGCAAGCATAAGAAATGGTGATCATGTGATCTTTATTGTATTGTATTGTGGGTAATAACAAGTTTTGCCTTGTATTCACATGTTGATTAAAAGATGTCAGATAAAGAATGAGTTAAATACAGATATTTAAATTAAATACTGGGTTTACAAAAAAAAATTATCTCTGTTCATGCACTGAAATTTTTATGCTGCTGAGAACCACTCTATGCTTAAACCAAAATAGATCATAATTATCTGTCTTATCATTCCAAATTCAAATTCTTATTAATTAATTCTAACAATTCATTTACTAATGTTCTGTGACGTTTGACACTATGGTAATTATAGTAGCAAATAAAGTTTAAAAAAATTTACCTCTTAGAATACATGAAACCTCTTTACACAAAGCATTTAGATTCAATTAAATCTGCCAGTAGAGCCTGAAATCCTCATTTACAATTCAAACTCAAACAAACCTTTGATTAAATAAAATGTTTATTTAAATTTTATAGTCAATTATAATGGTAACAAATAAACAAATTTTTAACAATATATATATATACACACACATACAGAAAATATATTTAAAACTCTTAATGGTATTTTAGTTTTATGTAATAGATTTTCAAGAATGCTGAGAATTTATTATAGGCAAAATCTTTTTATTAACAACTATACTAGAATTTCTAACCCAATAAAATCTTTGATTTTGTGTGTGTATATATTGTGATAGCACGAGGTGATCACATATATTTAATATAATAGATATATTCAGTTAGGTCAAATATTAAAAAGAAAAAAAAAAAGGAAAAAAAAAAGATTTTAGATAAGATGACAGACGAGTTAGATAAGAATTAGTGGTTTGTAGAAGGAATTTGGTATAACATTTAAAGATCGTTATCAGCTAGTAAATGGGAGTGAAAGAATGAATGGGTGTTATAATATAAAATAAATGTCGAATTTTGTTGTACTAAAGCATTTTTCTCGGAAGAAAAAAAGATGAAACTCTTACGGTAAAAATCATAGAAATAATTACTGAGAAATTCATAGAGTGAGGGTTAAGAGAAATAAATAAATAAAACAAATGTAATAAGTTTAATTAGAGAAAGAATAAATGTAACAAATGAAAGGGAGAGTAATTAAATTATTTTAAGATCAAAGATGGCCGTAGGTGTGAAAACGTGATCCACGAGACAAAGGAGAGGGGAGTTTTTTTTTTCTAAGAGAGAGTAGAACGGTGTAGAGAAAAAAAAAAGAGTGATCCCAGTTTTCAAAACAGGAAACCATTTTTTTTTCTAGTGAAATGTTAACTGCCACACCGGCTATAGTTAAAGAAATGATGATCGAGTAGAAGAAATACTTTCGAGCGCCGGTTCGAAACGCTACTCCATACCCCAGCCTGTAACACCGACGAAATGAAGATAACCCCGCTCACCAGCCTATATCTCCGAGCCATTTGGAAACCGTTACGAGGAAACCATCCGGAATTGAACCGCTCTACAAAAGAAGTGGGACGCCCACAACGCGGTTCGAAGAAGTGACTGAATAAATTGCCAGGACCGTTTACC
The DNA here is from genome assembly GCA_028023455.1 of Epiperipatus broadwayi. Lineage (NCBI taxonomy): Eukaryota > Metazoa > Onychophora > Udeonychophora > Euonychophora > Peripatidae > Epiperipatus > Epiperipatus broadwayi. The sequence continues at coordinate 310,380 of JAQFVV010012521.1, read as the reverse complement.
TAGGTAATCGTATATTAGCATGCTAACTTATTAACTCCTAGTTTAATCTTAATTCCGAGGGAATCAAGAATGCGAATTATTCCTTTATATAACTATGATACCTAGAAACTTTAATTGAACGATTATTCACTTATATAACTCTGATACATACAAACCTTAATTGAACGAACATTTATAAGAAACTTATTTACATACATTTCATACTAACACTCTATACACGTATTTGTTGTTATTAATACGTCTCGAAATTATAGAAATTATGTTTTATGTTAGACAATCAATAAACCTCGTTTTAAGATTTGCATTACTGTAATTACTTGCTATGTCAACCATTTTATTTTTTTTTATGTCAGGAAGAACAACCGGTTGGGAAATATAGTTTGATTTGATTTTATTAGGTCAAACTCAACCGGTAAGGTAGTAATTGAATATATTATATTCTTACTAATCCGTTCTATATACATATTTTGTGTAGCTGGTTGCCTCCGTCAGATTATGCTTGACAGGGTATCAACCTAGAAACGGCCGTATAGATAGATCGGAGGTATGCCGGTTACATAAATTTGGGGGCCAGGCCGAAGATTTTGAACGTAACCGAAGCCAGAATTCACATAAAGTGAAAGGCAAATCTCGAAAATGTATTTTTAATGATTATTATATTAGAGACGACAATGAGTTGACGTGGCAAGTAAAAAAAAAAAAAAAAAAAAGAGAAAAATGTGTATAACAGAGTTTGAACGATTTTGAAATGGAGCGAATGGGAAAATGAAGTAGTTATATTCGTGTAGAAATGATACGTGGGTATTTGGTATTAGAGAATAGAGGTTGCGAGTGAAAAATCAGTTTGGGAATTTTTTTTAAAAAAAAAAAAAAAAAGAAAAGAAAAGGGAAGGGTTATTCTTAGAAAGAGTAATAAATTCAGTTATAATATGAAATAACTTTCACAGGGATAAGTTTGCCTCTAATTTCGTAGCGATTAGATATTGATAAGACATTTTGAATTTTGAATTGCGCGATACACGATTGTTGACAAGAACTAGCTAGCTCTAATTTGTTTTGTAACAGTGAAAACGTATTTAAAAACCTATTGTTGGATTTTTGTAAAAAAAAAACTACAAGGTAGACGATCTAAGTTCGTCAGTGAAATAGAGAAAGGTTGTTAATTTATTTCCGTTTAGTGAAAAAAAAAAAGGGACGAAAGACAGAGGTAAAAGAGACCACGGCATTGTTTACTCCGAGATATTTTAACGCAATCTAAAGAAACATGGAGTCATACGGAATAATTATGTATATCATGTGATTGACTAGCTGTGATGGAAATACTTAATAGGAGTAATTATTAAACTTTCAAAACTTACTTAGCTAATAACTTAAATTTTCTCACACGCACATTGGTACTTTTGCGGTCGTTATATAACCGTACGGAGAGTATAAGATATACGTTGAGATAGAGTTCGCAATTGAGTTGTACATATGCGAGTGTTAGTCGAAAATTAGTAATAGAGTAGGAGTGGTGTTGGTATAAGTAGAGATACGAGTATAGGTAGAGACTGAGCGGGTACATAACACATAATTGGGTGTGGAGTAGTCTGAACATTGGCGTTCGAATAGTAAATAATTGCCATAAATTTTAGAATATAAAACAAGAGAGAAAAGGAGTTCGTTTTAAAAAAACCATTCAGTTAGTGTTCACAATCGGATTCAATACGTAAATGCTTACTAGGTCAAAGAAAGTCATGGATGTTCAGGAGCCAGAGGAAGTAGAAAGGTTGGACAATAGTGGGAGTTCACTTGGGATGTCAGACCCACAACTAACCACTGGGGATATTAGTAACAGAGAATTATATGACTTAATAAATCAAATGAGAAACGAACAGAAAGAGTTTATGAAACAGCAGAGAGAAGAGCAACAGGAGTTCATGAAGCAATGTAAGGAAGAACAGAGGACATTCATGGAACAGTGCAGAGAGGAGCAAAGAGCATTTATGAATAAATGGGACGAAAACTACGAGCCGAAAACTGTAGAATCTAATAGACAATTCGATAATTATAATAAAAGTGAAATTGCAAGTCAGGAACAAGGTGTTGGACCATTGGAAGTAAAGAAAGAGTGGTCGCAGCAAATGATAGATCTAAATAAGAAAGTTGATGAACAAGGGGAATACATTAGGATATGCCAATATGGCGTTAATGAGTGTAATATAAAAATAAACGATGTGCAGAGCGATGTCCAACAAGAAAGAGTAAATAACCGGGATAGTCTAGGGACGTATATAGGTGAGAATAGTAGTATAGTAGAACAACTTAAAGGTGACATAGATAAGTTGCGAGATAAAGTAGAGATATTGGAAATTAAGGTTGGACGTATGCGGAGTAGGCCCATTGATGATGTTAGGCTGGGGACGTATAATTACGATCCGGAAAGGAGCAGCGCAGCCGCAGTTAATCAGTTTGTCAAAATCCGCATGTTTACTGGACGTGAAGGGGAGAATCCATTAGAACATCTAAACGGATTAGAAAAATATTGCGAGCTCAACAAATTGCATGATGAGGTGTGCATTGCGATTGCGTGTAGCCATTTGCGAGAGGAGGCCCGTACATGGTGGGACTCGTTATTTGTAAAACCTCAAACACTACAGCAATATAAAAACGTAATTTTGAAGGATTATTGGGGTGAGAAAATACAAGAAGATATATTCTATAGCATAGTGGAAGAAAAATGGAAACCCGGGAAGTCTTTTGCATCATTTTTCCGCCAACAAGTCGCTTCATTGCGAATGCTAACCGCAGACCCCCTGACAGAAAAACAGATAGTACAGATTGTGAGGCGAAACCTACCCACATACGTCGAACAAATGTTAGTGGGCACAGAAAGGCAGACAGCCGAGCAAATGTCCGAATTACTTAGAATATTTGATAGATCCGGACAGGAGGACAGAGTAGATAATGGAGAGCTCAAAAACCCCCCAAAGGAGCCCCCCATGAATAGAGTTCGGGATCAAGTTTATCAAAATCAGTGGGACAGGAATGGTCTCAGAAGAATAACAGAAAGAGAAAGGAATACGTATGGGCCGCAAACAAGATGGAAAGAAACAGAGGTCAGGCGACCGCAGACCTTTCAACACTACAATGGGTATAGAGATAAGGAAGGACCAGCAATCACCAGTGGGTATATCCCGAGAAAGCCAGAGCCGCCAGACAAAGTTTAATGAGTAGTATAGTACATTCAGGATGGACGCAGATGATGACCAACAACACACACTTGGATATACGAAAAAAAAAAAAATAGTAATAATAAATATGAAAGGTTTAGGAAATGAGAGCAGAGGAAACGGGAGTCATGAGTGGATGGGTGACAAAGGAATATAGTTGCTGCCAGTTACGAAAAAATAGGCGAGTACGTACCGAGGGATATCTTTATGAGTGGGTCGAGGTATATGTGGTTAGGTTAATATTCTATAAGTATGGAGATTAGATAAAATCCCAAAACAAATAAAGGCTAATTCAGTAGTGCTTCCCGGAAGATAAATTCGGAAAGAACTAGTATGGATAGAGGTAATGGAAGGGTTAGATTGTAAATGAAGAGAGAGGATAGTATAAGAAGCCTAGAGACCTCTTCATAATGCTCCAAACATTTGTCATCACAATAAACTGAGCACAACATTCAATACTGATTAGCGGGATAATAAACGAACGAGCAGCATACTAATTATCAGAATTAACATTCTGTTAATTCCTAATGGGGGAGGGTGTAATGTGATAGCACGAGGTGATCACATATATTTAATATAATAGATATATTCAGTTAGGTCAAATATTAAAAAGAAAAAAAAAAAGGAAAGAAAAAGATTTTAGATAAGATGACAGACGAGTTAGATAAGAATTAGTGGTTTGTAGAAGGAATTTGGTATAACATTTAAAGATCGTTATCAGCTAGTAAATGGGAGTGAAAGAATGAATGGGTGTTATAATATAAAATAAATGTCGAATTTTGTTGTACTAAAGCATTTTTCTCGGAAGAAAAAAAGATGAAACTCTTACGGTAAAAATCATAGAAATAATTACTGAGAAATTCATAGAGTGAGGGTTAAGAGAAATAAATAAATAAAACAAATGTAATAAGTTTAATTAGAGAAAGAATAAATGTAACAAATGAAAGGGAGAGTAATTAAATTATTTTAAGATCAAAGATGGCCGTAGGTGTGAAAACGTGATCCACGAGACAAAGGAGAGGGGAGTTTTTTTTTTACTAAGAGAGAGTAGAACGGTGTAGGGAAAAAAAAAGAGTGATCCCAGTTTTCAAAAAAGGAGACCATTTTCTTAGTGAAATGTTAACTGCCACCCCGGCTATAGTTAAGAAATGATGATCGAGTAGAAGAAATACTTTCGAGCGCCGGTTCGAAACGCTACTCCATACCCCAGCCTGTAACACTGACGAAATGAAGATAACCCCGCTCACCAGCCTATATCTCCGAGCCATTTGGAAACCGTTACGAGGAAACCATCCGGAATTGAACCGCTCTACAAAAGAAGTGGGACGCCCACAACGCGGTTCGAAGAAGTGACTGAATAAATTGCCAGGACCGTTTACCTAGGTAATCGTATATTAGCATGCTAACTTATTAACTCCTAGTTTAATCTTAATTCTGAGGGAATCAAGAATGCGAACTATTCCTTTATATAACTATGATACCTAGAAACTTTAATTGAACGATTATTCCTTTATATAACTCTGATACATACAAACCTTAATTGAACGAACATTTATAAGAAACTTATTTACATACATTTCATACTAACACTCTATATACGTATTTGTTGTTATTAATACGTCTCGAAATTATAGAAATTATGTTTGATGTTAGACAATCAATAAACCTCGTTTTAAGATTTGCATTACTGTAATTACTTGCTATGTCAACCATTTTATTTTTTTTATGTCAGGAAGAACAACCGGTTGGGAAATATAGTTTGATTTGATTTTATTAGGTCAAACTCAACCGGTAAGGTAGTAATTGAATATATTATATTCTTACTAATCCGTTCTATATACATATTTTGTGTGGCTGGTTGCCTCCGGCAGATTATGCTTGACAGGGTATCAACCTAGATACGGCCGTATAGATAGGTCGGAGGTATGTCGGTTACAATATATATATGATAAATAGATGGCATTTTATCAAAACCACCGAACAAGTGTAAATTTGTTTACATAAACGACAAAAGAGTCAGAATTCACTATCTCTTTCGTTTGCTCACCCTCAGATCAGCTGATTTCAAGCTAATTTGCTATCACCAGTGAAGGATAGAGATAGAAACTAGATCTAAACACTGATTCCAAGTGTTTATGCAAAACGTTTTTATCAGTTTGCAAGCGTGAATTTTTCAGACCGGTAAAGTTTTCAAACCCAGCCTAACAAGCCAGATAGCTATTTGGGTCTGATCTCAGTTCAGTTTCACCATATAGTCAAAGCCTCTGCAATATATATCATTGCAAAAAACCTTTAAAGGTACATTTATGAAATTTATTGATCATAAATACAAGTGATAGCAATTTACATGAATAACTTGTTTTTCTTTTTCATAAATGTACCTTTAAAGGTTTTTTGCAATGATATATATTGCAGAGGCTTTGACTATATGGTGAAACTGAACTGAGATCAGACCATATAGCTATCTGGCTTGTTAGGCTGGGTTTGAAGACTTTACTGGTCTGAAAAATTCATGCTTGCAAACTGATAGAAATGTTTTGCATAAACACTTGGAGTCAGTGTTTAGATCTAGTTTCTAGCTCTATCCTTCACTGACGATAGCAAATTAGCTTGAAATCAACTGATCTGAGGGTGAGAAAATGAAAGAGATAGTGAATTCTGACTCTTTTGTCATTTATGTAAACAAATTTACACTTGTTCGGTGGTTTTGGTAAAACACCATCTATTGATCATAAATACAAGTGATAGCAAGTTATGTGAATAACTTGTTTTTGTTTTATATATATATATATATGATCACTAGATGGAGCTTTACCAATATACCACTATCAAGCCTTGTTTACATAAACGCTGAGAGCGACAGAATTCAATATCTCTTTCAAATTGTCTCCAACCTTTAAACCATGGTTTCGAGCTAGTTGGCTCACATCAGTAAAGGGTAGGAAGACTAGAAACTAGATCTAAACACCAACTCTGCAGCATTTATGAAGCACGTTCTATCAGCTTGAAAGCATTAATTTTTCAGATACGTAAATATCTTTAAATTCAGTCAAAACAAACTAGATAGCTATATGGGTATGAATTCAGTTCAGTTTCACCTTACAGTAAAAGCCTCTGCAATCTATATCATTGCAAAAACTTTCAAGGGTACATTTATGATAAGCAAAACAAGTTATAAATTTCTTAACTTGCTCATAGCTTGCATTTTATGATCACTAGATGGAGCATGAATTTTTCAGATACGTTAATATCTTCCAATCCAGTCAAACAAGCTGATAGAAACATGTTTCATAAATGCTGCAGAGTTCATGTTTAGATCTAGTTTCTAGTCTTCCTACCCTTTACTGACGTGAGCCAACTAGCTCCAAATCATGGTTTAAAGGTTGGAGACAATTTGAAAGAGATATTGAATTCTGTCTCTCTCATCGTTTATGTAAACAAAGCTTGATAGTGGGCTATTGGTAAATCCCATCTAGTGATCATAAAATACAAGCTATGAACAATTTAAGAAATTTATAACTTATTTTGTTTATCATATATATATATATACTTGATAGATGATAGTTATATTTCAAAAATGCTCATATTATGCAAAAATTGATGAATATTGTACTTACTTTTCAGATTTTATTTTCAACATATCCATTATGGAAAAAATATGTGTATAAATATGTGTATAAAATGTATTAATTGTATGATTATATATTTGGATATTGTAGCTTTGATGATGACTGCAGGACAATCAAAACTATAAGAATAAAGTTTTGATATATAAAATAGTATTGTTGAAGTGTATAAGAAAGTTGAAAATGGTATGATATGTAAACATAAACATTAACTATATAAAATATCACATGACTTCAGCTTGTTGTTGTAGTGTTAGCTGTAAGTTAGGCCACTAAAATGGTATATTGATGTGCATTGTGTAAAAAACAATGCCATTAAGTGGTAGGGTTCAGTATTTATACTATTACCTAAATTACAAACAATATAAATAAATCTCCATTGTCTCAAATATATGTTATTTTATTTTTATGAAATTGTATTGAAAAAATAAAAATATATTTCCAGTGTAGTATAGTGAGAATATATTATCAATTGTTTAATTTATGTTAAAATTAAAGAATGGCATTTGTATTATGAAAATATAAATGTTTGCTATATATAATAATTCTAAAATATTTTATTTGTTGTATAATAAAATATTTATCTGAGAGACCCTGGTTCATATTGGCTAAAAAGTTAAAAAAAGTATTGCTATAGTTACTCTGACATCAAGTTATAAATAGAATTGAATAGGAAAAACTTTATTGTTTTAGCTCCAACAGAAGCACATCTAAATTTATTTACATGATTTTCTTTTTACTTATTTTAAATATATGCAGTTGACTGGACAAAATGATAGGATAAAAAGCAAAAATATCCAGAAACTGTGCAGTCTGTTAAGGATTTGTAAGGAGCAACAATTTATTACAAAAACAAAAAGTAATCGAAAATGATTCATTGCATTATAAATCACCAGAATGTTTCTTTGCTTTAAAAATGGATATAATCCACTTTTTCAATGATGAGATCTAAATGTTAACAACAGAAAAATGTACCAAAATATTATGGTCACCTACTAATATAATTTTATAAGTTTGATGAATAGTTTATATTAGATGAAAATTGGTTCAATCTCCATAGCAACCCACTAATATCTGTTTGCTTGTAATGTTTTATGACTTGATTGATTACTAACAGAAAGGATATCTACATTTCATCATTATGGATATAAAATAATGTTTGCACATTTATAACATTTTATAAATTAAATATCTGCTGAATAAAAAGATAATTTGGATATTTGGAAAAGGTTGGAATTAACAAAATGTGCATTGAATCTTATAGCTTTTCATGTGATTTCTGCTTTCTCTAGAATAATAAAACATCAAATCAAAATTTAAAAAATAAGCACTAGAAAGTTTGGAAAGGATGTATGTGTTGTTTGCTTATATTTGTCATTATTATTGCTATGTATATTGATGGTATAAAACATCATTAGATTTGCAAAATTATGAAGATTACCCATATTATGATAGCCAGTACAAGGATGCCACTAAGTGTATAGCCTAACATTAGATCAAGAAGATTCTTCAATGATCGAAGTGATTATTTATTTATGTAACATAGCCACATAATATTTTATGGTATAATCTTTTGTGGACTCTAATAATTATGACTTATAGTTTCTCCAGAGGACACAATTTTTGTTAATTCTATAATTAAATTAAAAAAGAGACTCAAGTATGGCTTCAATAATCTTTATTATACTATATTTTTATTACCAACTCCTTTCTCAATCCTTCCTTCACAGCACTCCAAACTGATTCAATATATTTTTAACATAAAATACCTGCAAAAATTAACTCCATTGATTACCAATTTTATAATAGTCCTATTATTTAACATTTTTGTAACCTCTCCCTCTGTCATAATCCTATGACTGACAACAGCCCAAATTTATTATGGAGACCCTGTCCAAATAGGGGTGAACATCAAAGCAATTTAATAATAGAGTGAGGTGTATTGCACTTTACTCTGATCCTCTACCTTCACTCATGCTAAATAATTTTATACTTATCATTAAATGACAGTATAAGTTTTCAGATGTTTGCTTATAACTATCAATTTTACTTTGATGTACTCCTTTTTCTGGCATAAGTTTCCAGTGGTTTGCTTATGACCAAAATTTTAACTGACTTTACCTCTCCATTCCCTTTTAATCTTTCAAGATCAAGAAGTTGATAATTGGAAAACTAAACTATATAAATGTTTGAGTACAACAAAGATGAATAAAAGTATAATAAATGAAAATAAAACAAAATAATACAGCAACCTAAGCATCCCTTTTTAATTCAGTCAAAACAATATGATAAATCATCTTTAAAAATCCCATACTCTATTGTTGAAACTTTTAATTTACATCAGACACAGTTAACTAAGTTTATTTTGATATCATGTTAATTATAGAATAAAAGTTCACTTAAGCAACAGTTTATAATTACCCTGGTTGATCAGCTGTTAATATTTTTACCAAGAGGGTACAATCCATGGGTGACATTAATCCATAGATTCTGATGTGAATCATTTTTTAATCCTCTGGCTACTGAACACATTCTCAGCTAGCTGGCTGGCTTCCTACTTTCCATAGCTGAAAATCACTTGGGTGTCTGGGAGATGGTTTTCCCTGGGAGGAAGTCCTTGATTTTCTCTAGTTAAAAAACATTTTCATAGTGATGTATATTAATACTTTTAATAAAAAAGTTCTTAATAATCTTTGAACAAAAAATTATTCCACAATTTATATGTTTTTCTGAAAACAGGATTCACACCTTTTTGATTTGTTTTTAGCTAAATTTTGTCACTTACAATTTTTGTCCTTTTATTTCTTTGGAATTTTTTTAATTTATAAAAAAGTTCTTGATTAATCAGCACAATATACAACCGATAGATTCTAACAATGTTTTTAATTATAAATCCATTGTGTAGCTTGAGATTCAACAATAAAGTTAATTGTTAACCTCTCTAATTTTCCCTCCAACTCACATTTTTCCAAGAAACACAAAAAATAGCTTTTAAGAAAAAATACATCTCAAGATACTAGTTTATCTTAAGTTATAATTAATTTAAATAAATAAAAAAACTTTAATAGATTTAATAAAGATAATATATTTTTGTAAATTCTTACTATAAATTACAGAAATTTTTAGAAATTAAATGTACACACACATATGTATGAGATGACAGAAAATACCATCTCAATATATATTTTCTTTTTTTTAATATATATACTATTTATTGATATAAATAAAAGTATAATTTAAGTTAAGTAATGATCTATTTATGTACCTAAATATAATAGAGCTATGTTTTCCTGTTTGAATTTATATTTTACAGAATAATAATTATTGTTTAATTTAAAAATAGAAATAAAACAAACTAACTCCTTTTTAAAATGATTAATAGGAAATATAATGTTTCAATTTGTCCAGTTTATAAAAATAAAGCTAGTTTAAATCTTTTAATTAATAATAATGGGGACTATAATAGGTTAGATATTATGAATTCAGTTTATTTGATAAAATGTTTGAATTGTTTTAGAAAGAATGTAGAAATGACATATGTTGGGACTAGTAAGAATAAATTAAAAACTAGATTAAAACAACATTTAGGTGATAAAAATTCTGCTGTTTACATTCACATGAATAAATTTAAGCATGGGGATTTTGATATAAAGCCTTTGGAATGTATTAAGTCATATAATGAAAGGATAATAAAATAAAGTGTTTACATTAATGAAATAAAACCAGAATTAAATAAGATGTTAATAGATAAACAAAAAAGAAAATAATAGGTTTTTAATTAAATGTTTTAAAAGATATATATAGTTTTTTTTTTAATAAAAGGAAATTGTTTCTCTTTGAGTTGTGTTTGTTGGTAATAGGAAAGGGGAGTGAGATAAGGTATATTTTTGGTTATGAATATATTTTGTAATTTTTTGTTTATTTATTTATTTTTATGGAATATGTGTTATTTGTTATATATATATTATTTTATTTTAGTGTGCCTTGAAAAAGACTATATAAAATAGTCGAAACGTTGGATTTTTTTCTTTCCATGTAATAGTCATATAAAAACCAAGTTTTAAAAAGGAGTTAGTTTGTTTTATTTCTATTTTGGATATTATGAACTATTTTGAAAAGAAGAACTATGTGTTTGATATATTAAATTATTTGTTTTAATTTAATGAGTTATTATTTTTATTTACATTAACATATAAGTAGATTCATTTTGTGTATATATATATATATATTATAATGAGATTGGTTAGATGAGGTGAATCTGGGGTGATGGCAAATCATTATCACTCCCAGTCAATTTAAAATGAAATATTTACAAAAAGTATAATAAAGGTGAAATATATTTAGGGGAGTATGAGATTAAAAGATCCCTGAGAAATCATACAGTCATTCCCTAGAGTAATTAAAATAACTATACATCAATCATATATCAACCAGCATTATAATTATAAAAGTAAATAAAAGTACTCACTCAAAAATAATAATCATTCATCAACATGAATGATCCACAATAAAATATAATAAAATCAACAATCCATCTTGTGGGTGGACTTGAACATTAAAAAATATAAATCAACAATCAACCTTGTGACTAGATTGGAAATGGATCTTCTGTAAACTAGGCTAACTATTGAGCCTTTGCCCACTTGGGGCAATTTTTTAACCATTAATTTGGAGGCACAAACTAAGTATGAATCCATCTGAATACATAACTAGAAAAATGTAAACAATAATGCTGAGATATTAAAACATGCTGATCATCATCAATGTTCTGGTCACTTAAGTACCATTAATGTACTGGTCAACTATAAACATAGCTTCTAATCATCATCATCATCATCATCAACAACAACCATTATCAATCCACTGTAGGATGAAGATCTCTCCAACTTCAATCCATTTTCTCTGATCTTTAGCTTCTTTCCTCCACACCACTCCTGCACACTTTCTTATTTTATCCATCCATCTAGCATGTAGTCTCCTTCTGGGTCTTTTACAATCTTTTGGAATCCAGTTTAAGATTTCAACTGTCCATCTATTATCATCTCTTCTAGCAATATGTCCAGCCCAACTCCACTTCAATCTTTTAATTTTTTCAATGAGGTCAGTAACACCTGTTTGTTCTTTTACCCAAACATTGCATTTTTGATCTCTTCTTGTTACTCCCAACATGCATCTCTCCATACTTTTTGAATGGTATAAAGTCTCTGTGTTGCTCTTCTGTTAAGGGTCCAAGTCTCAGATCCATAAGTAAGAACTGGTAAAACACATTTGTTAAAAACCTTCCTTTTCAAACACATAGGTATATTTTGTTTTAGTATCAAATTATTTCTACCAAACACACTCCAACCAAGTTTAATTCTATGATTAATTTCATCCATTATATTTCAATCAATATTAATAATCTGACCAAGATATTGGTAACTGTTAACTTCTAACTCACCATAATCAATCTTTATTTTCATATTCTTACTTTCATCTGATAACTACTGCAACATTTCCTGCAGCTCTAAAGCATTATTTCCAAAAACAACTATATCATCTGCAAAATCTAAATGACTTAAATAATCTCCATTTACTTTCATTCCTTTAGTTTCCCATTTTAATCCACAAAATACTTCTTACAGCACTGCTGTAAAAAGTTTTGGAGATATGGAGTCACCCTGTATTACACCCTTCTCAATGTTAACTTTCCCAGTATCATTATGTAATCTAATTGTTGCTGTTGCATTTTTATAAATATTCTTTAAAATATGACAGTATCCTGGATCGATACCTTGATGATCCAATGCTTTAATTACTGAAGAAATGTTTATAGAATCAAATGCCTTTTCATAATCTACAAATCCAAAACATAATGGCACCTCATCTTTATTTGTCCTTTCTATAACTTCTCTCAATATCTGGATATGATCTGCTGTATTAAAACCACTTTTAAATCCAGCTTGTTCTCTCAGTTGGTGAAAATCCAATGTTCTCTGTAAATGAGTTGTAATTATCTTGGTAAAAAATTTGTAAAAAACTGATAAAGGGCTTATAGGTCTGTAATTTCGAATATCTTTTTTATCATCTTTCTTAAATATTAATATTAATACTGCATTCTTTCAATCATCTGGTACATCTTTATCATTTAGACATTTGGTATATAACTTTGCTAATATTTTTTCTATTTCTTCACCTGCTTCTTTTAACCTTTTAACCGCTAATTTTATCATTGGTTGTATCAGATAAAAATCAAATCTTTTAATTGGCCAACTCACAAACTGAAGACAAAGCCTATTGTTAAAACATATTTGCCTATAATATTAAATTCAACTCAGATACGTTTATAAAAAGTATATAATTAATTTTTCAGGTTGTGAAGAGAACGAAAGTTCTTTCAAAAATAAATTGCTATTTATTTATTCTAAGATATTCAATATCAGCAACATAAAAGTTATAATGTAAACAAAAAGATGGACTTTTACGTTATAGAAAAGTAAATATTTCTTTTTACTACATCTTCAATATATTTACTTAAATCTTCAATATTTTTAGAAAATAATTTTGTTTTTTTATTATTCTCTCTGAAAATAATTTTAATTTCTCAAAATATTCTTTTATAATAATTAAATCGTATTCGAAATGAAAATCTCAGCGTTTTTCTTTATTTTCTTTGATCAGGCAGTTTCTTTGTTCTTTCCAGCCAATCAGAATGTCTTTTTCGGCTGAGAGCATGCTAAGAACCAATCACAAATAATGTTCCTTCTTTGTTTAGGTTTAAATGCGTTTTTTTTCTATTTTTTACTTCTAAAATAAATCGGAAGATGTCATCATCGTACAGAACTTTTAAAAACGAATTCAATACATGTTTAACGAATATTTTCGTATAAAAACTGGCTGAGTTAGAGTGATTTCAGATGTCGACGAGGAGCCTCGTAAAAAACAGTCTTTTGGTTAATATATCAATTGTAATTCCATCATTACTTGTAGCCTTTCCTTTCTTCATATATTTAATTGCCTGTCTCACTAACTTCTTTGTTTAAAAGTCTTCTAATAAGTAAGCTAAAATTAAAATACAGTGCATGAGCTTTAAAGAGCATTGTCTTTTGTGCCAACCAGGATGATGAGTGATCATTTCTGAATGCCCCAAAGCACTAAATAACCCTCCCCTTTTATATATATTCATCCCATGCATGAATATAGCTCAGAGAATACAAGCTCTAATACTGTTATCATGACCAAGAGATGATTTATATAATATTCTATAACTATTTACAATTAAGTCACTGGAATAATTTTTACAATTGAATAACAATAAAAAACAAAATTAAGATCTTATAGAATAAGGCTTCTGATTTTGAATAATATACAATAAAAAAATTGATCACATTTATGATTTACAAAATTCAAATTATTACATTGACTTACATGATTAATACATTAGGTTTACTTAAAACCCATTCAGCATATAGGCATGTGGTTTGATACAAAATGAACATGTTTGAATTGACATTTAATCAAAAAAAATGATTAAAATTTTACATATAAGTGTCTATCTGATCCACATTGGTATTTAAAATACAATTGACATATATATATATACACACATACATGTGTATGCATGTAATTTCTGAACATATTTAAATTGTCCTATAGCAATATATGATTAAACTTTTTAACTTATATTTTTAATAATACAAGAACCTATACTAGATTTATTAAAACATATATATATAATTGTGCATGTATGTGCATTACAATAATTGATTAATTATATAAACGAAATTTATTTTCTATCATATTTGATAACATATTTAGCATACATGTATGTGTATTGAATTGCAGACACATACAGAAGTCTACATCATATATTTCATTTTTGTCAAAATAAAGTTATTAAAATTATTTTTTTATACAGATGCACTCATATAATGTTTATAAATAAAACTATAGATGATATAAATTAATTATAAACACTTTGATAAAAAGTTTTGTTTTTCATAAAAAACAGTCAGTTTTTTCCTTTTTCAGGTAATTATTTTGATTAATTAATTAACAGGATTTTAATTTCAAAATGTTTTTCTTTTTTCTAGTCTAAAAGATTTTTGGCAATCTTTTTCTTGACTCTTAATTATAACATTATTTTTTTTAATTATAAATATAAATTTAAACTTTTTCTTATTTAATAAACGATTTTAAACTAATATCATTTTACATATTTCTATCAGTTATAAACATATAATTTTACGAAGGAAATTATTTAAAATTTTGTTATCATATATAACACTACTGACCACCAGTTGTATGTACATTTATCTGTGCTTCTCTGCCTTTAGATATGTCAGCATACATATAATTACTTCTTCAGCAAGCTGGAGTATCCTGGGCAAGCAGGAAGATTTTTCTTGATTAGTTTGGTTTTGTTGATTGTCATCATCAGGAAAAATACAATCCATATAAAATGTTGGTCCATAGTTGGTTTCCTTTTGTCTAAAACTGTTACAGGCAAGCAGCTGCCTTGGTTTGATAGATTTCAGGCAAGCAATTGCCCTCTCCATATTTAAGGCCAATGAATTTTAACACAAAGAAGTGGGTCATTTTCTCCTTATGAATTCAAACTCCTGTGAAGAAAAATAGTAGCAGCTACTGGATCTACTGTCCTGCATTCATCTATGTCAGTTCATGGTAGTTATTCTGCCAACTCTCTGATACAGCCAATAATAAACTGCAGTTATCTATTTTGGGCAGCTAATTGCTGCCACTTACTCAAAAAAGTTTTACTAGTCAGACTGTTCTGTTCAGTTCTTACAAAAACTGCAATCCAGATTGCAGCTGATATTTTTATCAGCCCTTTTATAGAATCATCTGAGGTGATAATACCTTGATTTAAAACAGAGGTTTTGTTGATCTCTCTAATCATTTTTGAAAACAAGCTCGAAATTTTTGTCAAAGTGTGATATAAATGTTTTCACTTAGGGGATTTCTAATAGATAGAAATTTTGTTCAATTAATTACAAAATTTCAAAAATACCATACTTGTTTTTAAATTTCAAAATAATAATACAATATTTATATTTATTCAGTCCTTTTTAAAAATTTAATTTATAATAAAATTTTATTTTAAATCAGAGTTATTTAATCCTTTACAATCATTATTATTCCAGGAAATGTAGAAAAATATCGGTGCTGATATAGTCCACACTCGGTGGCCATTTTGAATTTGAAAACAGCCAAAAACACTGCTGGCACATGCAAGCGATAAATGACTTCAACTAGAAACACTCAGTTTTCAAAAAAATAAATCACCTAAGGCACTACAATTCAAAAAGGGTGGTGTGAAGGGTGTACACTTAAAAAAAGTGCGGGAAAATGTCATATTAAATAGCCTAAGGTGCTTCTATAAAAAAATTGCAGGAAAAAAAAGAAGTGACATTGAAAATTAAAAAATCCTTTAAGACAAACCAAAAATGTTAATTTATATATATAGTCATAATCAAACATTGCAATAGTACATTTTAAACAATTAACCTATGTTAAGGCATTTTTTAAAAAAAATTGTACCCTTCACACCACCCTTTTTTAATTATAGTGCCTTAGGCAATTTATTTTTTTGAAAACTGAGTGTTTCTAGTTGATGTCATTTATCACTTGCATGTGACAGCAGTGTTTTTGGATGTTTTCAAATTCAAAATGGCCACCGAGTGCGTACTATATCAGCACCAAAATATCTATAAAATTTATGTCTGTTTTTATTTCTACATTTCCTTTACTTTATATATATATTATAACAATACAAATGAAGTGGAAGATCGCATCGCACCGCAACGCACTACCAAGGGTGCCATCTAGGCATTTGAGCCTAGAAAAATTTATAAAGTAGGCAGATACGCGCTGTTAGGATTCCACTTTATTTACATATTTAGATCATTAGCCCATTGTCACTAGCTCAGTGGAGATGCAGAGATAATAAAATATATAACCTTAGATATAAATATAAAAAAATAATAGCCACTGCCAGAAATTAACACATAAAAATATTTATTTACGCACATATAAAATAATATTTAAATTTTGAGGAATAAATTTCATTTATAATTTTATATTGATCTTTAATTCTAAATTTAAGTAGATTTCAAATAATGAGTTTACTATTTATTTAGAGGGTCGAGTATGAATGGACTACATAGGTCTGCATTTGAAAGGAAAATATTCTTCCCTGATTTAACCTTAGGCAACAAATTTCGCAATCAACTGGTGCCAATCCATCTGATACATTCATGTATTCAATGTAGCATGATACGACAACACAAAATACTATATTGTCAGGAATGTACATCTGAACAATAAGTAGAAATAGAGAAGAGATTGACTCTCCACCAACAGGAATGTGACATCTGTTGGCAAGTAGATCAATAAACTAAAAACTCCATAGGAATGGACTGCGGTCTTCTGCCGACTTACAAACCCATCCATAGGCAAACAAAGGGTGTGTGGTGTATATCTATAATCCTTCCCGTAGCGGACCTCATACTACATCTACTAATTACACAAATATATCCAATCCATTGAACCAATTCAACTACGAAATGAATAACCTAAGATTACCTTCCCTTAATACAACTTTACAAAACTATATAGCCATTCACGCCCGACTTAATTTTAACATTTATATACATTCGCACAGATTTGTTTAAAAATGTTGGGTATAGATCGATTACACAGATTCCACGGTCAAAAACATTTCAAAATAAACATAAACGATCAAAATACAAAATTATTGATACCGACAATCGCAGAGGGAAACTTATAAGTAACCCAATAGTATTCACCATAAGATACTTGCGTTGTCACCAATAACTTAAAAGACATCCGAATAAATACATTTTAGATACTTACCGTAAGGTATCATTATTTATCGAATGTCTATATATTTTGATCAAATATGAAAACCAAAATCTAATTAACCGCAAACGAATCCATGCAAGCATCTATAGACAACTTAAATGTAATTCATTTAATAATTTCTACAATAAAATATTACTACAAATAAAAATATTAAAAGGGAAATGATTCTTTTAACAATCGGGAAAGATATAAAATTAACCATTATTAATTTGATTTAAAACTTACAAAAGTCAGATAAGAGTCCATTTTAAATAAGTTGGCTTGTTTATTACATTGTACGACTTGACGAAAGTTCTTGATTGATTTTAATAATTGTTCATTTCCTATAGCTTACGGTAGCAGAGCTCCCGGTTCCTGGTGTCAATGTCCACAGAGTCTTTAATTGCAAGATCAATCTAATGTTCAGGAGGTGGCATTTTCTGGTTCATGGTATCAGTCATTTCATTTCAGAGATAAGTGAGAGAGAACGATAAAGTGCATCTTTATCGCTCGTCTCACCCAACCAAGTTGAAAAAAGCTTCCTCAACTCAATATTTTTTTCTTTTTATATCATCCACAAGGATTCACTGAACAAAACGTCACTAATCTGTTTTTTCGTTATGGTCCGAGCCAAGGCTTAGTGCTTCCATTGGTCAAGCTAAAATTTCTTTCTTCTCTTATCTAACTTTCCATCTGACTTTTTAATTAAACAGCTTTTAGATAATTAATAAACAATCATTTCCATTTATAGATTACAGGAATTAATTAATACCTGTTTTTATTTTAACTTACGTTATTTTTTTATTAAAATATTTTTATATTTCAATCTTGTATTTTTTTATTTAAAAAAATACGTTCAAATACTTTTTTTTTTTTTATGAAAAAAAAATATTTTTAAAATTTAGCATCTGTGCGAATGTATACGTTTAACAAATTTTTAATTTTAGCGTTTAGTTTTTTTCCTTTTATTTGCGAACTTTTAAGTTTTTATTTTAAATTAATGTAATGACATATTTATATATCGTTACATATCAGTAAACTTCCTCAAAAAACAAAAAACATTTAAAAAAAAAAGACTTTACTTAGTGTTAGTAATTACGTTATACAAATTTGTTATATATGAAATTTCAAAAGGACAAAACTTTTTTTTTTTTTTAAAAGACAAAACAGTAATTACAAATATAATGATAAAAAAAAATTGACTGATGATTCCTTACTACCAGCTAAATTTCTGCCCCCTCCCTTCCAAGTTTCATTTCTTCTACCTTTAACTATTACTTAGGCAAGTTGAACGATTAGATTTTAACAGCAGCGGCTTTCTTGTCTATTTCAGGTAGCAGATCATTATGGTGTTTTTACGATGGGCAATGTGAAGTTCGGCATACGGGGCCATGTCCCGATGGAGAATAATCTTGGTGCTTACTCGGTCATACCTTGGCAATATCAATTTATTTTAAGATATTTTAGACTCTCCACTCGAGAGCAAAACTAAAATTCAAGATAAAGTAAATTTATTTAAAATAAAAACTTAATAAAAGTTCGCAAATAAAAGTAAAAAACTAATCGCTAAAATTAAAATATTGTTAAACGTATATATTCGCACAGATGCTAAACTTTAAAAATATTTTTTTCATAAACAAAAAAAAAAAAAAGTATTTGAACGTATTTTTTTTAATAAAAAAATACAAGATTGAAATATAAAAATATTTTAATAAAAAAATAACGTAAGTTAAAATAAAAACAGGTATTAATTAAGTCCTGTAATCTATAAATGGAAATGATTGTTTATTAATTATCTAAAAGCTGTTTAATTAAAAAGTCAGATGGAAAGTTAGATAAGAGAAGAAAGAAATTTTAGCTTGACCAATGGAAGCACTAAGCCTTGGCTCGGACCATAACGAAAAAACAGATTAGTGACATTTTGTTCAGTGAATCCTTGTGGATGATATAAAAAGAAAAAAATTTTGAGTTGAAGAAGCTTTTTCAACTTGGTTGGGTGAGACGAGCGATAAAGACGCACTTTATCGTTCTCTCTCACTTATCTCTGAAATGAAATGACTGATACCATGAACCAGCAAATGCCACCTCCTGAACATTAGATTGATCTTGCAATTAAAGACTCCATGGACATTGACACCAGGAACCGGGAGCTCTGCTACCATAGGCTATAGGAAATGAACAATTATTAAAATCAATCAAGAACTTTCGTCAAGTTGTACAATGTAATAAACAAGCCAACTTATTTAAAATGGACTCTTATCTGACTTTTGTAAGTTTTAAATCAAATTAATAATGGTTAATTTTATATCTTTCCCGATTGTTAAAAGAATCATTTCCCTTTTAATATTTTTATTTGTAGTAATATTTTATTGTAGAAATTATTAAATGCATTACATTTAAGTTGTCTATAGATGCTTGCATGGATTCGCTTATGGTTAATTAGATTTTGGTTTTCATATTTGATCAAAATATATAGACATTCGATAAATAATGATACCTTATGGTGAGTATCTAAAATGTATTTATTCGGATGTCTTTTAAGTTATTGGTGACAACGCAAGTATCTTATGGTGAATACTATTGGGTTACTTATAAGTTTCCCTCTGCGATTGTCGGTATCAATAATTTTGTATTTTGATCGTTTATGTTTATTTTGAAATGTTTTTGACCGTGGAATCTGTGTAATCGATCTATACCCAACATTTTTAAACAAATCTGTGCGAACGTATATAAATGTTAAAATTAAGTCAGGCGTGAATGGCTATATAGTTTTGTAAAGTTGTATTAAGGGAGGGTAATCTTAGGTTATTCATTTCGTAGTTGAATTGGTTCAATGGATTGGATATATTTGTGTAATTAGTAGATGTAGTATGAGGTCCGCTACAGGCAGGATTATAGATATACGCCACACACCCTCTGTTTGCCTATGGATGGGTTTGTAAGTCGGCAGAAGACCGCAGTCCATTCCTATCTCTTCTCTATTTCTACTTATTGTTCAGATGTACATTCCTGACAATATAGTATTTTGTGTTGTCGTATCATGCTACATTGAATACATGAATGTATCAGATGGATTGGCGTTAGTTGATTGCAAAATTTGTTGCCTAAGGTTAAATCAGGGAAGAATATTTTCTTTTCAAATGCAGAGCTATGTAGTCCATTCATACTCGACCCTCTAAATAAATAGTAAACTCATTATTTGCAATCTACTTAAATTTAGAATTAAAGATCAATATAAAATTATAAACGTTAAATTTATTCCTCAAAATTTAAATATTATTTTATATGTGCGTAAATAAATATTTTTATGTGTTAATTTCTGGCAGTGGCTTTTATTCTTTTATTTTTAAGATATAAAATTAAGTTATATTTTTTTATCTCTGCGTCTCCGCTGAGCTAGTGACTTGGGCTAATGGTCGGAATATTTAAAGAAAGTGGAATCTTAACAGCGCGTATCTGCCTACTTTATAAATTTTTCTAGGCTCAAATGCCTAGATGGCGCCCTTTGTAGTGCAGATATTGTTTTTGCGGTTAGATTCGATCTTCACTTTCATTCCGATTGGTACAAATAAATTATAACGATCCAAACAAAGTGGGAGATCGCATCGCACTGCACCGCACTACCAAGGGCGCCATCTAGGCATTTGAGCCTAGAAAAATTTATAAAGTAGGCAGATACGCGCTGTTAGGATTCCACTTTATTTACATATTTAGATCGTTAGCCCATTGTCACTAGCTCAGTGGAGACGCAGAGATAATAAAATATATAACCTTAGATATAAATATAAAAAAATAATAGCCACTGCCAGAAATTAACACATAAAAATATTTATTTACGCATATATAAAATAATATTCAAATTTTGAGGAATAAATTTCGTTTATAATTTTATATTGATCTTTAATTCTAAATTTAAGTAGATTTCAAATAATGAGTTTACTATTTATTTAGAGGGTCGAGTATGAATGGACTACATAGGTCTGCATTTGAAAGGAAAATATTCTTCCCTGATTTAACCTTAGGCAACAAATTTCGCAATCAACAGGCGCCAATCCATTTGATACATTCATGTATTCAATGTAGCATGATACGACAACACAAAATACTATATTGTCAGGAATGTACATCTGAACAATAAGTAGAAATAGAGAAGATATTGACTCTCCACCAACAGGAATGTGACATCTGTTGGCAAGTAGATCAATAAACTAAAAACTCCATAGGAATGGACTGCGGTCTTCTGCTGACTTACAAACCCATCCATAGGCAAACAGAGGGTGTGTGGCATATATCTATAATCCTGCCCGTAGCGGACCTCATACTACATCTACTAATTACACAAATATATCCAATCCATTGAACCAATTCAACTACGAAATGAATAACCTAAGATTACCTTCCCTTAATACAACTTTACAAAACTATATAGCCATTCACGCCCGACTTAATTTTAACATTTATATACGTTCGCACAGATTTGTTTAAAAATGTTGGGTATAGATCGATTACACAGATTCCACAGTCAAAAACATTTCAAAATAAACATAAACGATCAAAATACAAAATTATTGATACCAACAATCGCAGAGGGAAACTTATAAGTAACCCAATAGTATTCACCATAAGATACTTGCGTTGTCACCAATAACTTAAAAGACATCCGAATAAATACATTTTAGATACTCATCGTAAGGTATCATTATTTATCGAATGTCTATATATTTTGATCAAATATGAAAACCAAAATCTAATTAACCGTAAACGAATCCATGCAAGCGTCTATAGACAACTTAAATGTAATGCATTTAATAATTTCTACAATAAAATATTACTACAAATAAAAATATTAAAAGGGAAATGATTCTTTTAACAATCGAGAAAGATATAAAATTAACCATTATATTAATTTGATTTAAAACTTACAAAAGTCAGATAAGAGTCCATTTTAAATAAGTTGGCTTGTTTATTACATTGTACGACTTGACGAAAGTTCTTGATTGATTTTAATAATTGTTCATTTCCTATAGCTTACGGTAGCAGAGCTCCCAGTTCCTGGTGTCAATGTCCACGGAGTCTTTAATTGCAAGATCAATCTAATGTTCAGGAGGTGGCATTTGCTGGTTCATGGTATCAGTCATTTCATTTCAGAGATAAGTGAGAGAGAACGATAAAGTGCGTCTTTATCGCTCGTCTCACCCAACCAAGTTGAAAAAAGCTTCCTCAACTCAAAATTTTTTTCTTTTTATATTATCCACAAGGATTCACTGAACAAAACGTCACTAATCTGTTTTTTCGTTATGGTCCGAGCCAAGGCTTAGTGCTTCCATTGGTCAAGCTAAAATTTCTTTCTTCTCTTATCTAACTTTCCATCTGACTTTTTAATTAAACAGCTTTTAGATAATTAATAAACAATCATTTCCATTTATAGATTACAGGAATTAATTAATACCTGTTTTTATTTTAACTTACGTTATTTTTTTATTAAAATATTTTTATATTTCAATCTTGTATTTTTTTATTTAAAAAAATACGTTCAAATACTTTTTTTTTTATGAAAAAAATTTTTTTTTAAATTTAGCATCTGTGCGAATGTATACGTTTAACAAATTTTTAATTTTAGCGTTTAGTTTTTTTCCTTTTATTTGCGAACTTTTAAGTTTTTATTTTAAATTAATGTAACGACATATTTATATATCGTTACAATATATATATATATATGCACACACACTATATTATTGTGTGCTATGTAACCCAAGTGGATACAATATATATATTTCCATTAACTATATTTTTATATGAAGTATAGAAAGAAGATATATCTTGAACTCATATTTCAGAAAGTATAAACATTCTACAATATTTTTTGTGTTACATAAACATGTATGTTTGTATTTAGTATCCAGTAAGTGGAGATTGATATGCAATCACCTATATAAATTAAACATTAATGTTAATTGAAAACCTGTTGCCCAAAGCATAATTGGATTATATACTTATATTTTAAATATTTATTTGCCATTGATTTTAATTTATATCAATTTGTTAATAGATTTTGAATTACTTTAAAACAAGTAAACTTGCTTGTTTGTCATTCAATTATACATAGCAAATTTGTTGGTTGATTATATTTGGATGAGATGATATTCATTAATTGACTTTACCACATAATTCTTTAGAAGCAATTATAAAATACTTTGGAAATCAAAGTACAGAATGGGTAAGAAAGTATAATTGCATATTATTTCCTTTGTGTTGAATGTAATGTATATTATTGGACCAAGTATAGATTTTATATAGCAATAAATTAACTGATTTAACATTCTTAAATGTTTAATATGTAATTAGAAGCTTATTATAATTATTTTGTTATTACCAAGTAATAGATATATTAATGTAGAAATTATACATAAATTGATTTGATGGTTGATAAAGATATAAATATGATTATTATTGAAGATGAACAAAGGTAAATGCAATTATATATTCATGTATTTTATTTTAAATCATTGTTCATTAAAGCAAATATTATATTGAGTCAATATACAGCCATCATAATCTTATTCAGTTATAGAGCTGGTAATTGAAATATAATTTATTCTTTTTACAAATTAGAGTGATTTACTGTAATTATATTTAAAGTTCATTGGTGTAAATTGTAAATTCAGTTTAAATAAAAAAAATTTAATATTAATATTCGATTATAGTTCCTCTAACAATCTTTTACATGCTTTGACAGTCATAGTATAAAGTTTTAACAAATTAGTTTTATTAAACTGAAGAGTAATTGGATATAATTTGTCCATAGCATTTGAATAAACATCAAATAGGAATCTATCATTTAATTTATATATTGTTATGATTGGACATTGAAAATCTTAAGGTTATTTAATAGGTTGATTTTATTTTATAATATATCAACTTGAGGAAAATGAAAAGATATGTTGAGTTAATTGATTTTGTATGGTTATTAAGTATTTTAATCTTATTATAATTGACTTAATTCATAAAAGTATATTGACATTAGTGGAATAGTATAGCTGAGTTAGCAATACTTTGATTTTATTTAGTTGTAATTAGAAATCAATTATTGAGTTATATATTTTGTTAAATGTCACTGATAGTGTACACTTGTAGGGCATATTAAGATTACTTCATTCATCCATGAATTATTTCATTTAAATAGAAATAATGTTCGGCTTTTGGTACAAGTTTATATTATTATTAAAGTATATTTGTGTAATTCTTTGTCATTAATTTTATTTTATTATAAGGGATTTATATAATAGGCACATAGTGTTATTTATAAGATCTATTGCAAAATAATGCTTATATTTTATGATAATTTGAAGTAATATTTTGTTTGTTTTCTATCCATTCTAAATGCTATTGGAATCTATAAAGTTATAACAAAAATTATTATTATTGTTTTATTAACTTAAGTATTAGATTGTTATTCATTGATTGATATTCATTTTAGTTTAGTTTATTATTTTCATTCTGTTGCAAATGACACTACAATTGAAGGGTATTATTAAATTAGGATTGTTCTTCTTTGGTTCATATTTTTATCCTGCTAAATGGTAATCAATAACTAGGATATAACTCAGAATACAGTATAGTCCATAATTTTATTCTGTTATGAGATTCATCTTCATTATATATTTTTATTCAGTTGCAAATGTTGACCAATGATTGGGCTTTATTTTCATTCAGATTACATTAAAGTTTTAATTTCCCATAATGTTTATAGATATTCAGTAACATTTGACCCCCAAATCTGTGAGGCATTAAAAGAAGAGTATACCCTCATTTTTATTCTGTTACAAATGACACTGCATTTCATGGGCATTATCAAACCAGGACTATTTTTTCATGGTGACACATATTTATTCTGTTACAAATATAATAAGTATTGAAGTAATCATTGCACTGAATGCTTAAAAAATGAAAAAGTGGGTGATATATATTATAAATACAAAAGAAACTCATAATAATATAAATTAATGGAGTGGCAGTAGCATATTCAATATCATTTCATGGAGCATATATAAATATCTAACAATACATGTACATATAATTTATTATAAAGATAAGCCATACCTAATAATACCAAATTGACTCACCCATACCTTTAGACAAATAATTAATAAAAAGCAAATTAATAAATACACCAGGATTTATGGAAGAATACATTTGAGATCAACAAACTACATATCTAATTTTTCAGTCCTTCAGATTTATCAATGCATATAACATCATCAGATACCCACATAAAATCCAAATAATTCTTGGTTATTAAATATCATTATACATTATAATTTATCCAATAATTAACAAATACATATTAAATTATAAATCATTTATATACTTCGAATTTTATTACTT
Source organism: Epiperipatus broadwayi (assembly GCA_028023455.1). NCBI lineage: Eukaryota > Metazoa > Onychophora > Udeonychophora > Euonychophora > Peripatidae > Epiperipatus > Epiperipatus broadwayi. The sequence continues at coordinate 284,294 of JAQFVV010012521.1, read as the reverse complement.
TAATTTGCGATTGAGAATGACATTAAAATATTTAATGTGTTAAACAGAATAAAAAAATAAATCAATATTTTAAAGAGTCCATTCTACATTTTAAACTTACACAATTTTCTTTAATTAGCAAAAATTTTAAGTATATACATATGTCAATAAACTTCAGTCTAATAATTACTGATAATGATTATGTATAATAGAAAACATGAAAAGTTCATTTTAATATAGCAATCTGTTGGGATTTCCATTTTTAGATCTGTAATAATTTGATGACAATAATAACAATAATAGTAATACAGTCATACTTGTCTTAATAATGTATCTTTACAGCAGCAAATGATTGTTTTGAAAAGTATTCATATTTGACAAAATATTTATATTTATAACTCAATCAAGAGATTGGGTGTGTTGAAACTATTCAAGGGTATCTGCAATATGCCCTCCGGGATAGACAGTGATGAAGTTATCCACACATCAGAAAATTTTTAACAAATCACCTTTTTTTAATACAATTAGATAGAGAATGAGTTTGTGCATATTTATACTTCATTATTTACACTTAGCTAGTGAATTTTCAAGAGAGTTACCCTTGGTAACATGGTAATAAAACAATGGATTATTTTCTAGTTTTTAATTAAAATATTTCCTAATGAATAATTATATAAATCAATATTTATACATTAATAAAATCATAATAAATCGATTTCAACATTATGTATATATAGCAGAGATTGATTTTTAAGTAAATAGGACGTTTCTAGAAAATTATCATTATTTTATGTTTTAAATTACATCTTTATAAAATTAACTTTATTTAAACAAAAGATATATAATTCTTTTAAATGTCATAAGTTTGAAAAATGAAAAATGCCTTTAAATAGACTCATTGATGTCTCTTTATTATATAATTTCATTTGAATAACATTTCTTATCAAAATATATATCTTAATGCACATACACATGAAGTACATGCTGATATGGAATATCATTTCAATATATATATTATTGATGAAAGTGATATTATTGCTTAATAGAATTTCATTGATAGACTCATAAACTATGAACAAGGTATAATATGTGAAGAAATTAACTACTTTATTAAATTTATGATTGATTTTCTAAAGTTTATCGAAAGTAATGTATTTACTTCTTTTGAAGGTTAATACTGTAAAATATCTAAAGATCGACCTATGGATCTTTCTTTGGTTGCACAAAATTGTAAGTTTGTTTTTCTACATATTAAAATTTTAATAATAAAATATTTTATTACAATAGATTTTAAATTTTACATTAGCTGTGTTGATGTTTTTATTAATGAACAAATGATAGTTTAGTACAAATGATTTTATAATGTGCCAGGCATTATCAAATGTCCATGCACAAAATCTGTTGTAAAGAACATTACAGCAGATACATATATAAATCTGTTGATATTAAGCACAATGAATATATAAATGTGCTATATTAATAATGGAAGTTGGATCTGAGCATTAAAATACCCACTCACACCAATTTAAAATGACACAGAAATATTGTACACAAGTACACTTGGGTCTCGTTTTACGCAATAGATAAGTTCCTCAGAAAACACGCAAACGAAATGGTGCAAAAATAGACGTAACTTACATTGAAAAAAGGGGGATGCGGTCTGTGATTTTTCAAAATTCGCGTAAAAGCAAAGCACCAATGTAAAATTACTTTAAAATTCACGCAAAAAAAAAAAAATAAGAAAATAAAATATGACTAATAAAAAATTTCAAATTTAAAAAAAATTGATACAAGACAAACTTTTTTTAACTATAATATTTAATTTTATTCAAAATAATATATATTTATGCATAATTTACATTTTTTTAATACACGTTTTAATTATTATCGATATTTGCTGAAAAACACGTTCGTTTGCAAACTGAGGAAATACAACTAGCGCTAACTTCACACTCATGTTGTGTCAATAGATTTCTGGTGACAAAGTAATTAGTAATTAATCTTTGAGACAATGATTTTATTAATTGTTTATGAACTTAGACTTACGATAATAAAAAGACATTTATTCACCACTGCTGGGAAAAATTTAATTAAAACTAACAACTAAAAATTAAATTCTTATTTTTGTCTTTAATTTTCAATTCCGTTTAAAAATCAAATTTCGTTTCACTTCTATTACTCACCTTTTAAAAATAAACTTGGGGACACTAAATGATTAATAATTGATTACGTTCTTTTTTAAAAAGCAAAAACAGAATGTGATTTAAAATGCAAAATTAACACACACAATGTTTGAACAAATTTACATTATAATCTTGTAAAATTTAATGTGTGTATACATAAAACGTGGAAATTATGATTTTAATTTCATTATTGCATAAAATGTTACTATTATAAAGCACTGAAAATATTGAAATTACTAAGATAAAAGTCGAATTCCAATAATGTGCTATTACTTTCAATATAATGTAGGTGCGCGAAATTTATTATTTAAAGTAATAGCGCATTATCGGAGTTCGACTTCCGGCGAACTTCAAAATCGTGTTAAATAAGTCCGTGTAAAAAGAGACCCAGGTGTATACATATAATAAACTCATGAATTTTTTATTATTATTTTTTTTCTGTATATTTTTTTGATATGTCATTTTATGTATTTTGCTTTTTTCTGAAAAATTCAAATAGAGAAAAGTCTACTTTATTAAACAAATGGATCACATGTTGGAACATATTAGTAAAATAAACAATTAAAGTAATTGTTCCAACATATTTGTATATATTTTTTATTTTTTTTTTAATTACTTTTCTAAAACTGTAATCTTATTCAGTAATCAAGAAAAATGTTAATTGCTTTGGTAAAAACTTAATGAAAAAGCAAAATGTTTGATAATTAATGCTATAATTAAAATATTATCTTTTTTTTATATGTAAAATAAAAATTCTTTTATATAATAATAACTGTAATCAAGGGGTCTGAATATTCAAAATGAAAACTAATCAATATATCAAACCCTGCTATGTAGAACTTAATCAGAAAAATATAAAGGAATTTGTATAATCTATATGATAAGCTAAATTAAAGGGGTTGGCTGATTCATACTTCTCAGGGGGCTAACTGAATTGGTTCTTATGAGTGGGTGGATAGTTTTTAATCAGTGCTATGGGATTCATTCTTTCTTTGGCATTCAAGTTGTTCACTATTTTGCTCTGAAATTCTTCAATCACCTAGCCACTTAGAATTAATTTATGGACTAGACTACTGCTGATAGTTTCTAAAAAGAAATCCATTATACAGTTTTTTTAAGAACTCTTGATTTTTTAAGAATTTAATGAACTATTCAAGATAGCGAATAAACATTTAATAATAATTATTGTATTATAGCAGATAGGAAATATGGAGAAATCTACCAGAGCTTCCACTAAAATGAGCATGGAGTACAAAACCAGCCGGTCCACCTACCCTTTCTCTGTCCAAATCACCAAGATGTGATCACACCAATTCCAGTCAGCCACGATGATGACAAAAGCTGCTTTGCCTATGCCCGAATGAGATGAAATCCTCACTGGACAGCTAGTTGAATTGAAGCCCGCTCAAAGACTAGTCAGGAGAAGATGAAGACACCTACATAAGTTTCTTTTAAAAATATTTTAATAATGAATTAATTCATTCTGATATTTCCGATAATTAGAAATGTTTTTTTCTTCTTATTAATCATTTTAAAAAAAAAGGAGAGAGTTGTTTCTCTCTCTCTCTCATGCACACACACACACACACATATATATATATATATATATTGAATTTATGGTTATTGCAGGCATCATGATATAGCTTTTACTTAAATCTTTTAATTCATTTTTTTATTTCAAATTCTTGTATTTTCAGAAAAGGTTGCCATTAGATTTTTTTTGTTACTATTTTTTTCTTCTTGTTGTTACTCCTGAAAATTGTCATACATGAATATACATGTGTATATATGTGCACATACACTTGTAACATTTGGTAAATATGAGGCCTCATGTTGAGTATCTAAAAATGTATTTATCTGTATATCCTTTTAAGTTATTTTTTGTCACTGCTGCACCTTATGATGAGTGCAAAAGGGGTTTATTCATTGTAAATTTCCTGTAAGCAAGTCCACTAAAAACTTTATATTTAGAATAGTAGTAAGTGTATAATTGTGCTGCACATATATATATGAGAATTTATCTATCGTAAAAAGGAAATAGATACAGCACCTCATGTTGCATGCTATATGATATCTGAGCTAATGCAACCTTATTGACATATAAAATATGAAATTAATGAAATATTTTATAGCGCAGATATATGCACGCATAGTTGTTTTTTTTAAAAATTATATTTGCTATCAAGAAAACAGGTTTTAAAGTCCTGAGTAGAACTGTATGCCTGTATAACTGAAAATATTTTATATGAGAAATATATATCAAATCACACAGGACATAACTTATTTCTATAGGGTAAAAAAAGCTCAGACCACTTCCATTCTTTATGAAACATTGTAAATAGCTTTAAGGGTTTATATATTTTTTTATTCATTTAAATTGTATTTATATATTTCAAAGCATCAAATATATATGGGTTTGTAATAATTAATTATTTAGTTTTTTTATTTATATTTATATCATTATAAGTATTAAACGGTGGTGGGTATCTGGGATTAAATAAATATTTAATCATAATATTAAATTGGTTTTGTTTTCGTATTATTATTTATTTGATAAAACATACTCTTTCCTTATCAATCACATACCTGTAATAACCATTTAACTTACCCATTGAAGACCTTAGATGTAGAGTACTGAGCTAGCCACACGGAATATTGCTCTACCGTGGTGTTAAATCTTATTCTCATGTTCCGCTGAATATATGATAATGCACATCCTTTTAGGAAGGGGGGGATTCATTTTTATTTTTTTCTAGAAGTGGCACACAAAAGCTATGTGTATATAGACTTTTCAAAGATGTGTAATTACCATAAGTCCTAAACATTTGGGCGTTCGAGTAAGATATCAACTAAAAGGGGTTTTTAACTGGCAGAGTCCTGTCAATTCACTCTTTCTATCAGTTTAGCTGGAAGTACCAATATAGATGAGTACAGACAATTAGATAAATTGGTATCCATTTCTTTTCCTGTTAAATCTTGATCACTTCATGCTCAGTGCAAGATTAGGAACAGAAATCCGCAGGGAAGTATGGTCTGATACAATATATATATATATATTAATTCTTTGGAAGTCATATCAATGCAAAGGGTACATTTATTACTGATATGTTCAGAAATGTGAAAACATGGTATAAAATTTTTTATTTATTTTTATGACAATCTAGAAATTATTTTCACAGCTGCACTATTGACATTGGAGATTGTGATACTCTCAGATATGATTTATTATCTAATATCACACATCATTATGAAATGTGCATTATAACCAAACTAATGGCTTAAATATTATCACTTAATACCAGTCACCTACAGATATTTAGCTAGTCAAGACCTTAAGCCTATGTCAGTGGATATATATGATAATATTTAATAAAAGACTGTGTTTACATCTTTTTTATCAGCTGTGACTTCTGTAGGCTTAAATGAGTTAAATGAGTAAAAGTGAACAATAAAAAAAATAGAACAAAGGTAATTCTTAAACACTCATTGATTTAGAGTTATTACAAAATGGTACAATAAGCATAAGCTAATTAAATGAACTGAAGCAGCATTCAGCAAAACACTGCCAGAATCATAATATTAAGTAGAATAATGCAGTACAGGTGTGCTGTATAACTCTACTCAGCACTATGCATCTTTTCATAATAATTAGAAGTCAATTAGTGTTTAAAGATTACATAGTTTTATAAAAAAAAAGTTAATAGTTTTTTGAGAAGAGCAAAGGAAAGGTATTAAAAAACTTGATATCACTGTATGTGATAAGATCTGACTATTTATTACAATACAAATTGATAATTAATCCTATTATACTTAAGATAAAAAATCTTAGATCTTTTTTGTTTTGTAATAAATTAATAATATTTATTATATGTCAATTTAAAAAGAATAACATTAATTTAATGAAGCAAAATGTTAATGATAATATATATATATATTGTACCATTACAATTTAGTCATTAGCTAAATTTATAGTAATGTGCATGAAGGAAAATGTAAAACAAAAATCATCATCACATTTTTATATAGTAAATGAAGCTGTAGGGCATCCAAGTTTAAACCCTACAAGATCAAGTTTTAAAAGCTTAAGACAGAGAGTGGGACCACAGTTATATACTTTAATTGTTTGTGTGTTGATAAAAAACTCAAAAAGAGTAGTACACACAGTTAATTATTCAGTATTTAATTTTTTTTGTTAAATAAAGTTATAACACATATGTATAGGTAGTGTGTGTTATAAAAGCTATTTAGTTAGTCACTTTTAAATTACACATATTAACTTTCTTTAAAACTAACCTACATTTGCTAAATTCTGATATTTTATTTTTTCTCTATTTTACTTTTCTATAATTGTAAGTTGGATTTAAAAGCTAGGGATTTAATTTTAAATATTAAGGTTAGAATTACTCAGCTAGCAATTGGATTATTTAATGTCAGTTTATACATGATTTGAATGATGGAGTGTGTGTGTTACATCACATAGATATATCTACATTTATTAAATATTGAGAGAAAAAGAAGGGTTAAATCTGTTAAATTATTTTTTTTTCTTACTCAACAATTTTTTGTATTATAAGGGTTGTTTTTCTGTTGAAAAACTTAGAGACAATGTGAGAAGTAATTTTAAAAATGTCTCATCTTAAGATCAAAAGAAAGAAGCTCAAATTTGAGATGTTACATAGGTGTAAAAAAGGATTAAGACTATTTTTTCCTTCAAAACAAAAGTTTGTCTAAAAATCAGGATACTGAGATTTTTCATACTATTCAACTAAAAAACGATTTGGTTGAAAATAAGTTATAAATCTAATCAAAAGAGGTGGCCAAAAATAGAAAAAAATTGGATATAAAAGCAGTCTGGAAAATCAGTTGAGTTTGTTATTAGAGGGACTTTTAAAAATTATTGAAACTAAAGCAGACAAACATTTTTAATTTTGCTAGATAACCTTTTTTTTTTAAAATCATTTTTTTTTTAATATCAAGTTTTGAATGTTGAAAATATAAGGATGGTGGGCTAGGAAAAAAAATATATTTTCTGTCTGTTGACTAGACCATCCGGCCAGCACATCATATAGGAAAGAAACGATGTCTTGTCTGAAAAATAATATTCTACACCTTTCCACTGACCGAGAAAAATAAGATGTTTTTAAATAGAAAAAAGAAAACATTCACCTGCATTGGAAGGTGATCAGGAAAAGAAAATCTACTGGTAAATATTAAATCATCAAGTCCAATTAATTGTTCCAGTAACTGAATTTAAACCCAAGAAAATTTATAAATGTGAAAACAACTGCTGTACTTCACCCACTAAAAAAATCCTGCTTGACAGGAAGAGAAGAAGAGTCAATATAATAATTTCCAAATTGTCCACTAAAGCAAATAACCTCAATAGGATCATCATCATCAAATAATTATACACCTCAAGAAAAAGATTGTTCCAAAGAAACTGGAAATTGTAGATGCAAAAATATAGACATTAAACAAGAAAATTTGACTCATTGGAAGTAACAAAGAATAGAACTGGTAGTATAAATTTTTTTATATATATTTTCTTTATAATATCAGCAACTTAGTAAAACTTTAGCAATAAAGTTGTATGTTTTCGTTTGTTTTAAGAACTTTTAAAACAACCAAGATCAATTGAAACCAATAATTTCTTAATAACGATTTTAGATGTACTAAAATTCTGATTGTCTATTAACCTAAAGTTATGAAATGTTATTAATATGTAATATATTTATTTTATTATTATTATTTTGTTTTAAATAATATTTTTGTTATTATGGGGATAAAACACGCACATACATAATAATATAATACTTGTTGCATATATGTAGTTTTGTGTGAATGTAAAATAATAAGCAGATTAGAAATATTAGATTATTGTGTTTTAAGTTAAAGTATAGCATTTCAGAGGGTAGAAGGGAGGGGGAGAAAATAATTTAGAACTTGTTCTGGAAATCTGGCTCTTTCACTTCTACTAACATTTTTTTTAATCATTCTACTTTACCTGTTAGATTATAAAAGTATGTGTGCAAAAGAGAAAAGAAAAAAAAAGAGTGAATATTTTTTTTCTTATGAAATATTTTCTTGTGAATCCAAAACGTTAGCAAACTTAGTATCCAAATTTATGTATATATTTTTGATGGGAAAGGGGGAAGAATTCAAAATTAACATTATGATTGCCAGATAATCAATTATTGTTCTCATTATTATTTCATATAAAATTTTGGTTTTATCTTTAAATTATTTGTAGATTTTTGTAATAAATTAATAAATGTTAAATTGTTTTATTAAACGAGGCATATTAGTCTGTATTCATTGTGATCATTCATCATCAATGGTTGATATTGATTATTTAAGATTTAATTAGATATACTAAAATTAAGCAATAATTATGAATTTCTTTATAACAATTAGGTTTTATGATTAGGCTTAGTCCTAAAGCTGTGGTTGAAACCATTATCGTTATCATTATCATCATTGTCATCATCACGTTTTAATTAATGAGCTGTTTAAATGTTTAAAGGCCATAAATAAATATTGATTTCATAGTATTTAGTGATTTCTTAGTATTATTATAATCCCCATCCCATCATCTATTTCATGCAAGAATGAGTGAATTGCCATCCTAAATTAATAATATAATCTGAGCTAGTAAAACTTATAAAAAATATTGAAACACATTTGTTATGTTAAGATCTAAGAAATGATTTCTGTCTAATAAATTCCACTTTAGTTTAAAGATGTTTTATGTTACCTAGATGTTTACCTAAATATTAGTGCATACAGTGCTATGGGTCTAAAATCAAAATCATACATTTTGTAAGAAATAAAGTACCAAAGGGATTCAAACCTGGTACATGTGAAAAAGTTATAAATATAACTTTGACTAGGTTCAGCTAACCTAGTGGCACCGGGATAGACCATATTCACTTGTTGTTCACTTAGACATGCACTTGAGATCCAACCAAGAAATGAAAGTGGATAAAATCTACTGTCTGTATACCTGAGAAGATATTTTATTGAGTTACTAGTGTACTCACCTCACTTGATTTCCATATACCTGAGTTATAGTAGTTTGTTCTTAATAATTTGTTTATAATTATTGATATTGTGATATCTTGAGAAATCCAATTATAGAAGTATGTTTCATTTAATCCAATGACCCGTAATATGATTGATAACTCAGTCTGATCTTTTGTTTAATAGCCACTACTCAGGTTAAATAATTCATTTCTTTTTGATATAAAATAAAAAAGCTACAATTCTTTTTTGTTTATTAAGTTATAATATTTGAATATTTGACATTTTAATATAATTTTAAATTTGTATCTACATTATTTGTTACAATGGCAATATGTTTGAGATAAGCATTTTGATGTTTTTATATATTTTTGGCTACAATGATTTTGGACTCAGGTAAAAATATTTATAATGGTAATATTTTATCTTAATTCTTTTTGATCAACTTTAATTAAGTTACAATATATATATATACGTTTCATACGTCTGTGTATGTGTGTGCATGTGCAAAATGTTAGTTTTGCCTTATATGTAGATACTGATCCAAGTTTAGCCTCAATACTTTGTTTTTATTATCTTTAGTGAAGTTTGAATATAGTCTTAGTGTTTTTAAATTTGTATAATGTCATTAAATCACTGAAAGCAATTACCTAAAAATAATATATTAACAAAATTATACCAAATATTTTATGATTTTTACTTTTGAATTGCATTATTTCAAATGCATATAATATATATGCATATGAAGAGTTTTTTAACAAGATTAGAGCTGTTGCAATATGAGTAGTAATTCACTCTCTCTGCTCCAGAATCATTTATTGTAAGCTTGCATAATCATTATATAATAAATAGTCGTGATTTACCTAAATTCAGATCTATATTTTTATTATTGGCTTTTTTTTTTTTTTTGGTGATAAGCACTGGATTTTCATCTACACATCCAGCCACTAATGTGTTTCATTGAAGAAGTCTAATATCCAAAAACCAGTTTATTAATTAGATCAAAATTTCTACACATAGTTCTGGAATAGATTAAACAGTCAATTTTCATCTCATTTAAATAAACACATTTTGTTTAAATATTGCTCTGCTGTGTTTCTTGTTTCATTTAAGACTATTCTTTATTTGATTATTTTTATGTAATATGTAAAATTAATCTTAAGGTATTTAATTGACATTGTTAGGTGCTGTGTTCAGGTTACCAACAATCTCCACAGGTGGCAGATATAGTAATGGCTTTTAGATAGAAAGCCAACTGTGAATATCAAATAAATAGTTCCAACTAAAAGCTCTTTCTGCCTTATAGGACATGATGTTAGTTCATCAAAGACTAGGTACTGTTTCCAATACAACTGTATTTCTCTTTGTCTTCTTCAGTCACTTAAGTTTTTATGGGACCATGATCATTGTGAGCTCCTCATACCATTGGATATCTTCTTATAGTAACTGTGAGAAAAGGATTGTGTGTTTGTGCAACAAAATTTCTGTCCTTTAATTGCATATACAATATTTATAACTCCAATAGCCTAATTTTATTCTCTTTTTGATTAGCTCAAGGCTTAGTAGGCTAGCAGTCCTTAGTCATAATCTTTGCTTGAGGCAGTAATCATTAATTAGTCAGTTTAGAAATGGATTTATGTGATACAGAAACTTTGGCTAAAAAGATTTATGCTTATTCACCCATATTTTGGAAGCATCCTGCCTATCATAGAAATGAAAAAGCCTAGAAAATTTGGTTTAAAAATGACCTGTCTCAAATAGTCCAGCTAGGTTGTTATACCTCGCAGAATAAACATAATAAATGAAATATCAATTGTAGTGATATAGTAAGAGGAAATGGTAGTACTAAAGATAAGTATCATAAATATGAACCTATTTTTTATCCTAAATATAGATGTTTGGAATGGGAAAACTTTAATTGATACAAATTCTTCAAGACCAGAATAGAGGATTGCATTTGTGACTAAAAAACTGTCAGGATTTAAAATTGATATAACTGCTCTTAGCAAAACTCATCTCCCAGAGAAAGAAAGTTTATTAAAGCAGATAGATGGATGCAAGTTTTTTTGGAAAGGCAGATTGGTCAGTGTAAAAAAAATGCCTAGTGTTGGATTTGATTTAAAATCTAATTTAGTATCTTTTATAATGGTCAGAAATGAAGTGGAAGTTACAGTCTTACTGTATCTGCCATACAGGGTGCCACCAGGCATTTGAACCTGGAAAATTTATATAGTAGGCAGATACATAAGTTAAGATTCCACTTTATTTTATATTTAGACCGTTAGCCCTTGCCACTAGCTCAGTGAGATGCAGAGATTTATAAAATATGAATTATCTAAAAATATTTTTAATATTAAAAAAAAAACAATAAAAGAAGCCATTGCCAGTAATAACACACACAAACATTTATTAAACATATATAGTTTAGAATTATTGTAATATAACTTTTACTTTGGATTTTAAATTTATAATTTAACCCTCATCTGTGCGAATCCCAAAGTTAAATTATAAATTTAAAATCCAAAGTAAAGTTATATAATAATTTAAATTATATATGTTTAATAAATGTTTGTGTGTTACGTACGGGCAATGGCCCTTTTATTGTTTTTTTTTAATATTAAAATATTTTTAGATAATTCATATTTTATAGTCCCCGCATTCACTGAGCTAGTGGCAGGCTAACGGTCTAAATATAAAATAAAGGAATTTTAACTTACTGTATCTGCCATACAGGGTGCCACCAGGCATTTGAACCTGGAAAATTTATATAGTAGGCAGATACATAAGTTAAGATTCCACTTTATTTTATATTTAGACCGTTAGCCCTTGCCACTAGCTCAGTGAGATGCAGAGATTTATAAAATATGAATTATCTAAAAATATTTTTAATATTAAAAAAAAACAATAAAAGAAGCCATTGCCAGTAATAACACACACAAACATTTATTAAACATATATAGTTTAGAATTATTGTAATATAACTTTTACTTTGGATTTTAAATTTATAATTTAACTTTAAGTTCGCACAGATGAGTTTAATATTTTAGTAAAATGTTGAGTATGAATAGACTACATAGATTTCATTTGAAATTTAAATATTCTATCCCTGATTTAATCTTAGGCCAAAAGTTCGCAGCCAAACCAATGTCAATCCATCTGATATATTGATGCATTAAATGCAGTATGAATACGACAGCACAAAATACCATACTGTCAGGAATGTACATCTGAACAGCATGGTTAAGAAGATATTGACTCTTGCCCAGACAGGATTGCTACATCTATCTGGCAAGAAGAACAATAAAAAAAACTCCATAGGAAGGGACTACATTTTCCGTCTTACTATCCCCTTCCATAGGCAAAAAGGAAGTGTGCGGCATATAATGCGATCCTGCACATAGCAAATCTCATACTACATCAACTAATAACACCAATATATCCAATCCATTGACCCAATTCAACTATGAAACAAATAACCTAAGATTAACTCTCCCTTAATTAATTAATATAACTTTGCAAATCTATATAGCCATTCACGCCCGACTTAAATTTAACATTTATATAATTTTTCACAGATGGATTTTATAAAAGTTTGTTTTATAATGTTGAGTATAGATCAGCTACATAGATTAAATGGTTAAAAACATTTCAAAATAAACATAAATGATCAAAATATAAAATCATTGATGGAATTGCAGAGGGAAATTTACAAGAAACCCAATGGCATTCATCATAAGATGCCGCATTGACACCAATAACTAAAAAGACACCCGAATAAATACATTTTAGATACTCACCATAAGGTATCATTATTTACCAAATGTATGTATATTTTTATTGAATATGAAAACAAAAACGTAATTAAACATAAACGAATCTATGCAAGTATTTATACCCAACTTAAATTTAATGCATTTAACTAATTTATACAATATTAATAAAAATAAAAAAAAATAAAAAATGGAAATGATTTAACAAACAAATAATACATTCAATCAAAATAATTAATAAATAATTTAGTTTGGTCAGATAAGCAATACTATTGCTATAATTTAAATACTGGGAAAGTTTTATATTTAGTGTTCATAAATTTTTAAAGTTCTTATGGTTTTAAAAGGTCCATATTTTGTGGTTGCTTGTAATTTTGAATGTGTATTCCCATGCCATCCTGAAGAGATTGGTATCCACTTAGCCATTTGTCCTTTATGGTAGATGATATTCTTCTGGGCCCTGATGTCCTGTGGTCTGCAATATAGGAAAACAATGTTTCATTTTTCAAGAACTGAAGGAATTGAAAGTGCGTCTTTCAATCCCTTCTCCTCCAACTCTCTCCAACTTAACATATATCACCACTGCTGTCACATCTCTTTTCTTTTATAATAAACTTTTGGATCCAGTGTGCATTACATCATGATGATGATGACTCTTTCATTTAGGTCCATTTCCTGAGGGATTTCTTTTATTGGCTATTAGTTTCTATTGTTTTTTCTCTCCTATCTGTCCTTTACTTCTTCATTTTGAAATGCCCAAGGGATAGCTTACTTTTAACTAATTAAAATAACCATTTCCATTTTACAATAGCATTAATTAAATTATTGTACATTGTTTTTTATCTTTAAATCTTTCAAGTCTTTTTCTTAATATTTAGTTTTAAAACTTTTTCTTTTTTTTAATAAAGTTTTCTTCTAATAATTTTTCATCTGTGCGATTTTATATATATAAAGTTTAGATGACTTTTAAATTTCAATTTTTTAAAAATAAATTTTTATTTGTGAACTTTATTTTTAATTTCATGTCTAATTTTTAAAATAAATAATGTAATGGTGTGTGTGCCCATTACACTTTTATTATTAAATTTTCTCAGTGAATGAATGAAAGCTTAATGATCTTAAAACTTGCCTTGCATAATGGTAAGAGCTCATTTTATCAATGCTTATACTCCAAGCTTATACTTAAAGAGAGAAAACTTTTATTTTTTGTGGATAGAATTATTGCAACAATACCCTTCAAATATTGATTTTTTGATGACTTTAATGCATGTGTTGATACAAATAACAGAACTTGACTAAAAATTATTGGACAAAATGATATTAGGGCTGTAAATTTAGATGTTTTGTTATTATTAAATTTATACACAACACATGGATTGACTATCACAAAAACTTTGCTTAGATAGAAAAACCACAACAAAAAACATGGCTTCATTCTTGCCCAAGACAATGGCATTACATGAGCACTTACAAGCTCAGATTGTTGACAGATTATAGATTAGTTAGTAGCATTAAAACATAATTATTCCAATCATATTCACAAGAAAATATACTAAATTTTAACAGTTATTAAATACAAAAATTACTGAGTTGGATTCTCAGAGCTGTCATATTACTGAAGCCTGAAATTCTGTATGGAGTGTATTATGAATAAAAGTAAATCTACTCTTGGTTTCAATGAAAAGAAAGATCATGACTAGGGTTTTTTTCAATGGTCTTATTATTAGTTAATTAATTAAAAAGAAACGTGGCAATCTCTGCTTGGCAAAATAATAGATTAAATGTGGAACTTAAAGATCTGAAAGCATAAGTTCAATGACTGACATGGTGGCTTAAAAATAATTGGTAAATTAATATTGCAAAGAAGATATAGATATTCAATGATCATGGTCATTCTAAATCTTGTTTTGACACATTGAACCAACTTATAAGCTTGAAAAATGGCATCACAATCATATTAAATACAGCAATGGCAATCTCTTTTATTTTAATGATGATGATGATGATATTTTGAACAGATGGAAAGAATATTTTTATCATTTTTGAATAATAATATAAGAATTGATATGAGAACTTTTAATGATATATTCATTTTGTCTATTCATTTAAATTTGGACAAAGATATCCATATTAATGAAGTCAAGCAGTTCTTTGTAGTCTTAAAAATGGAAAGATTGCAGGGTCCTAATGAAATAAAATATGATGACATGTTAGCTTCAAAAAATATTGGATTTTTTTAGGAATATATGGAGTCATGAAGCCGTACCATCTATTCTTAAAGTTTTTTTTATTGTTTCAATTTTTAATAACAAAGCAAATAGACAAAATTGTGGTAAGTATCATGGAATATCACTATTATCCACTACAGAAAAAGTGCTTTTAATAATTTTGTTAAAAAGAACTCAATGTGGTTTTAAGGAATTAAAAAAACACTAAAAATAGGATTTTTGTTGCCAGGCAAATGCAAGAAAAATGTTAGAAGCAAAAAAAAAAAGGTTTACACAATACACTTATTGATTTATCAAGACATTTAATTCAGTTAATAGAACATATATATGGAATTGTTTAAAATTAGCTGATTGTCCACCAAAATTTATTCATATTATACAGATTTTACATAATGGAATGAGAGAAAGCGTTATTATGATATGAGGAAAATCTGAGGCATTTGAAAATGAAAATTCATATTAAACAAGGATATATACTTGCTCCAACATTATTTTCAAATTTTAAGACAGTGAACTTTGGAATTGTTTTTAAAAGACTTAATTAGATAGAAATAAAGATATGATATAGTTTTAGTGGTGGAATTATTAATTTGAAGTGATTAAAAGTAATACAAGAACTTCATCTTCTTGCATTTTGGATTTACAGTATACTGATGATTGTGCTATTTTTGACAATTCAAAAAATGATTTACATAATTTTTTTAATGTTTTGAATGTAATTTATAATGATATCAGTTTGTTAATTAATGTTCAATAAACTCAATTTCTTTCTTGTTAGAAGAAAATTTCTCAGAAAATTTTAGTTTGGATAATTATCAACTTGGTATTATAAACCAGTTTCAATACTTTAATAGTCTTATAAATAGAAAAGTGTATTTAGGTGTTGAGATTGAACACAGATTTCAGTGTGCTGTTGCTTTTATCAAGTTAAAAGATAGAATATTACATCATAAGAAAATAATTCCTGCAACTAAGTTAGCTGTATGTATATAAAGCTGTTATTTTACTTAATTTATTGTATGGCTATGAAACTTGGACACACTATCAATGTAATATAAAGTTATTAACAAAATCTCATTTAAGAGTGCTCTGAAAAAGTTTAATTATACAATGACAAGATTGTAAAACTAACCAATAAGTTGTTCACCTTGCAGGGTGTGATATTAGTGAATCCACTATTGTAAAATCACATTTTCATTGGATTGGACATGTAAAACAAATAAACAATGAAAAACTTCCTAAAAGGGTGTTTTATGGTGAACTTGAACATAGGTTTCATAGGAAAGGTTAACCTGGTTTGTTTTATAAGGCTTATCTCAATGATATGCTAAAGATGTGTAATGTTTATTGTTTCCATTGACAAAATATGGCAGAGAATAAAATACATTGGAGAGCTAAAATTAGATATGATGTAGAAGTACTTCTGAAAGAAAGGTTTTCTGCTAAGGAAACTAAAAGATGACTTTGTAAAATATTAAGTAAACAGAAAATTAGACCAACGTGTCCTATTTGTAGATCTATTTATGGTTCGCATATAAGTTTGTGTAGTCATCACAAAACTCATTTTAGAGTAGTGTATCTCTCCTTTTACTTTTGGAGTTGGAATTGCCATATTTACTTTTGGGTGGCTGTTTATTTTATTATTATACAATTGACACTTACAAAAGCTGAATAAAATAATAGAAGTTTCCTGTGATACTTTTATTAATATAAAAGCCATCTTTTGCATTAAGAACCACATCTTGCAATTACTTTTTACCATTCAGTGATGTAAAAGTTTTTTTTTTTTTATTATCCAAAATTATGATGCTAATTATTGATTTATATGTTAATGTTTTTAAATCTCTAAACTTAAATCCTTACTTTGTTTGAAAAAGTTCAAAAACATTTTTAATCTTAAAAAACTGTTTTACCTATAAATGATATTTAAATAAAATATTATATCTAAAATATTTTATGAAATATTGGATGAGCCTTGGAAATATTAACAGATCATATGTTTGCTTAGGACTTGTTTTTTAGATAGTTTTAGTCAAGAAGGTAAAGATCCCAAATTAATTTTAATGGGTCAGATAAGTATTGATGTACTGATTTTTTAAAAAAAATGATTTGATTCTATTTGTGGTGTTGCCTTCATTTCTAGTGAAGGATAAATTATATTCCCATTTTAATTTGTTTATATATATTAATAATTTAATAAACAGCTTAAAGACAATGTGAATAGCAATTTATTCTCAAAAGTTAATGCAGCAATTATACATCTAAATAACATTTCAAAATCTTTGTATCTCGTATACTAAAAATTTTATCAAGGATTCATAAAAAATAACTTAAATGTTAGCATAATCTTTCTTATTATAAGATGATAATTTGCAATTAAAGAATTCACTGGAATATTTTCCTGTCGGTGAGTTAAATTTTTATAAAGAAATTAAAAATTACACAAAACAACACAAAACTAAAATAAATTACAAATATGGTTTTGTTTCATTTTCATAAATAATCTATAATGATTTATATTGTAAATAATATTTATATACTAGAAAATTATTATATATAAATATTATTTACAATATAAATCATTATAGATTATTTAAATATAAATCAAACTGCTTTTTATGATAAAGAGTGATTACACAGACAGTTCTTCTATTGATAATATTCATAACATTGACAGATGTTCACTTGAAAATGCTTGGTTGAATTAATCTTCAAAAGATCCAATCACTTTTGACAAATGTAATGTCCCTTCAGGATAAAAGAGTTCACATCCAGCATAAAAAATTCACGAAGCTGGTCTAATTTATGGCAAGTTTGTATTTTAGACATTAAATTCTCTATTACCTGAGCATGAGCATTTTGATAATAAAAATAGAAAATTACATTTTTAATTAAACAAATATGCATATGTGTGATTTCTATGAGAGGCATTCCATAAGGTTTACATAAATTCACTAAAAATAGAATTATAAAATACTCTAAATCAAATATGTTCTGCTTAAATTGAACTGAGGGGGGGGGGTGCATTTTATATATACAAAGATGTGAGTAATTTATTTCCAGATAATATGCTATTGATTCTATCATATTAATGTTTATTAACATGCTGGTTGTATCTGCGTCTTCATGCACATTAATAGAATAAAAGAATATAATGCAATATGTAACTATTTTCACTAATACCCAAGTTATCAACAGCAATATCATAAAAAAATGTACTATTTTGGATTAGTTACACCAATGAATAAGCAACTTTTAGGATTTTAATTAAAGTACATTTTTCACATGTTAAAGTAATTAGTATTATTAGTTGTTAAACATATTCTGATAATATATTGTAATGGGCCAGGTGATTCCACAAGAGGGGGGAATGCAACTCACTATGGTCAGGCCTAGGGTCTTCTGGTAAGATGCTGTCAATGGTATGATGAAATACATAACCTACGATTGTAGTTACATCCAATGGGCTAGCTTTGTATTTACTCATTAAATCTAGGTACAATTTGATATAGTTCATCCACATCTCCCCCTCTTTCTGGCTCTGTTTTGCCTTGGTATTTAAACTCAGGGAGATTTCTGCCTTTTACTCTCTTCAGGGATGACTTTATATAAGTTAACAACTGCTGCACCTCTAAATAGGTTACAATTGAATTAAATATCCACCCAAGTATATTTCAGTATGATTATATAAAAGTGAGGTGTGTGTGTGTGTATGCATGTCCTATTACCAGTTGATTAGTGAATGCAAGATGAATTTAATACACTAGAGAACAGTTTGATATGAAGAAATTCTACAACATTTATTAGGTAACAAAACAAAGTAAAAATAAAAATTAAAACTTTTTAACAAGATAAAACAGTATAAATTAAATACATCAAGGATGAATTTCTACCATATCAACAATTGAATATATTTACAATTCTAAACCCAGACCTAATAGTAATAATGCATGACATGGCAAAATTATTTACAAAGCCAAAAAAAATTATTATAAGTAAAATAACCATGAAGCTAACTAGCTAATTTAAGATATTATGTTGGTACATTTGCAGTAGCATCACTATCCAATTCAGATTAATGGTATTTAATCTTTTTGGGGACCCCCTATCTATGTATAATTCTCAACTGTTGATAGAAAAGAGCATCTGCACTAGAAAACTAGTCATTTACAATGAAAAAATAAACATATAATGATTATTAGTTAACAAATTAAATCAGGCAAAACTCTCTATACATATTGCCATTCAGTGCAAACCAGAGTAATCAATGGATGCCAGAAGGCTTGTGCATAAAATACCCATCTAATGCTTACTCATCCAATATCCCCAGATTAGTTTCTGCCTTGTGGCCTTTGTCAGGGAAGAGCCTTAGATCTGAGAGCACTGCACCTAGATCTTAGGATCTAATGCAACCCTCCAGCAGCCACCTTTATCTCTACTTAACTACAAAACTATGTCTTAAAAACTATAATATTTTCAATCAAGCTCATTAGCTTCTATAGTCATATAGGTCTGAACTCAGTTCAATACCTATACATTTTGGTGTCTTTGGTTCTTTAATAGCCATAGACACCACTATCCTCTTAGGTAGGATTGGTTTTTAAGTCAATAAGAAATGGTGATCATGTGATGTTCATTAGTTAACAACAAATAAATAACACAAACTCTGTCCTGTAATAAGTGTATGCACTTAATATGGAATATTTATAAAGATCTTACCTGATCTCATATTATGATGATCAATGTGAAGTCACTACAGAGGAAAAGCCCATCTAAACTTTATTTAAAACATAAACAAAAAAAACTTAGCTAACTTAATGATTCCCCCCTCTTTTTATTGCTTCTACTTATAATGGACTCTTCCAAGTTATCAACATTTATGCATCCAAGTGTGGAAATAAAACAAAAAAAAGAATTTTTACAAAAACATGTATATGGTAAGAATATATAACAAAGTCAAAGCTTTCATTAAATAATCTTGATTAAATTTCATGAGCTCAGCAACAATGTCCATTATGGGTACAGTCTGTTTTTATCAGACCACTCTACTTAGGTAAAATATTCATCACTCGTTGGAATCCTTATGTAACATGCTCAAAGTAATATTGCATCAATTCACTCCAGTCACTCTTTCTCTCAATCCATGTAGACACTTGGCATAAGACAATTGGTGTTTCTTTAGGCATTATACAAGTAAGCAAACAAAGTCATTGTTCTTCCAGGGTCAGAGTAATGATAGCATTAGTAATTTAGCCAGAATACATCATGCAGTGATTTATATTAGAATTAATTTTTCTCTATTTGTTGTTTGGCATTTAATGATTTTATACCCAAGAGAAATTACTTCATCATTTTGTTTAACTGCTGGTGATGTTTTATTCTTTTTCTGTTCATGTTTAAATAATATTGTTGTTTCTCCAATATCAATTTGACAATGATTCACTTATTTTATTAAGTTGCATGAATTTATTAAACCTCTCTTAATTCAACATCAATTTTAATTTTTTATGGTTTTACACTAATAAGCTTATATGGTGAAGCCAGAATGAGGCATTAATTTTCCTTCACATTCAAAAATTCGATCTCACAATGTTAAATTTCTATGGGTAATGCATTATTTTAAAAAAAAGAAAAGTGAATACAAATGAACTGGGTTTGCTTTTATACTAAGCTTAGTTTCTGGTGTTTGGTATACTGTATCTTCCATTTCCTTTAATATTGCTGCAGTTGCCTATTATTGCATAAATTACTTTGGTAGTAATTAATTTAAAGAATTACATAATAGATTTCTAGTTTTAGTTTTTACACTTGGTTGCCTGTTGGTTAGCTTGACATTGGGTCATCACTATGTTTACTTAGTCTCTGTCTCAATTCATGACATATACTATATTGATCATCTGTCCATTATTAGTATTTAATGATTTCTTTAAAGTGTTTAATTCTATTTCCTTTCATTAATGAGCTTTTACTCTTTTTATTATGTATGAAAAATTAGTTTGCAGTGATATTTATTTACTTTTATATTTAACAAAGTAAACATTCAACACATGTATATAGATATGCTTAAAAAGAAAAGATAGCTTATATTCAATCACTTGGTTTAGTGGCATTGATTAATATAGGCTGGTTTTGTGTGATCATCAGCTACCCTTATAACTCCAGAGTTAAAAATTTTAAGATGCAATCAAAATTTTAATACTTAAGTAGTGTAGGTAGGCATTTAGCACTGGAGTGTCTATTTTTTTTTAAAAGAAGGATTATGAAACCTACCTCACTTATTTTCTTATACTCTCTCTACTGTATCCACATTTCTTCATGATTTCTTACCTTGTTATACAATATCATATTATGGTGAGATTTAGACATAGTTTTTTTGTTTTGATGGTCTTGTGGTCTGAACTTAACTGGTAATGTGTCTCTATTGCACAAGGCACATAATTTTATTTATTAGCCTTTATCTTGTGCCCTATTTAAGACTTACTGGATTTTTTCGAAGGTCTAAATGAAATGTTGGAGCATCCATCATTCAGTATGGATCAACATCTGTGTCTCAGTTAGTTCCAAGGTAACCCAGTGATTGCTTTTATGCAATTATCCATGTATACCCTCATCAAAATTAATGACTCTATTTGTATTTTTTCTGATGTTATATTCCTTTTCTTTCTTGTTTTACTACATTTTTTTTATCTTTTAGTTTGTATACAAACTGGATACACAATTACGTAGTCATTCAGATTGTCTGAAATATGGCTTCAAAATGCTGGCATTATGTGTATCCCTAATCTCTCCTTTTATGTCTATCCAGAATTCATTTGGACCTGACTGTTTCCCAATGGTGAATGGTCCTGCATATGGGTGGTAAAACTTATGGTATTGTTTTCCTGTTATTTACTTAAATAAGGACTCTTTATAAAGACCCTGTCTCCTACTTTAAAATTATATGGGTTTCTCTTCTTGTTCTTATTTTTTGATAAGCCTTATCCATGAGCCATTCATATGCTCTTTGTCTATCTTTTTTCATGTCTCTTTCAATGTGTATAATTGTAGATTGGTATTGTATACAAGATCTAATCATTTACCCTGACAGTCTTATTAGAGAAATCAATAATACAATCATTCATGTATAGAAAGTCATCCCCTAAGATGACCTTGTGTATTAGACCATTCAGTATGAGAAACACATTATAGAGTATCATTTGTCCCATTTTAATTTGAACCCATATCTCTCTCTGTGCAAGCTTAGCCTTCCTATTGTTAGTCACAGTAACTTGAATTGATTTTAGTGGCAGGATTTTGATGTTGGGGTTCTTAGTCAGAATTTTAAAATTGTACTTTTCTGTCACCACTGATATCTGGCTACCAGAGTCTAAGAATGCTTTAGCTTGCACACCCTCAAACAAAATCTCTATCATGAAGCATGTTTGTAAAGTGAAATCAGATGCTTTGGATTTTTGTAAACACATTACATTAGTGATTTCTCAATTCACAATTTGGTTTACATTCCTCATTGTCCTTTTGGTTTCTTGAGGCAGAGAACTTGGCCTCAAGTACCATTCTAGTTTGATTTCTATTGGACTTTGAGTGTGTGGTTGATGAACTCTAGTTTTGGGGTTTTCCCTGGGCTATTGTGAGAGTTTGTCCTGATTTTATCATTGTTGGTTCAGGTTTTGTTGGGTGACTATGTGTATGTGAATTTTTGCCATAGTGATTTCCCTTTCCAATGGCTTGGGTCATTATTTTTTTTCCTTTTTTTGTAAAATATGGCATTAACAGATGCTTCTTCTTTCTTTTTTTCAGGGGCTCTAGTGGACACATTGGTATTTTCAAGTCGATGCTGTTTAATAACTCAGCTATTTATTCAATGCTTTTAGCATTCATATATAAAAGTGACTGTTCAATCCTATGGGATAAATTCCTCTTAATGATTCTAATTATTTCACTCTCATTCTGTGGCATGTATTCAACATCCTTAGTTTAGTGACCTGGCAGCAAAAAAAAATTGGTTAACATTTTTTCTGGTGGCAGCTGATATTTTTCATGAAACAATTGATAGAGCAGAAACTTCTTGCTCATTTCTGTACCAGAAATTCTTTATCAATAGGGCATGATAATCTTCAAAAGTTGAGGAGGTTTGGAATAATGATTGCCACCATGTTACTGTATTCCCCTGGAGGTGCTGTATGCAATGATTAACTTTTCATTTTCTGATAAATTGCAGTTTACAGAGAAGTATAGGTTAAGACTTCTAAGGTGTTATATAGCAGCTTCATTGGCTGATCCCTTGAATATCTTGGAAAATTGGTTGATTGCATTGACCTTTGTTGCATGACTATGCACTCTGTTCATCTCTGTGTGGTTTATTTGTAGGGTTGATATTTGTGTATCTGGGTTGGTTTGACATGTACTTGGGATTATCCTTTCCAAGTTGGGAGGATAATCTATCCCAGGCATCACCTGATGTGGAAGAGTGGGTTCCGAACAGGGGTCACTCATTCTATTCAGATCCTTGATGGCAATTTCTAGATTGTTTCCTGCATCATTCCATTTCTACTTATTATTCTGTGTCCTTTGGTAATCTCAGTCTGCTGCATCCCAATGGCTTGTGCTTTTGGCCTAGCTGGGAATCCCATAATTATAAAATTTTTGTCTGATGGCTTCCTTCATATGGCTAATTTGATGATGTTTCATTTGCATTTTCTATCACTTTTTCTAAAGTTGCCTTGTCCAAGATTGTTTCTTTCTCAGTTGAGGCCATCTTATCCTCCAGATACTTTAAATTATGGCCCATGTCTCTAAGGTCTTGTCATATACCCCTGATTCAATATTTTGCCAAGTGCAGAGTTAGTCCATCTTTGTGTGAATGTCCTGGAATTTCTCTCTGGACCTTGTCTTGGTGTTTTGGTTGGTCCACATATAACTCATCCCTAAAAGTTTCATGGTTTTAGTACACCTCTTTACACTTAAGGTCCAATTGACTAATGCTACATTTGAACCCCTCAACATTGTTGATTATCCTTCTCATCTATTTCTCTTCTCATATTCCTTACTGCTTGCTACAATTCAGTATTATCTCTCTGGACATTACTTAGATTTATGATAGTTGTTCCATGTTTGCAGACTGTCTAGTTTCTACATTTTTCATTTCCATTTTCAGATCTGCCTTCATATTATTCATGTTTTCTTTTATTTCTTCCTTCATGATGTCCATATTTGCTTTCATACTGCTCATATTATTGTTTAGTTCTTCTTTCATACTTCTCATATTATTGTTTATTTCTTCTGTCATACTACTCATATTATTGTTTATTCTACTCATGTCATCTCTCAGACTGCCTATGTTAGGTCCAACTTTGCTTCCAAGTTCTGGTTCATTACCATGATCATTTGGAGCATTCATACCATGGTCATCTTATCTTCCATATCCTGTGTTATTCCAGTTTTGGATACTTGAGCCATCTCATTGTTGAGTGCATGTGCCTGTGGAGGATTACTTATCTCAGTCATGTACCTCCCAGATATTTGAATACATGAAGATGCTTCCCCATTGCTAATAGTAGGATCTTCCATCTCACTATTACTACAGCTTTTTGTTTCTTCAAAACACTTCATATCCATGCTTAATAATTGTTTACCATTCCTGGTTAGCATAAATTTATTTTTGATAGGGCCTTCTGCCACTCCTCACCATTTAGTGCTTACATTTAACTTCTCTCTTCCTTTTTTTTGTGTGTATGTTGCTTTTAATGCCTACTCTTTAGCCTATTACTTTTATTTACCTAGATCATTTATTTTAATATTGTTTATTAGTTAATTATTTATTTATTGTTGATCTCAGTTTATTATTTCACTCTCTTCATTTAATTTGCATTCATGTTTCATACATGATTTCCTTTTGATGCATTTATTTGGGAGTGATTTAGATTCCTGAGGTTTACTCTTTTGTAGTTGGGTGTCCCAATTGTTTGTTACTTGTGTAAATTCATTATAGTTTCATACTATGGAAATTTTGACAAAGGAATAAGTAAAAAAACAATTTTTTTAAATTACCAGTTCAATGGCTGGACCTCCCTAGAAACTTCCAGTTTCTGAGCTAAAGTTTGGGGGCCAGATGTAATGGGCTGGGAATTTCCACAAGAGAGGGAGATCACATCTCACTATGATCAGACATAGGGTATTTTGGTAGGATGTTGTCAATGGTGCAATGAAATACATAACCTATGATAATATCTACTTTCAATTGGCTAGCTCTGTATTTACTCATTAAATCTAGATACAATTTGGGCTAGTTCATTCACATCTCACCCTCTCTTTCTGGCTCTGTTATGCCTCAGTATTCAAACTCAGGGAGAATTCTACCTTATACTCTCTTCAGGGATGATTCTATACAAGTTAACAACTGATTTATTACAATTGATTTAAATATCCCCCAAGTATATTTTTCAGTATTATTATATAAGAATGAGGTGTGTGTATGCATATCTTAGGTTAGCAGTTGATTAGTGAATGCAAGATGATTTTAATAACTAGAGACCAGTTTGATATACATAAATTATACAACATTTATTAGATACAAAACAAAGTATAAAAAAATGTAAAACTTTTTAACAAGATAAAATAGTATAATTATATGCATCAAGAAAGAATTTCTACCATATCAACAATTAAATATATTTATGATTCCAAACCCTAACCCAATAATAGAAATTCATAACATGGCACAAATTATTTACAAAGCCCAAAAAATTATTATTATTATTAAAATGACTGCAAAGCTAACTAGCTAATTTAAGATATTATACTGGTACATTTAAAGTAGCATCATCATCCAATTCAGATTAATGGTGTTTGATCTTCTTGGGGACCCCCCATCTATGTATAATTTTCTATTGTTGACAAAAAGAGTATCTGCATGAGAATATTAGTCATTTACACTGAAAAAATAAACATATAATGATTATTAGTTAACAACAAACAAATAATATAAACTCTGTCCTATAATAAGTGTATGCACTTAATATGGAATAATCTTAAAGAACTTGAAAAAGTCCATTATAAGTGGAAGAAACCAAAGGAGGGAGGAATCTTTAAAAGATAAATAAGTTTATTTTGTTTAAGTTTTAAATAACTTTTATAACATATATATATATATATATATATATATATATATATATATATATATATATATATATATATATATATATATATATATATATATATATATGGTAAGAATACATAACAAAATCAAAGCTTTCATTAAATCATCTTGATTAATGATCATGAGTTCAGCAATAATATCCTTTATAGGTACAATCTATCTTTTCAGACCACTCTCCTTAGGTAAAATATTCATCATTTATTGGAATCCTTATGTAATAGACTCAAATTAATATTGCATCAATTCTATCCAGTTGTTCTTTCTCTTGATCCATGTAGACATTTGGTGCAGGATAATTGGTGTTCCTTTAGGCATTAGAAGAGTAAGCAAACAAAGTCATTGCACTTCCAGAGTAAGAATAATGTCACTCAGTTCTATGGTACCAGTAATTTAGCCAGAGTACATTGTCCAGTGATTTATAATAGAATTAATGTTTCTCTATTTGTTGGTTAGTAATGGTTTTATATGCAAGAGAAATTACTTCATTATTTTGTTTAACTGCTGGCAATATTTTATTATTTTCTCTGTTTGTGTTTGAATAATATTGTTGTTTCTCCAATATCAGTTTGAAAACAATTCACTTATTTTATTAAGCTGCATGAATTTATCAAACCTCTCTTAATTTAATGTCGATTTTAATTTCCTATGGTTTTACGCTAATAAACTTATATGGATAAGCCAGAATACTCAAACAAAGCATCCATTTTCTTTCACATTTGAAAATTCAGTCTCATGATATTGAATTTCTATGGCTAATGCATTATTTGAAAACAAGAAAAGAGAACAGAAATGAACTGGGTTTGCTTTTATACTGAGCTTAGTTTCTGGTGTTTGGTATACTAAATCATCCATTTTCTTCAATATTGCTGCATTTGCCTATTGTTGTGTAACTTATCTTGGTAGTAATTAATTTAAAGAATTATGTAATAGAATTCTAATTTTATTTTTCATATTTGGTTTCCTAGTGATAAACTTGACATTGGATTATCACTATGCTTACTTAGTCTGTCACAATTTGTGATGTACATTACATTGATGATTAGACTGTTATTAGTATATATATATAACCAATTTTTTTAAAGTGTTTAATTCTATTTTCTTTCATTAAATGGCTTTAATTCTTTTTATTAAATAAGGAAATCAGTTTATTATGATATTTATTTACTTTGATATTAAACAAAGTAAACATTCATCGCATGTGTATAGATATGCTTAAAAAGAAAAGATAGTGTATATTCAATCACTTATTTGTTAAGCCTATGTTTTGAATGGGCTTGGTTTAGTGATGTGGATTGATATAGGCTGGTTTTGTGGGGTCATCCATTAACCTTACAATATATCCAAGACATGTCAAAACACAAAAATGTGCCACAAAGTTGATTAAACTGCAAATAGTTAAATTGTAAATAATAATTAGTTTCATGAAATTTGTCCCTAGTGTATTATTTGAAAGTTATAATATATTTAAAATTTCCCCCAGAATGTTATTATTTTTATTCTATAGCTCACAATCATGGATTTTTAATTTTAAATGGTATTTAATTCTCTTTTTTTAATTATTCTAATTGTTATACACTTGTTATAATCACATAGTAAGAATAAGTAATATTTAATATTCAAAACTTTTACATTGTACTACTACAAGAATCATAATGCAGTTAAAAATTATGCCTATATATTAATGCAATTTATTATGTAAATGAAGCATTTAAATATTCCATTGTTTCAATGGAATATATGAATCTTTTTTATTGATTGCATTTGAATCTTTTGCAATTGCCCATGCTTTCTTGTATTTTGTAATTCTGTATATTATGGAAAATCATGAGTGAATAGATCTATGAGGATCACCCAACACACATACATATACAACAGATCAAAACAAAATAATGAATATAGATTGATCTTGATTGATCATGGACTTATGGGTCACACTTTCAGTCCTACTAATATGAAATGGAATGGTTTGTGTCAACGGAGACACTAAAAAATGAAAATACAAGTGGGCATGAGCAATTGCAAAAGATTTAAATGCAATTAAAAGAAAAGTATTCATGTATTCCATTATTGAATAAATTGACTATTTAATACCTCATTTACATAATAATTCATATCCATATATAGGCATAATTTTCCACTGCTAAAATAAATAGCACTATGATTCTGGCAGTGGTATTCTAAAATCATGCTGCTTAGTATAAAGTAAGTTTTTTGAATATTGAATGTTGCATTTCTAATTTGAATAATTGCAAATAATATTCACTTGTATATAGTAATTAGTTTCAAAAAATATAATTCCTGGCATTCTATATATAATATATATGTATTTATGTGTTTTCAATATAAACATATAAATATTTATCTGCTTTTTACTTGAATAGAATCACAAATTTCTAATTTAATTAAAAAAATGTTGACATATGAAGATAAGAGATAAGATTGATTTACTCTCCAGGGTTACCTGGTTATGTTCCTGTCCTTGTCTAAAATGCTATAAATTTATGAAATAGTTTTTAGCTTTCTTTATCCATTTGCATAAGTGCCTAACTATTTATTCATTTTCATGATTGTGTGAGGGTTGATTAATAAACTTTATTAACAAAAATTATTAATGATAATACAGTAATTGTAATATGTGGTGAGTCCAAGTAAAAAAGTAATTAGTAGTCTTTCCATGTTGCCAAAAGTGTCATCTCTGAATGAATGCATAAATTGTGTAATAACATAGTTCAGCTATTCATCACAAAAATTGTAAGATATTAGCATGTATTGTATATATAAAAAATAATTAAAATATATTTTAAGGATTTTTAAAATATTGTATCAAATAATTTTTAAAATTGTTAAAATAATTTATAAAGTACTTAACAAAAGATTGTTGATTTATTATGCACATTGATATTAGTTTTAAAAATAAAATAATTTATTGCATTGGATTTTTAATATTGTTTGAAATAATTTATAAAGAACTATAAAAAATGAATTTTTTTTGTATTATTATTATTATTATTATTATTATTATTATTATTATTATTATTATTATTATTATTATTATTATTATTATTATTATTATTATTATTATTATTATTATTATTATTATTATTATTATTATTATTATTATTATTATTATTATTATTATTATTATTATTATTATTATTATTATTATTATTATTATTATTATTATTATTATTATTATTATTATTATTATTATTATTATTATTATTATTATTATTATTATTATTATTATTATTATATTTCAAAAGGCCTTTATTGTCTCAAAAGAATACAACATTAGTGGTTACATAGTAAATTGACTGCTACAAGTTGATTACAAATTTTAACATTTACATTGTCATTTTTGTTAGAGTTCATTCTGGATTTACATGAGCTTAAATGATAGTTCTTGTCTACATATAATATCCTGGATTGTCCATTCTGCCTAGGTCAACAGTCCAAATGTTATAACACAATTTTCATTTTATTTTATGTCCTAAATGGGTCAAATATAATTTATCATTTGAACCCCATTAGCAAATCAATCACTTATAACAGAAGGGGAAAATTGTTGCCAAATTGTCCTTGTTGCAAATTTGACATGCATTGCCTTCTATGTTTCTTTATAATGTTTAATTTTTCCGACTTTCAATGTTCAAACTGGTGTTACAAAGATCTTATTAGATCTAACTCCCAAGTTTTAGTCCTACATTTTTTTTAAATGTGTCCTATTTCCAAAACTCACTGATATTGCAAGATTTCAGGTTTTACAAAAAAAAAACACACTATACCAGTTCCTAAGAGTTTTATCATTTTTGTCACTATAACATTGATTTAATCTTAAGTAATGACCAGGTGGCTGCATAAATGTCAGGTCTGGCCAGTGTCTTATCCCTTTTCTGTATCATTGCAAGTTTATTTGAAAAAGTAGCTGGATGCCTCCTGGAATTGTTACCAATTAGGAAGGTGCATCTAGTACACCAGTATGCATAGAGCACAAAGGTTGCTGCCCTGACACTTGGTGTTAATCCCTCTCTAAATGCAGAAATTAATTGATGCATTGTTACATTAGACTTCCTGTAATTGCTAGTTATCAGATTTCTTATCTGCCTAAGTCCCTCACAGTGATATATCAGATGTGATAGGGTTTCCTCAGCTCGATGGCATAACCCACAAAAGGGATCAATTGATGTATACAATCTTTTATGGCAAAGAAAATATGTGGTAGGTAATGCAGATAAGTTAAGTTTTATCAGAAAATTGAAAAACTTTGGTTCTAAGGCCCATCGTTTATACCTTTTAACCAGTTGTTTATTATTAATTCCCAGTATCGGTTCCAAAGCAATTGTGTTATTATCTTCATTTATTAGTTCATAAATTTCCCAGTATTTGTACTTATTAATAAATTGCTCTGGGATTTTTGATTCTGTTTTACAATGATATATTAATTGTTCAAAATATGATAATTTTTTTGGTGGTGGTTTATCAGTTGGAATGACCTCTATGAGCTGCTTAATTTTTGGAAATTGTTTAACAATATCAATTATATTGTTTCTCATTCTCTGTTTGTCAAAAATACCAATATCATGTAACCCCAAACCATTTTTATTCAGTGGTTGACATAGTTTTGCCATTGATATTGCCACGACTTTCCTTGACCATAGTAGCTGATTGCAAATGGTCTTAATTTTAGAGATAAAAGCCTTTGAGAAAGCAACCACTGGCATAAAGTAAACTATCTTAGTCATCATCAAACTGTTAATTAATTGAATCTTAGAATATACTGACATATAGGTATTGGCTAGAGAGTCTGCTATTTGCTGGATTTCATTTTTCAATTTGTTCTGCAAATGACATCTCATGCCAGTAGTCCCCAGATGGAATGGAAACCCAAGGAATGAGCCTGGCTTTGCCTGAAAAATGGATGTACATGGCCTTCCCATGAATATGGTCCATGCTGCTGTTTTTTCTGGATTGAAACCTAGTTTAAATTCCTTTGAGTATTCTTCTAAAATCATCTGTAGTTTTGGTATCTGCTTTTTTGATGTCAGGAAAACTGTAATATCATCCATGTATGCAATGCAGGTCAATTTTTGACCTGTTCCCAGGATCTCCATTCCCTCAAATGCCTGTTGTAGTCGAACAAGAAGGGGATTTATATATAAAATGAATAAGATGGCACTAAGTGGGGACCCCTGTGAAAGTGATTTAGTTGGTGTGAAAGCTGGTGAATTTCTGCCATTTAGGGTAATGTGAAACTCATGATTTAAGAGTAAATTTGTTATAACATATATATGTGATTTTGGCATTTCAGTGTCATTCAATAATCTCAACAGTACAGATATATCAACATTGTCAAAAGCCGAAGCAATATCCAGCTGTACAACAATCGGGCCATATCTTTTCTTTTCTCTAACCGATGTCAAAATAGCCTTAAATAACATAGCAGCTTGGGTGGTAGATGAATGTTTTTTTGCAAATTGAGCTGGAGAAATCATCGGCAAAATAAATGGTTCTATTTTATCTTTAATTACTTTCTCTAAAATCTTTATGGGCAATGGACCCATTGATATTGGCCTTATCTCTGATAACAAAGGGATAAGCTTCTTTTTTTATTTAATGGCACCATCATGATTGTATTAACTCCCTCCATTGTTATTATTCCCTGCAATAAATAATTTGCCAACTGGCACAGGCATTTGCTAGTCAGTTTGTCAAGGTGTTTTAATATGAATAGTGGAATTCCAGGGCTTCCTGGGTGAAAGTTGCTGGGCATTTCATTCATTTTCATTATAAAATCATCTATTGCATATGGTGATTCAATCTCTGCCATTCCAAATATGTTTGGCTGGTATTGTATCAAATTCCCTAGTCCCAGCTTATCTTTAAAATAGTTAAGAATTGGTAAGATCATATTATTTCCAGTAAATGTTTCATTGTTGATTTTAATTGCTAATGGTACTTTGATTTCAAGTCCCCTCCCTAATGCCCATCTAATGTATTGCTAAGTCCATGTGTGTTGATGCATTAGAAATATTCTACTTTTTTATTTTTTAAATAGCTCTTTAGTGTTTCACATGCCTTATAATAAGCATTTGTTAGTATATGTATATGTTTCTGTCTGTGTTGAGAAGGGATTATCACCACAATACATTTATGAATTTGTTCTGCAAGCTTTAACAACCCTGAGGGAGGTCGCTGATTTTTCACTATATGATTGTTTTTTTTTGTTATATGGTTGATGTTAAAGGACAGCATTCCCATAAATGCAAGATGATGATGATGATGATGATTATTATTATTATTATTATTGTTGTTGCTGTTATAAGTTGACATATTTTCAAATATATATATATAAAACAAAAATCTTTGACCTATGTATATATAAAGGATAGATAGATAATAAATAAATGATAGAGAAAAAAATATTTTTTTCAATACTGTAGAAAAATTACGTTGTAAGTTGCCATTTTTAGAAGATAAATAATGGGATCCTATATTTTACACTTAATTTTTTTTATTTTTTATATTTAGTCTATCTTTTTATTATCAGATATATATATTATGATCTCAAGAGAAAGATAAAAGAAGCTTACTTTATCACTAAAGATAACTGGATAAACAGAAAAGACTCTTGTTATAAGATCTCCAGGAAATGGAATACATAACTATCTCATTTGCATAAATTTGCATCACTCCTAATCAATTTATTTATTCACAAGATGGCTATAAATATGAGGACCCTGGCTTCAAAAACACTTAGCCACATACTTAGATACAGATATTTAGTTTGTATCAATCTGTATTAATATTTCTTTGTCTTCAGCTTTGTGGGTTCATGCATTTTAGTGCATTTTATATTTTATACTTTGAAATAATTAGCCACAAAGTCTAAACTCTTTGCTTATTTTAAGTAATGGAAGTTAATATGTTTAAAATCAGAAAATATCAATGCCATTTTAAAATTTACTTTCTCGTGTGTTAATTAAAAATATTTAAAACTTACTTTATCACATGAGAATATACTTAAAGGGAAATAGTAAAAGTTTTTCAAATTCAGCATTATTTTTTTTTGCTGTGCCTATGCCATTTTAAATTTTACTTTAGCACATATTAAATATTATGTAAACTGAAATTCTAAAAGTTTATCAAATTCATTATTTTAACTTATCTAAATTGTCATTATTCAAATAAGAAATTAAATACATGGGACAAATGTATTTTAATTAATTTAAAATATATTTACAAATTCAAATTTTACCTTGTTTTCTCAAAAATTATACTATCTTTTTGCATTTTTATGATGTTATTCAAAAACAATTATGATATAAATTTTTCATATACTTTTATATTACAAATTACAATTTTTTAAAAATAATTAAGTACCATAAAGCAAAAATTTATAGGCTAGTAAAATTTTATACAAAAAAAGAAAAAAATCATGCAAGAGAGTTGAGGCTAGAAGATATACATTCTGAAGAAGATTTCTGGAGCAATCAGAACTATAAACTATA
The DNA here is from genome assembly GCA_028023455.1 of Epiperipatus broadwayi. Lineage (NCBI taxonomy): Eukaryota > Metazoa > Onychophora > Udeonychophora > Euonychophora > Peripatidae > Epiperipatus > Epiperipatus broadwayi. Next base: position 250,451 of record JAQFVV010012521.1, on the reverse strand, counting down.
AAAAAATATGGTAAATAAAGGATTGTGTAACAGTAGTAAAGTGAATGGACAATTTAGTATTATATGGCAACATTTTTCAATATTGGTGCAATATTTGTTGAATTATAAAGTCACAACAACAAACAAACTTTTACATTTATATAGTACAATACATTTATATGTGATTTTAATATATAAATGAAATAAAGTTTGCTGGAATGATGGAAACCAAGAAAGCTATGGATTAAAAAACTGCATTAAATTTGGTGAGATTTCACTATGTAAATACAGTAGTACAAGTAATTGGATATTTTTCATTAAAGATAATCTTATAGTTTACTGGTAATAATCTCACAACTTATTTATCATATTACTCAGTTGGTTGTTCATCATGTAATCACTATTTCAGAAAGACAAATGATATCTGAATAACAAGGTGGAGAAAATCATTTTATTCAAATGACTTTTTGTTTTACTTTCATGAGTGAGCAATGGATTTAGACTATAAGCATTATAATAGATATATCATTAAACAGTAAGTACATAATGAAATAAAAAATGGACAGTAACAGAAAGTTAAAAATATTTTTTGCTAATAAATAAAAAATAATTGTATAATCTCTACATCAGGATTGTTATAATTATGTAAAAAAACATATTGTAATATACTATATATCCAAAATTGTTTAACCAAAATAAATTCACATTTTAGATGTACCAAAAATTCCTAGTATTATAAATGTAAAGAATTATTTTGAAATCTCAGGATACCCATTTAACTTAACAAGAATCTGAATGCCTAGCAACAAGACTGTAATATCACATTTACAAATTTTAGTAACTCAAAACAAAAAGCACTTGGAATCAAAGGCAATAAGATTAACTATGATTGAAGTTGTAATTTTGTTGTTATCAATTATAAATATCTATTTTCTATCATTTATTTAATTTTACTAATATGTCAGCTATTGAAAAAGCCTAGCCATTGTTGTTTTCCAGACAAAAATTATGTAGAAAAGAAAAAAAGTACTATTTATAATACAATTCTTTGTATTAGATATTGATTGTATAGTGAAAAACATTATACAAACACAAACTTTCTAATAACAATTTGTATTAATCACTCATTAGAATAGAGATTATTCATTAATAAATAATATTTTCTGTAGTGTAGTTTTCACTATATCACTCCCAGGCAAGGTAGGGACTGGTTTATGCCCACTTTTAACACCATGTGGAGTGATTTGTATTAAAGTTATGAGGGCAGCACATTTAGCACTTACCAATTAAACTGTAGTAATTTGCTACCTAAATATATATACTGAAGAATATAAAGATATATGTAAGAAATTGTGGTCTGAGCCAACTGATGACAAAATGTGCATCTTAGGGATCATAGATCTTTTTTATATATCTTTGGTCACGTTTTTAATTACAGTCCTTCACAAGATATTAAAAATGAAGAGAAACCTGTCCCTGCCTTGCCCGAGAGTGGTGCAGAGAAAATACAGAAAATGTTATACAAATTTTTTGTATTAATTTAATTTTAATCTTTTGTTCAAAAGATAAAACTTTAAAACCCACGTTTTCTAGAAAAAACGTCACTCGAGAGAGGAAAATATTAAATTTCATTAGTAAGGCAATTCCCTTCAGATATTACTATCAGTAAACACTGACACGATTCAGTTTCACAACAGTGGAGAGAATGTCTGATATTCTATTATATATATCAGTAATCTTTTTAAGTGAATAATCATTTTTGATCTAAATACGGCAAAAAAACAAAAAAAACAAAAACAAACAACAACTGATAAACCAGAATTTCACGTTCAACAGCTGCAGGATTTTTTAAAAAATTGACGAATATAGAAGTTTATATATGTGTGTATTTGTGTGTTGTTAAGATGTATACAGGAAATAAGAATCGTTCGCTAAGTGATATCAAAAAAAAAAATAAAAAGCTATGGATTGGAAACTAGATTAAACTCCTAGATTATATATCTATAAATATCACTTATCAATAATTAATAGTGAATAAAAATGTTTTAATATGATTTTGGTGTTGAACGTTGTGACCAATATCACACTAGGTGAAAATTTTGTAAATTTTATCTTAAAACTTTTGTTAAAGTACTATCAAATCAATCACTAAGAGAAAAAAAAATCAAACGCAAATGTTTTTAAATTTCTGTACATGCTATACTTATAATACATGCAGTCTAGTAATTAAAAAAATCAATTCAAATAACTCATTTGACGATCTGCTTTCACTTACATGCTATGTCAAGAATGCACTTTTGAGAGCTAAACTCTTAATAACAGTATAAGCATATATTAAGTCAATTTTCTATTTACATGATTTCGAAGGCGTTTCATTATTTAAAACGTTTTATATTATTATTCTCTAATAATGATTCTTTTCTATTGTTAATATTTATTGTTGCTCTTAATAATATTTAGAAAAGGAAAAAAAACGTAAAGAATGAAAGAAATTTATCTTTCAAAAAATAAACTAATAATGATTTATTATAAAAAATCTATCATTCAAAAGCCATATGATAGAAAAAAATGGATGAAGGTAATAATTATTCAACCTTTGAATATGATTTATTTTTTGATTGTTTACTGTTTAGCAACTCCGGCAGCAGTATTTATGTTTTTCGAAATAATTTTTCTCATTTATGAATATATTCTTTCTCTTTGGAATGAACAAAATGAAGATCAGAAAATTGAAAATTCGAATGTCGAGGAGTCCGAATATTCACCTCATTTCATGATTGGAACCTAAGACTATAAACGAACAATCTTCCACATAAAAATTATATTATTAAACATTTAAAGTTTAAATTTGTTTTTAAACCGAGCGATTATATTTAGTATAAAGTTATTCAATTTCATATAAAATGTTATTTTAAATGAAATTGTATTATGATTATTATTTAGAAAAAAAAAGATTATATAAATATTTTTAAGTGTTTTAGCTTTTATCAATGCATCTCTTATCTTATAAGCTTCCACTAATTAAGAAAGTCAAACTACCCTCTCTGTTTATGCGTGCAAAAAACTTTTGCTCTTCAGGTAAGCTAGAGGTAGGCAAACACCTGAATCTCTACTTTCCTGTTGATAGCTTGATAACTTAAACTATATTACTCTTACATAAATTAGGAACTGATTGTCATCCACTTTTAACACTGTGGCATGTTGAACAATCATTGCACTATAGATATAAATTGTTTTGATTCTTATAAGTGTTTCCCTTACCTCTACATCACCATTCATTCAAGACAACGTTGGACCATTGCTGAGAAGATAGCATAACTTTCTGCACTAGTGTGCGGTTGAGATATAATACAATGAGATTTTAAGGCTGTGCTGATGAAAATCAAAAAAGGTATCTCCTTTTTATTTTCTGATCTTTAAATGATAAAAAGTTGCATATAAATACTAATATTATAAATCTATTTTATTGGTATACTCAGATTAAACAAAAAATAATAATCAAATGTTTTTATTGTTCAGGAGTTCATAAAAAATGCAATCATCAGAACTCATACATTTGGGTTTCAGTCCATGCATTTTTTGAGATCCATAATCCCCCACTCTATTGCTGTTACTAAATAAAGGGAGAATATTAAAGTTTTTCTATTGTAAATATCATTGATACAGTTATCATAATTAGTATTTTTGAATACAATATAAAATGTAAAAAAAGCTCTTTTTAATATTTATAACTTTGTTTGTATACTATAATGTAAATTGTCTATACATATTACCCATGTAAAAAAGTGTCTGTCTTATATAAGTGTATGTCTTAAAAAGTACTGCAGATCTACAAAACAGTACAGTAAATGAAATGTATTGCAAACAAAACACAAGCTATTATCTGCTATATATGATACATGCTAGGTGGCTTAGAACAAACTGTAAAATGTATCATAGTACCATTGAAATACGATTTTATAAGACAATGTTGACTGACTATAAAGAGTTAAAATTTTATTAAAAAAAACATTTTGATAAATGATAATCTGGTGATGATAAGACAAAAAGAAATCAAAAAATCCAACCTTATTTGATAAAGCAGAAATAGTATTTGATAAAATAGAAATAATATGTCAATGGGGAAAATATAAAAAGTAATTGCTAAATGACAATAGTGATAGATTTATAATGCTGTAATAGGACGGAATAGAAATAATAATATTATTGTAGATTATAAGTTGAAAAAAAAAAAAGAACGATTACTAAAATGTTTTAAAAAAATAATATAGTGCAATAAATATATGGTTTCAAAATTACAAGGAAAGTTATTTAAACATAGAATATTTTATTGCATGGCTATTGTGAGTATTTCAAAGCAATGCATATAGACCTCTTGGTTTAAGGTTTTTTGTTTTATGCTTTTAAATATTCATTATTATTTATGTTATATTATTTAATAAATGCGTTTGTAAATTATTAGTGTCATATGTTTCTCTCTCTCAATTTAATTATGAGTAAATAGACAATTTTATGTAAATATTCTGTGATGCCAGTCTCATGTTTTATAGCTAACCATGGGACAAGTGCTTGAAGCATGTTAAATGTCATGTCATGGATCCAGTCAAATGGCTGGTGGCACCTGTAGGATTTAAATTCATTATAAATATCCCATGAGATGTGTCACACTTCTTGCAGCCAGGCAGAGTTACCTTGGTCTGGAAAAGTGATCGTTGTTTTAATATTTTTATTAAATCTTGGTCTGACTGGGGGTATGTTTATGTAAATATTAATCATATTTATTCTTCTGCTTGATTAACAGGGTCTTGAAAATCATATAGCAAGTAATTAGACTTAGAATAATTGGTAAAAGTTTTTATATATTGGCAGAATCCCATTACAATATATATTATGAAAAAAAAAAGATTGTAAGTTTAATCATTTTATGTGCATATATGTATTTCACTAATTATATTTAGTGGAATGTAAATAATGTCCATTGGATGGAGTTTCTATAGAGTAGTTGGTCATGTGATTGTGTAAAAAGAAATATCTTGAAAAGGTTCCATTATTTGTAGCAAGTTGTCTGTTTCAATTTTGTTTTGAATTTATTATTTTTAATTTTATATATAAAAGGCAGCATTATGGACAAATTTTAATATTGAAATTTGATCATTTAAAGTACTGTATTATTTCAAATATAAGCTGCACTTTTTTTCCAAATTTTAGACACCTAAAAGGGGGGGGTGCAACTTAAATTTGAGGTGAATATTTTTAATATCTTATTTCTGTGGATCTTTGTCTTATGTTGTACATGCACATTAGTATTCTAATCATTTTCTATGTAGAATAGCTTGTTAATTATTTTTTAATCAATACTTTTTGGATTACTTTCGTAAACAGCTTTAACTCTCTCTCTCTCAAACCATTACTTTTAACATTATTTTTCTGATTTTACCAGTATTTCATCAAGAAAAGTTTACTGAATAACTTTAAAATAGTTTTTACAATTAACAAATCAATAACAATGAGATAAGGGAGTGTATGTAAAATTTTGACAGGTCTGATAGCTTCCTTTTGATTTTTAAAGAGAAAACAAATATTTTAGAATCTTTTAATGTTATTTTGCTGATGTTGGCAACTCCAATATTTTCATTTTGGTTTTTAATGGTGAGCTGATATTTTAAGTCAGCTCATATATATATATAAGCTCACATATTTATAATTTGTCATGAATATTTTTGAAGTTAAATAGTTTGTAAAATGAAAAAAAGAATTAATTAACAAATGGTTTTGATTTAATGGAAAGGGTAAAAATTTTGAACTTTTATTTTGAAATAAACAAATAAAATTGAATATAATTTATAAAAAAAAAAAAATGTTAAAAGTGTTTAATTAAAAGGGAGAAAAATTCGAGAGATAAAAGGGTGGAGAAAAGAAAACAAAATTAGATTCTTGGTAGTAATTATACTCTATTGTTGAAACTTTCACAAAGTAAAAATATTTGGTTAGTAATTGCTATTACGCTAATTAAAAAAAAAAAAAAAGATAAGAAAGAGTGGAGATAAGATCGCTTTTAGAGTTAGATCAGTTGACTTGACTTTAGAGACCAGCAAGGACAATAAAGAAAGCAGCTGTGTTTCGAACAATAAAAATTATTATTATTGAAATTTAATTTTGCGGACTCTTTTCAAATGTATAGCGGCTAAAGTTATCACAACCTTCCCCTTTGGGAAATTGACCGCCACTCCATCTGAATGAAGCTATCGAGAGAGTTATGGAATGGAAGAAACGGATATTGCTAGCTGGACAACCAAAGGAACACTCATGGAATTCGCATATACAAGGACAAAGGCACGACCAATGGAATGTAAAACCTATGAAAATCAGGCCACTCCGCTCTGATCGATCAGGGTAATTATAAACTTTTAATTAATGAGAACTCTAAGTAAAGCGTAATAGAACTTTATCTTTAATTTAATTTTCATTTATTATGTTTATTACGAATGTTTCAACAATAGAGGGGGGAAAATAAATTTGTTTAATATTGTAATCTATTAATGTTAATTTTCGTTCAATATTTTTTATGAAATATTGGAATAACTGTATTTTAAATTATTTAATATCTATTCGATCTAGAGAGTAACAACAGGGTGGGGGTATAAAAGTGCATCGCCAAGTAACAGAGAACCTTGGGGCATTACTCGTTTGTTAGTAGAAAATAAGGAAAGAATTGAAAGTATAAGAAAACGAAAGACACTTATATGTTCATTGTAAGATTTTTGCAATTTATTTATTTACCAAAGAAAGTGGAGTTTAAAAATAAACTTCAGGAAAGATTAAAAATACTATAAGTCGTCTTATATACACGTCTGCTAGAATTCGCAGTATTAGTGTAGGCACGAGTAAATCTATGGTAAATATTTGGGAAGCATAATTAGAAAGTAAACAGAGGAAAAATCAGAAATTGTAAGTTAGTTCTTTCTGGATCGGATAGAATTATAAGGTTATTAATAATAAATAGTAGTAAAAGAAATTAAAAGTTTTTTTGTCCAACGTATTTTTGAATTCTTGAATTATTTATAATAATTAGTTAGTGTTCTTAAAGGAAAACCCCTGTGAGATTATAATCAAACTTTATAATCAGTGAATCGTAGTTCGAAAATAAATAAAGACCAGGTTTATGTAAAGTTACATGACCAGGTTCCAAGAGAGAAATCCTTGGTGGCGCCCTCGATGATGATTCTAATAACTAAAATTCAGTTAGTAGGGAAAGAAAGAAAGTTATTGTGTCACAGAGGAGTGAGGGGGGGAAAATTAGAAAATGGCGCTTCCAATGTGTCGGGCTCGTTAACAAGAGAAACGCCCAGAGATTAGAGTTAAAAGAGAGAGTAAATTTTTTTAGTAAGGGGGTGGATTTCAGATGGGATTACGGGGTCAGGACTCCATCGGGGGGAGTTAGTACTATAGGAAATAATTGAAAATATAACTCGAGTAAAAATGCAAGATGGAATGGAGATAATAATTTTCGAAGGGAAAAATGAGGAAACATTATTCGAACACATAGAAAGTTTAGAAGAGTGTTTTGATATATACAAGGTAGGAGAGAAGGTAAAAATAATCATAGCAAGTAGCTATCTGGAAGGCACAGCAAGAGAATGGTGGAGAACTATATATGAGAAGCCCGATAGTTTTAAACAGTACACTAAAGCTCTGATACGAAGATTTTGGAACATAGAAAGGCAAGAAAGATTACAAAGGGACGTAGAAACGGAAAAATATTCAAAAGAAAAGGGGATGGGGTATAGACAATTTTTCTTGAGACAAATGACGAAGTTAAGAAGAGTAATTGAATATCCGATTCCAGAATGCCAGATTATGAATATAATAAGCAGAAATATGCCAAGAAATATACGGAATAGGTTAAAGACGTGCATACACGAAGGGTTAGAAGAAGTCTTGGAAGCACTAACGGATGAGGAAAACATGCAGCAACAAGAAGAGGGAGAAGAAACACATCTCAAATTATTAAACATTATTATAGAAGAAGAAGAAAAAATTCAGACAATGGCAGAGCAAATGTGCCCTGTAATTGCAGTAAAATTACAGAGGATTGAAGTACAAGCTCTTTTGGACTCGGGAAGTCAGGTCTCCATAATCTCGAACAAAATGCTCAATCAAATCAGAAGTCAGAAGGGATCACTGCATACGTTACCATTAAAGAAATCGGAAATAACTATGGCAAATGGGAAAAAAGTCAAACTCGACCCCGTGCAAGTATATGGAGAAATACAAGTGGGAAAAAAAAATAATACAACATACGCTATTATCTATGCCAGGTTTAATAGAAGATATGATACTGGGGTCTGACTTTATGTATCAAACGGGGACAAAAATCAATTTTAATGAAAAGGTAGTAATAATAAAAAATGAAAAAGTACCCTTTAGTGATCGTAATAAACTAAGCAATAGGATAGCATGTGTGAGAGTAGATGATATTGATATGGAGATAGACGATAAAGTAAGCAAGTTAGAAAAGGATAATAGTGAAGGGAAAGACCAACTTAGAGAGATATTGCAGCGGCACAAACAAGTGTTTGCTATGAATCCTGGGATTATAAAGGGCTATACGCATCGTATCAAAGTAAAAACAGAGACTCACTTCCAGGGCAGGTCATACCCCATTCCAGTTAAATATAAAAGTGAAGTAGACAAACAAATACAACAGATGTAAAAATGGGGTATCATAAAAAAACAGCAATCCCCATATATAAATCCTCTGGTGATAGTAAAAAAAAAGACGGTTCAATGAGAGTGTGTTTAGACGCGCGTCAGTTAAACGCCATTACGATTCCTGATAGAGATGTGCCGCCGCGTATCACAGACTTACTATTGGAATTCCGAGAGAAGAAATATTTTTCGTCTTTCGATCTAACATCGAGTTATTGGCAGATGCCATTACATATAGAAGACCAAAAATACACCGCATTTAGATATGAGGGATATACATATGTGTTTCAGCGAGTGCCATTTGGGTTAGTTAACAGTGGGTCGGGGTTGCTTCGATGTTTGGACCAGGTGTTATCCGATAGGGTAAAACAACTTATTGTATATTATATGGATGACGTTGTTATAGCATCATGGTCACCTCAAGAACATTTGGAAAGTTTAAATATATTTTTTCAAGAATGCCAGCAGAAAAATATGACGATAAATCTAAAAAAAAGTAATATATTGCAAAAAGAAATTTTGTTTTTAGGGCATCTCGTTTGTGCTCAAGGAGTGAGACCTCATCCTGATAAGATTGACGCTATAAGTCGTTTTCCTCAACCTAAGAATAAAAAAACAAATTAGGTCATTCTTAGGCCTATGTGGTTTTTATCAGAGGTTTTACGAGAAATTTTCTGTAGACACGGAGGCACTTTTACAATTGCTTAGAAAAGAAAGCAGGTGGGAGTGGACTAAAAAACAAAGCGAGGCATTCAGCAAAATTAAAGAAAAGTTTAAAAAAAATGTCATACTCGCATACCCGGATTTTAATAAACCTTTTATGCTCCAGACCGACAGCAGTAAAGTGGGGTTGGGGGCTGTATTATTTCTAGAGAATAAAGAAAAAAAACCGCAAGTCTTGTATTTTTTAAGTAGAAATTTAAACTCTGCAGAAAGAAATTATACGACTACAGAAAGAGAAGCACTGGCCATCATATGGACGTTAAATAAACTTAAACATTTACTATTAGGATCCGAGATTATTATTATTACGGATCACAAGAGTCTAGAGTTTATAAATAAATGCTACTTAACAAATGATAGGCTTATAAGGTGGGCATCATATTTACAAAGATTTAACTACCGAGTGGTTCATTGCTCAGGGAAGGAAAATATCGTGCCGGACATATTGAGCCGAAATCCAGTACTGGATACAGGCCAAAATTTAACATTAGAGGGAGGACGGTTAACTCCACTTATAATAGATGCGGATATATCGATGGAAAGGGACATGAAGAGGATAAAAATTTTTCAGTCATCCGATCCCACATGCAAAAAGATAATACAACGTTACAATGATACTGACCTACGCAAGCAAACCGACGCAAAAAAAAATAACAATAGAATAAATCGGTATAAAATGATAAACTGAACATTGATGTTTCAGGTCAAAGAAGGAACCGATTACTGGAGAATAGTCATACCCAAAAGCTTAAGAATGTGCTTAATAAATTATGTACATAGGACATATGGACAGTATGGCGCACTTAAAGTAAATAAAATTTTACAGAGATGGTATTATTGGCCAAATATGTATAGGTTGATTATTAATACACTTCAGATGTGCCATGGATGCAGACAAAATAAACCGGTGAATAAAAATTATGTGGGAATATTGACTCCTATTATAGCCCAAAACCCAAATGAATTGTTGGCCATCGATTTTTATGGCCCATTACCTTTGTTTCGTCGATATAAATATATCTTGGTGACGTTCGATGTGTTTTCGAAGCTGGTACGGGTTTATCCATTGCACAAAGCCGATACAAAAAATTCTATTGCTGTGTTAAAGAAGAAACAATTCATTCAGGTGGGAAGACCATGTGCAGTTTTGAGTGACCATGGGACGCCATTTATATCCAGGGAATGGAAAAGTTGGATAAAACAGGAAAACATACACCATATCTTAATCTCTATAAGAAATCCCCAATCTAACCCATGTGAAAGGGTTATGAAGGAATTGGGAAACTTATTTCGGGCACATTTGAAGGAAAATCATAAACATTGGGTGAAAGTACTTCCTCAAATAGTGAAAATTATTAATTGCACGTACCACGAGTCTACGGGGTTTGCCCCGGAACGATTACATTACGGCCATCTGGAACCTTCTCTTCTCAAGTGTCGTTTGCCCCCCGAGAATGAAACAGTAGACATACGAAGTTGCACCAGAGAGAGATTAAAAAAAAAGCTGAACAGCGAAAGAAAAGAGGGAATAATAGTCCAGTACATTTTAAGATAGGAGATTGGGTTTATGTCAAAACCCAGCCTGTGAGTAAAATGAGCGAGAAGCAATATAAGAAAATTTTTCCTTTATTTGAAGGTCCGTACAAAATCATTCAAAAATGCGGTCCCAATGCATTCATGATTCTAGGAAAGAAAGGTAAGAAGGGAGCATATAATGCAAGATCTTTAAAACCTTGTAAGGGGGAAGGGGACAAGTCACCGCGGGGCAATTAAAGTTTTTTTTTTATTGTTTTTTTATGACAAATGGGGCAATGAGCTGATATTTTAAGTCAGCTCATATACATATAAGCTCACATATTTATAATTTGTCATGAATATTTTTGCAGTTAAATAGTTTGTAAAATGAAAAAAAGAATTAATTAACAAATGGTTTTGATTTAATGGAAAGGGTAAAAATTTTGAACTTTTATTTTGAAATAAACAAATAAAATTGAATATAATTTATAAAAAAAAAAAAAATGTTAAAAGTGTTTAATTAAAAGGGAGAAAAATTCGAGAGATAAAAGGGTGGGGAAAAGAAAACAAAATTAGATTCTTGGTAGTAATTATACTCTATTGTTGAAACTTTCACAAAGTAAAAATATTTGGTTAGTAATTGCTATTATGCTAATTAAAAAAAAAAAAAAAGATAAGAAAGAGTGGAGATAAGATTGCTTTTAGAGTTAGATCAGTTGACTTGACTTTAGAGACCAGCAAGAACAATAAAGAAAACAGCTGTGTTTCGAACAATAAAAATTATTATTATTGAAATTTAATTTTGCGGACTCTTTTCAAATGTATAGCGGCTAAAGTTATCACAACCTTCCCCTTTGGGGAATTGACCGCCACTCCATCTGAATGAAGCTATCGAGAGAGTTATGGAATGGAAGAAACGGATATTGCTAGCCGAACAACCAAAGGAACACTCATGGAATTCGCATATACAAGGACAAAGGCACGACCAATGGAATGTAAAACCTATGAAAATCAGGCCACTCCGCTCTGATCGATCAGGGTAATTATAAACTTTTAATTAATGAGAACTCTAAGTAAAGCATAATAGAATTTTATCTTTAATTTAATTTTCATTTATTATGTTTATTACGAATGTTTCAAAAATAGAGGGGGGAAATAAATTTGTTTAATATTGTAATCTATTAATGTTAATTTTCGTTCAATATTTTTTATGAAATATTGGAATAACTGTATTTTAAATTATTTAATATCTATTCGATCTAGAGAGTAACAACAGGGTGGGGGTATAAAAGTGCATCGCCAAGTAACAGAGAACCTTGGGGCATTACTCGTTTGTTAGTAGAAAATAAGGAAAGAATTGAAAGTATAAGAAAACGAAAGACACTTATATGTTCATTGTAAGATTTTTGTTTATTTATTTACCAAAGAAAGTGGAGTTTAAAAATAAACTTCAGGAAAGATTAAAAATACTATAAGTCGTCTTATATACACGTCTGCTAGAATTCGCAGTATTAGTGTAGGTGCGAGTAAATCTATGGTAAATATTTGGGAAGCATAATTAGAAAGTAAACAGAGGGAAAATCAGAAATTGTAAGTCAGTTCTTTCTGGATCGGATAGAATTATAAGGTTATTAATAATAAATAGTAGTAAAAGAAATTAAAAGTTTTTTTGTCCAACGTATTCTTGAATTCTTGAATTATTTATAATAATTAGTTAGTGTTCTTAAAGGAAAACCCCTGTGAGATTATAATCAAAGTTTATAATCAGTGAATCATTGTTCGAAAATAAATAAAGACCAGGTTTATGTAAAGTTATGTGACCAGGTTCCAAGAGAGAAATCCTTGGTCGCGCCCTCGACGACGATTCTAATAACTAAAATTCAGTTAGTAGGGGAAGAAAGAAAGTTGTCGTGTCACAATGGAAACAAATGTTCTAGAATATTTTAACATTATTTTGCTGATTTTATGATTATTTTATATCAAGAAAATTTTTTGAATAACCTTTAGTATAGATTTACAATCAACAAATCAATATAACAATGAGATAAGAGCCTGCCTTCCAAAGCACTGATTAGTTGATTGTTGTTCTCAACACAAAGGAATGTCTATCAAAATTTTGACAGTTCCAATAGTTTTCTTTTGATTTTTAAAGTGAAAACACATGTTTTAGAATCTTTTAATGTTATTTTGCTGATGTTGCCAATTCCAATGTTTTTGTTTTGAATTTCAAGTGAAAATCATTTTTACACATTTTAAATTTTTTTTCTGAAAATATTTGTAAAAATATAAATTATTTTACAAGAATGACTCAGATTTTGATAGAAAAATGTACTTTTACACAAAAGCAAATTGACAAAGAAATTATAACATTCAGCTGCAATTTAAATGGCCTGAAGATGATATACTTGGTGGAATAGTGAAGTTAAGACATCAAGTTCTAAAAGTGAAGATGTAGAAAGTGAAAGTACTGTATATCTAAAGAAGATTTGCAATAAATTAGGTACGTTTATTGTATTTATATTAGTTTCCATTTTAAGTACATGTATGTGGTTTAAATTTGGGGGTTAATTATTTTTTCCAATTTTTCAGATTTAAAATGGCTTAATTCAAAGACAGCTTAAATTTGAAGCAATATGGTATTCAAGAATATGTGTATATAAACAGATTTGTAATTATATAAGGGATTATATTTATCATCTAAATGGATTGTTAAATTTTTAGAAATATTTGAACTTTATATTTTTTCAAATACATTTAATTATTGATAATAGGATACTGGTTAGTACTAAATATGTTTCAAGTGATATTATGTTTTCCTCTTTTTTATATATTGCTGATCTAATCAATGGGAATAATAAATTTAATCCTCTAACTAACTAGATTATTTTGCTAAAAATAACAATCTGTAAAAAATTTTACATAAATGTTTTTGAGGGTTCTGATTTCTCCATTTTTTGTCCTTTTAAGAGCAAGGTTAGTGGAAAAATCAGGAGGACCTTCATAGATAAAGTATATCTATATTTGTTTATATAAATGCAATTTAGCATTATGCATACTTGTATGTGTATATATCTAATAATATTTTTATGTAAAAAAAATCCATTAATTTTTAAAATCAGTAAAATTACCTCACATTTAAATTTAATATTCTTTCTTTTCCTATTAGTAATTTTCAATAATAGCATTAACATTTCAAGATTTTTAATAATTCTACAAAATGTAATTGATATATAGAGAATGCTTAAGTACGATTATATTTGCGCCTGTGCATGATGTGTGTGAGCAAACAAAACATGCAAATGATGAATAATTATTTATAATGTAAAATAATAAATGTAAAACAAATAAAAATTTTACAATTTGATTTCACTTCATAAAGTATTGAATTTATTTATTTGCAAGCAAAGAAGAATGTATTTATTTACATAAAAAGGATAATCAAATTTATGTTTGAATTTGTTAAATAAAATATTTTTGACTCCTTAAATAAAATTATTTAATTAAAAACTTATTGTGACATAAATGATATTAATCTAAAATGGAGTGCTGTAAAAATTTTCTGATTTCAAACACTAATTTGAAACGAGAAAAATATTGATAGAAAAGAAAAAAGTTTTTATTTTATAAATTCTTAATTGCATCCATCACTAACTGTGACTAAATATGAAATGATAGAACCACTTTTAACCAACGCCTGGAACTGAAGCTTCCCTGAAATACCATTTTTTGTTAAAAATGATTGATTATCCTCAAATTACCATTCATTGGGGGGGGGGGGGTGGGGTTTAAAAATAAAATGTTTGAGTTAATTTGCGTTTTGCAATAGTTATTTTATAAAAGAATGTTTATAATGAAATTCTTAAAAATGGTTTCATAAAATATATAATGATTTAATAATTAACAAAATAATTAATGCTTATATTTTTCAAAGATTTATAACAATTCTTTTTTTACTTTTAATTTTGAAAAAAGAAAGAAAAATTATCATTACAATAATATTTTAGCATGGTTCAACAGAAAATAAATTATTAAATTGTATAGTTAGTTAAATGTCTTAGTCAAGAATATAAGTCATATTTATAGATTAAATAGACATATATGCATATATAAAAGGAATAAGTTAATTAATGAAAATATTTACTTTATACAAAATGTTTAAAAAATTGCTTAAGATATGTTTATTAATTGTTCTTTTATGCAAACCTAAAAGAATAAAAGCGTATATAAATATTTATGAAATATATATTTTGATTTTTTATGTAAATTAGGCGTATCATTTATCTTAAGACAAGAACTCATTTGTTATTGAATAAATCAGGATTAATGTTGCTTCTTGGCTTTAAATTTGGCCTATTTTTAATTTGGAGTCGTACAGAACAAATATGCTGTTGTTATTGTAATAGCTTCTGTAATAAAATATATTTTATTAAAATAAAGGTAATTTTATTTATTGGATAATATAAATGCATCATAAAAAATATTTTTAAGATAGCACTGGTATTGTTAGAAATGGATTTTTAACAAGAACCACTGACACTTCATGCTATAGCCTATTTATAACATCAGTGATTACACTATGTGATGAAGAAATATGCCCTTTTATATATCCATGCAGTCAAAAATAATATCAATGCAATCTTGATATTCATTTTTATCAGTTCTTTATTTAGAATAATGGCTATCATAAATAATCAATCCATATTGTACATAAAAAAGGGGTCACAACACAGAGCAATTTAGAAAATAAATGCATGTGTGAAAGGAGACTATTAAGCATGCTTCTTTTATATAATATTTTATGTTTGATCTTTAAGTATAATCAATATTAACAAGAATAATTAGATAATTATAAGTGGAAGACCAACTATAATTATTTTTTATATTACTATCTTTCATTAATATAGGAGATTTGAATACAGCCTCTCAAGCTCTCTTCAGCCATCTATCATAAACAGCTGATACACATAACCACACACATGTGAAAAAGATAAATGACTCCAATATATATATATATATATTGTGCTGAGCCAGCACTCTTCAATTGGTCCAGATCATCATCTCCAACATTTATATATAATCAAAACACAGTTTATATTAAGATATCAAATCTTCACACTTTAATGGACAGGCTTGAACCTATTCCTCTATTCAATTCTTCAGCCATCCATAACATTGAAAATCTTATTATGGAATGCCAAAATCCCTTGTTAATGTCAATATTATTGTCATGCCCATAGACATTCCATCTTCAAATTTTCACTGGTATGAATGGCTGAAGAGTTAGAGAGTGGAGTAGATTAAAATCTTCTCATTAAAATATTAAGATTTTCTATCCTTACTATAAACTGAGCATTGATTATGATGAGTACTAGTTCAGCATGAAATACATATATTGCAGATCATTTATCTTTTTTACATATGTGTGGTCATATATATCAATTATATGAGATAGAATTAGAGCTTGAGAATGTGTTCAAATCTCCTGTTGCATCTGGACTCCAGATATATAAAGTATATTTGTACTTAAATATTATCTTTCATTAAATATATTGTATTAATAAAATTTATTAACATGAATTGTTGCTTTTTAAATAATAGAAGAAAGGTCTTTAAAAGAAAAAAGTAGAAGACTTAAGTTCATCATTTTATTTATTTGATTTAGTTTATTATTCTTTATTATTTTTACTAAAATTATGTTTTAATATTTGTTATCAATAATTACATTATTATCTAAGTTAAGACAATTTGATAAAATAATGTTTTGACTTATTAGTTTCACCTTATGTATCCACAGATTGAATTCTGGAACAAATGGGGATGAAAGATCTGCAAGACGAGAAGCATTATTACTTGTACTTGCAAGGTATCCAATACATTAAGAATGAGCTATGGAGCTTTTTACTTCTATAAAATATATGTTCATTCATTAATATTTGTCTTTTAATATAATTATAATTTCACAGCATGTCATATATTTGATGCTATATATTATCTCTATTTATAAGACTGTCTACTTTAAATTATTCTTCCACTTAAAATAAAGTATATGTAGATAAAGATTTAAAATATGCCTATTCCAGGGCACACATTGGCATTTATTCATGGCCCTGATATATTAGTGCAGTATCAAAATAGAAGAATCTAAAGCTTATGATTTATTGATTGTGGTCTATTTTCTTATGAATTTCTAAGCACTAAACCATTTAATTTTTTTTTATTTATTTAAATATTTGTAAATATGGAAAATACTACACTACTTGAACCGCTACTCTGTATTCAAAAATATTTTTTTCATTTCCCAATATTTTCTTGTGGCATATTTTCTTCTGACAGCATATTGATTTTTTTGTCTAGTCATCTCACACTTTAAACTCTTATCTTATCATGTTTATCAATTTCACTTAATACTTTCTATTATCTATATTTATTTTTGTTTTCAACCATACATTATTTCAGGTTTCAATCTGATAGACATTATTTCAATTTTTCACATATATGCCTTACTTTATGCATGCTTTTATTTATAAATATAATTAAAAAAGGCAAATATCTTTTTAAAATAACTGTCTTCTAAATAAATATTCACTTTTATAAAAGTATAAGTGAAATTTTAAAGACTAATATAGCTTATTTATAAATTTAGTTTTTTTTTTTCTATATGTCATGGCATCAGCCAGGATGCGAACCCACAACCGTCTACAACCAACAACCTGCTTGCAAGGTGATTGCAATGACCTCTCGGCTAACAACGCTTGCTTATTTTTGTAGATTTTTTTTACAGAATTTAAAATAAAAATAATTACAACCTTTAAATTTTAACAAAAGAATCCACCCTTTAAAGCATCCAATATAAAGAATTTATTAAATAAAAATTTAATATGACAGAATGCCACATTATATTTTGGTTTATTAGTAATGAATGTATTTTATAGTAATGGGTGGACTTTACAGAGATCATAATTTATCATATTAAAATTCATTTTAAAGAAGTGTAACTTAGTTTCACATCAAGGAAGTTCAAAATTAACTCCTAAACATTTCTTCAATGATGTTCAACCATCATAAAAAAATATGAGAGTTATATGTAATCCATCAAACAAGTGGGGGGAGGGAGTGTAAAAACTATATTGTCTTTATTAAATATGCATTTAAAAAATATAAAGAGCAATACTATAATAACAAACTTAAGGCACCGAATAGGTTGAGATTTTTGAGTAAGTATTTATAGATAAATAATAAATTTTGCTCCATGTCAAGTGATTACATAAATGTTGACTACAAAAAAGTAATTCACTAAAATAGTGACTTTTCTTATGCAACTATTAATTCAACATTCGAGCGCTTTGATGCTGTTTAAAAAAAGTGGTTGTCATCTGATCCTTCGTGTCAGCCATGGGATGGTGCTATTTCTAGCTAAATTTCTAGAAATATGCCATTTTCACAGCCACACCCAAGCCTTTAAGCATTTTTTCTAAAATAAATCCTAGAAAGATTGTTAACTCAGAGTTAAGTTTTCTTTCTAAGCTAAAAGGTAGAGTGTTAACTTGGAGTTAAGTCTTCTTTCTATGATAAAATCTAGAAAGAGTGTTAACTCGGCTTAGCGGCTAACGGTGTGACTTTTTCCGATGCTAAAAGCAGAGGAAAATGCCATAGTTGTTTGTGTCATGCACTATATTGTAATGCTGTGTTATGTATTTTATGTAACAATATTGTACGAGGGTGTGTTAATTTGATCGTGTCAAAATTATTTAAATTTTCATTGGGGCCTTTTTTTTAAGATGAATTGATGTACTGTTACCTTTTAACAATTTTAACAGTGTCGTGATTGTTCCTCGTAAAGCTGTAAGCCTCCTAAATTCTCAATTAGGGTGAGGTAGTGTAAAATTTTTAACGATTACACTTTGAGTCATGTTTTAGTGAGAAATTTTCCGAGACCAAGAAGATAGCTAATTCCAATGCAGAAAACTTGAAAAGATGGGAATTGCCAGACATGGAAGCCGGCGCTGGAATATTTCTACAGCAGAAAAAAAAACATCCTGCTGCTGAAAGAAAAGATTGGATTGTGCGGCAAATATATGCAGATTTGAGGTCCAAAAACATCTTTTGACTTTCATTTGTAAGTCTCGTGGTTGCCGACAGAAAGGTTCACTTCGTAAAGGCAAGCTTGTTGAGGGATTCCAAATGGCCTTCATCAAATGTAAAAAATAAAAGAAGTAACTTCAATTTTTATTTAAACATACATCCCTTCTTCTCCCAATAATTGTTGTCATCAGCAATAACCCAAATGTCAAATAAAAGAAGTAACTCAAATTTTTATTTAAACCTAGCCCAAAAACCTCTCTTCTCCCAATAATTGTTGTCATCGGCAATCAAACGGTCAAATAAAAGGAACGTCATTAATTATTCTTTAATCGTATTGAAAAAAAAACCCTCCCACTAATTGTTGTCGGCAATCAAATGTAAACCAATCAAAATAAGACCATAAATTATTAGTTAAACATAACCCAAATTACTATTTAAACATATATTGAAAAAGACTCGCTCTTGTCAATAAAAATTAAAGAAACAACAACTATTATTGTCCCATTGTCAAACCGAATATTATTTGGGAAAACCCAAATAATTTATAAACGAAAAAAAGAAAGTCAAATCGGTTGTCAATCAAATGGTAACCGATAAAAGTAACTTAAATTTTGATTTAAACATACACACAAACAAAAATAAAATGCAAAACCCTTTCTCCCAATAATTGTTGTCGGCAATCAAATGTAAAAAAAAAGTAACATACAATTATTCTTTAATAATACACAAAAACACCCCTCCCACTAATTGTTGTCAGCAATCAAATGTAAAGCACTAAAAGTAAGGTAAAGCAATTATTTTTTAAATGTAACCCAAATTACTATTTGAACATACACCAAAAAAGACCCGCTCTTGTCAATAAAAATGAAAGAAACAACAACTATTATTGTCCCATTGTCAAAAATATTAGGTTTTTGGGAAACCAAAACCATAATTTATAAACGAAAAAAAAAAAAGAAAGTCAAATCGGTTGTCAATCAAATGTAACCGATAAAAGTAACTTCAATTTTTATTTAAACATACACAAAAAAACAACCCCTTTCTCCCAATAATTGTTGTCGGCAATCAAATGTAAAATAAAAGGAAGGTAAATTAGTATTTAATCATCACCCAAAAACACCCACCCCTCTCACTAATTATTGTCAGCAATCAAATGTACACCACCACTAAAAGTAACGTAAACTATTCTTTAAACGGTTACACCCTTCTCCCAATAATTGTTGTCTACAATCGTACACACAAAAAAACACCCCTCCCAATAATTAGTGTCAGCAATCAAATGTAAACCAATCAAAGTAAGACCGTAACTTATTATTTAAATGTAACCCAAATTACTATTTGAACCTACACCAAAAAACACCCTCTTGTCAATAAAAATTAAACAAACAACAACTATTATTGTCCCATTGTCAAAAATATTTATTTGTAGAACCAAAACCATAATTTATAAATGAAAGAAAGTCAAATTGGTTGTCAATCAAATGTAAACCAATAAAAGTAACTTTAATTTTTATTTAAACATACACACACACACATGAAAAAAAAAACCCACTTCTCCCAATAATTGTTGTTGGCAATCAAATGTAAACCTATAAAAGTAACGTAAATTATTATTTAATCGTACACAAAAACACCTTTCTCACTAATTGTTGTCAGCAATCAAATGTAAACCTATCAAAGTAACGTAAATTATTATTTAAAGATCCATCCAAAAAACCCATTCTCTCTTGAATTTTGGAAATCCAATTTTACAAAAACAGTAATACTATTTAAAAAAAACATAAATTACTATTTGAACACACACCAAAAAAGACTCTCTTGTCAATAAAAATTAACAAAAACAACTATTATTATCCCATCGTCAAAAATATTATTTGGGAAAAATACTTCAGAAATGAAAGAAAGTAAACTTTGTAAACAAAAAAAAAAAAGTCAATATTAATAGAGAATCGCTAGCCCGGGAACATTATATTAATGTGTTTTTGGTTAGAAATTGCACTATCCTGCGGCTGACACGAAGGATCAGATGAGAACCAAAAAAGTTTATAATAAATACGTTTTGAATCAAGCTTAGCATTGTCGAAGCCTACTTATGAACCATATTCATCAGCTCTTACTGATTATACATTTCTAGGCATTAAGTTTATGGAATTTCCTTTACTATTTAAAAATAATATTCGAAAAATAAAATGAGAAATTGTGTTTAAAACATAAACAGTATTTAAATAAAATAATTTTTAAATAATCTAGTAAAGGATAAAGGTTTCTACAGTAACCTCTTAGAGAAATAATAAAGAAAAAAATATTTTTCATCAAGTTAACCAACTACTACATGACAAAAGTTCATCTTTGGTTTATTTTCTATCGAGGGTCAAATATATATTGTAACTCAGTGCCTTTGGCACTTGGTCTTCATTTAATATTATGTGTATATAATATATATTATTCCTAAAAAAAAAAGTAAAAGTAATAATATTTAACTAATAAAGTGTGCTATCCATTTTGCCTAGCTATAGTTTGTGTTAGTTAGCCAATATTATTCTAATGCGGTATCATGTTTATAAATTGAGATTACTCTAAATAAAATGTTGTTATAATGGCAAGCTAATATAATTTTAATAAGCTGTATTTAGTTCTAAATAATTGTATATAAAAACTAGGCTAGATAAAGGATATAATAGCATTATTATAACAATAATTTAAAATCAGTTATTTAAATAGTTTATTAAAAATGTAGTATAATAATTATAAGTAAATAAAGTTATTTAAAAAAAAAGAAAGTTCATATGTGTGTGTACATGAAAAATTTGTATGCTTGAATTCTTATTTTTAAGTTTTTATAGAAGTATTTTGTAAAAAAATCAGTGTTCTAAAAAAATAATGTTTACAGAAAAAAATTTAACATAAATGTCAGTTAATTAATAATTAAAATAATATCTTAGAACTTCTGATAAGTTTATTTAAAAAAAAAATATTTTTGATTATAATCATAAATAAGTATTGATTGTTTTGGTATTTTATTTATTGTTTTGATTTATTAAACTGTCTTATAATTCATAACCTTAAAAACCACATGATTATTTTTATATAATTTTTTTTTTTTATTGTTGTTGTTGTAAATTGAGTGGCACCATAGAGGTCACTAAGGGTCAATGGGATGTACTTAATGAGGTCAACACCTATTAGAAAATTGCTAAAAATAGTCAGTTCATTTTTTTTAGTTAGTCTGCCTTCATCCTATCCTCTGTCCACCTAGAATCATCTGACACTGGAGGTTTAATAGTGTTAATTTTTTTTGTAAATATTATTATTTTCTAGTACAGTAACCAATTAACAATACCATGTTACTGCAGTCTACAATGCTGGGGTAAATATTTTTTAAGACATTCTATTTTATGATTTCTACAATCATAAACTGTCTATAATTATAATTTAATGGGTTCTGAGAAAATTTAGATTTTAGAAAAACTTAAAATGGCAAGTTTAACAATTATTGACTTATCTAAACCAAGAAGAATAAGTATTTTCAAAGTTAAAAGTAAATATTTATTTATTTATGTTTGTCTACTAATATTTATCTTGGTTAAGAAAAAAAACTTTAGTATAAAGTACTTTAAATAGAAGAACTCTAAAAATTTTGCTGTGTCTGTTAATAATGGAATGCTATGGACATTGTTGATTTATTTAGTTAATTTATCAGTGTTTGGAGAAAATATTGGTATGCTGTATATTTTAAAAAAATTATCTACATGTTTTTTTTCTTCACAAATAAGAAGGAAATGAATTATTTAAAATAAAAGTTAAATGAATGTGTTCTATAAAAAAAAAAAAAACTAATTGAAATAAAAGAGAGAATTAAATGCATGCATTCTTTGAGGAAAGAAAATAAAAAAAATATTTGAAATTAAAAGCTAAAATTGTGAAAACAGCTTAATAAGTCTTTATTGTCCTGACAATAGAATTAAACATTTTTTTAATATAATGTGCTTTACGAAAAAAATATAATTGGAGTCTAAAAATTTTCAGTTATTTCCAAATCAACTGCAGTTATTATATTGTAATTTATAAAAAATTGGCCAATCTTCAGTAATGGTCTTAGCTAGCTAATTATATGTGTAGTCTTAAATAATATTCATGCTTGTTTCATGTTGTAAATATTTATCTGTGGATCTGGTATTTGTCATTGAAGTTAAAATTTATTTAACTTTATGTCTACTATATTTCTTTGAATGTTACAACTGCCAAGAAAAAAAACTTTTCATTGAATATAAAAATGTGTTTATTATTTTCAGTGCCTTGTGTTTGGCAGAATGTGGTTGGATGACAACTCTTTGTCTGGCCAGACAGCTCAGCAGTGAAATAGTTCTGCTAATGAGGTAATGTTTTTTTTAAAAAAGGGTTAATTGGTAAAATTTTATTGTTTTATAATATTGATTTATGTTAAGGTTTATATTTATTATGTAATATTTTAAGTGTTTTATAGCAACAATGATAGATCTTACTACCATTATTTTGAGTCAAGTTTATATTTGATATGAAGTTATATCGACAAAATATATTTGGTTTATTTTATATGCAACTGGATATATTAACCTTGCATGCTGAGTATTTAAAATATATATTATATATTTTTAAAGAGGAACAGTGTTTTAAATTTATTAGAAATGATTATTTTAAAAACTTATGCTATAACAGCATATTTTTCATTCAAAGTTTCAACAGAATCTACATTTCATTAATTAATTGATTTATTAACAGTTCTTTATTTTAATATAAGCTTTTATGCTATACATTGCTGTTGAATATTACTTGCTTAAAGTTAAATTTATTATAATATTTTGCATATTCTGTTCAGTCGCTTAACTGAGATGTGTGTTTTAAATTCATTGTTTTCAGATATTGATAGAAGTGTGCATTTTGATATTATTATTAGTGTCTTTCACTACCTTGCCTAAGTTTAGAGTTAATAAATGCTTAATATCATTGTATTTTGATATTATGTGTTGTGCTTTGCAGGATGGAAGTGTGATCCCTATAGTGCATTGTATTCTCTATGAGTGAATTGTTTTTATATGATGTTTTTATATAGCTAGTATAGCTTAATCCCATGAGAGGATTATATTTTAGTGTGTGTTCCTTTTCCTTAGATGGTGAGACAAAGTCCACACCTACATTTTTGCCTGAGAGATATGCCTAGAAACCACCAATACTTTTAATGAAATATTTGTCCTGGAGAGGTTATTCAGTATTTGTTCCTCATGTGAGTTTAGAATGTTTTTCTACCATAGAAGGTATAGATTATTGTGTTCTATTTAGAAGTTATGGCGAGGATAGATGTTAGATTTGAGGTGTTTGTTCCTCAAGGTGCACTTTATCATTAATAGTGCCTTGGTGATTTGGATCAATATCTGTATTGTGCTACTGAGCCTTGCTAGTAGGTCACAAGCAAACAAATTGAATAGAATTAATTTAAAACTGTGTATTTTAAAACAGTTATTAAGAAATTATTTTCATCAGTAGCTGAGAAATATTTTTCACTGAAATTGTAAGTTATTCATAGTTAAAATACCTATTACTATCTTTATGTGAACATTATGTTAAGTATTAATTTGTGTGTATGACTTCTGATGAATGACCCATATCCATTCATAATTTATTTTAATTACAAGTTAGAATTTAGTCAACTCAGTAACGATAAAGTTTAATAGTTTAAAAGAGAGTACTATTCAAACCCAGTTCATAATAGTTAAACAAATAATATTTATTTCTGTTTGTGTACTTCATATTATAATAAAATAGCTAGTTGATAATTTAAAGCAAGGGATTTATTTTACCGATCTTTTATAAGACTTAAATTGAAGCTGTTATTATTTGTCTATTTCACCTTAAGCGTTTGTTTAATGTAATTTCCCAA
Source organism: Epiperipatus broadwayi (assembly GCA_028023455.1). Taxonomy (NCBI): domain Eukaryota; kingdom Metazoa; phylum Onychophora; class Udeonychophora; order Euonychophora; family Peripatidae; genus Epiperipatus; species Epiperipatus broadwayi. The sequence continues at coordinate 225,529 of JAQFVV010012521.1, read as the reverse complement.
AATTTTTAAATCAGTGTAGTAATATATCATTGTATTAATATATCAGTTGTACATTGCAGATAGTTATTTCAATTTAATATTGTAATCCTAAATTATAGGAATAGATTATTTTTAGTTATATTCTTGCAAAGAACAGCTATATGTAGTTACTCATTTGTGATAACAACATTTATATTGGTTTGTAGCATTTAATACATTTTGTATACTTTTATTTTATTCTGTGTTATTAATAAATTATAGTATTTTATTCAATCTTTGTTTCAGTTTCTTTTCTATATGCAAAGTATATGTGTGTTTGCAAAATTTTTGCAAAACATTTTTTTGAGTCCTAAATCATTTCAAACTCTAGAAATCAATACCCCAGATAAGCAAATTTATGCAGATCTTAACATATTTTTTTATACTAGTTTTATGAGAATTGTAAACTTCAAATTAAGCATTTATTTAATAGTGAAATAAATTTTATTTCAAGTTATTAACTCTGACTGCACATTATTCCATTTATGTTCCTAATTAAATTAATGAAATAATTAGTTTTAATTAATTTATTGCATTGTCAAGGATGATGGAGGTATATAAAAGGTTCCCTTGTCTTTCTATTATTCTGGCTGATATCTTGGATGAAAGGGTGATTTATTCTAAATTTTATGCAATTATTTTGTTTTGGTATTAATTATATTATCATTACTTTAACTAATTATAATTGTTGTTATTATACGTTAGGACACATTAGCTTTTAAGGGAAGTGAATGTTTCCTATAGCCTATCAGAATGTCAGTCATATGTGATAACACACTATTGTAGAGTACTTTCCAAAGATATATAAAAGAAGCCTCAGATCATCATCATTATTATTATTTTTTATTTAAAAGGTATCAATTATTATTGTTATTATAGTTATGTTGTGGCATAAACGAGTTTTATTTTCAATTGTATCATAAGAGATGTACTCTTCATTTTCATTTTATTCTGTAAGAGTAAAGTTTATTTCAGATCATAGTGGCAAATGATTTACATAGCATTCTATTTTAAAAGACATTAGAGAACCAATAAGAAAGCATTATTATTATTTGAAAGTTCAAAGGCTTATAACTCAGAGAATGTGTTTTTGATAAGGGGAATGTTTTTATTTTATTCTAAATTATTAATTAGGGAATTATGGCAGTTTTCTCTCTCTTCCCAAGTTATTTATTTTCCTTATAATAATTTATGTTATTATTTGAATTTCTTTCTTTATCTTAACTGCATATCTCTGCAGCTGAATTCTTTATAACTAACCAACCACTGAGCATAGCCCAAGTTTTAGTATTACAGATCTATAGTTGTTTATAAGAGTAAGAGTCCTAATATATGTTATTTATTGTTAGTATATATTAAATTTATTGATGTTCGTTTTACAAGAGTTACATCAATATGTTATTTGATGTATTTATCTTCATTTGATTAGGTTAGAGATGACGCCTCAATTTAGGAGCATGACAAATCATATTGAGTTCTCATTTTTATTAGGTCAGAGTTGGATGCCCAACTATAGAGGAATTACTATGATTATCGATTAGTATCAAAGGTTAGAATATATATAGTAATATTGGGTGTTTAACAGAGATTACCTGTGTGTTGGCTATCTGAAAGAGAAATTCTAACATTAATTAGAATCTTAAAAGAAGTTGAATTTTGCTTATCCTATATTTTTAAAATTATATTATTTGCATTCGAATGAAAACTCTGTGATTATAAAAATATAATATTAAAAAAAAAAAGATTGCAAGATTATAATAATAATAAATATATAATTTGTGATTTGATTTTTTGACTTTGTTATATGTACCTAAATGTGTGATTTGCTTATGTCTGGGTATGTGTTTAATAAATTGCATACAATATTCATATATATCAAGGGTGGCCAATTTTTTTGAAAGCATGTCCGCAATGGAAAATTTTAATGGGCATTGCAATGAAGAAAAACCGTGTCATGTTATCGAAATGTATGATGACATTGCATAATATCAATTGTTTTGTAATATTTTTTTCTAGATTAAATTTACAAAGAATATGTACTTACCTTTGCAAAGATGGTCAAAATCCGATATTGGGCATTGGTTCGAATCCCATAGAATCTTTTTTTAATTTAAAAAATTAATTAAAAAAATAGTGTTTTAGTAATTATTTATTCAATTAAGGTTGAATTTTTTAATATTTTTTATAAAATCATAATTCTAAAATTTAGTTTTTGAACACAAACTCCTAAAAAACCTATTGATATCATTTTTTTTTATAAATTTATTTACAGCGTTTTACATTTTTTAAATAGAAATATCTCTAAAAAATATCACCCCCCCACCCACCCCCGAATATTACCATTTTATTATTAGCATATTTTTTTACATACTAAAACATTATTGTAGGAGTTGGAAAGGGTTATAATTATTTTTTAATTAAATGTCAATCAAATTCATTTTTTTGGTGTTATTTTTTTTTTAGAGTATAATTGTTATTTACTCTTATATTCCCCCCACTGAATCTCTCTTCATCAACTATTTTATTTTATAAAATAAAGAAAAAGTTCTATTTTTTTCATCATAATATTTCTTTGAGTTTTTCCTGAAATTTTTTTATATAAAAATAACAATAGATAATTCCAAAACCTCAATATATTAAAATTAATACCTTGGATTCTTGATTCACTACACATATGAATATAACTATTGTCTTCTAAAAACAGGTTTATTTGTGTTTTGTTTAATGTTAATTTTACCATCTCTCAATAATTAATATTGGTTAATAGTAAATAATTTTAATAAAATTAAAAATTTATTCTTTTAATTTTCAAACTAATAAAATTTTAAAAAATGATTCTATGACATTCAAACCAGGGACCCGATACCAGATTCCAAACAAAGAGATTGCTAGAAACCGATAAGATAAAATAACATTAACATAATTAAATTGAACTATTATACATATAATTATAAAAATAATTTATTTATTTAACAAATTTATTAAAATAATATGTTTACTTATATAAACTTTATAACAGTAATCACTAATAAAATTCTTATATGCACTTTTTAGACCATTTTATTTGCTAAAATGTTCAAGTTGCATAAACGGTCACATCTTTTTTGCATATTTTGCATTTATAAATTGTATCTAAAATAATTTCATCCAAAGCCAAGATGGGAAAAGTTAACATATAAAATTCCAAATTAGTAACAAACACTAATAAACAAAAAGATGGATTAAGTATCAAATTAAAAGTAACATTCATGAATGATATTAAAAAGATTAATATTAAAAACATCATATATCAAAATCATTTTTTTAAAAATTACAATTCTCAAAAAAATGTTCTTACATATAAAACAATGCAATATTTTACTCTAATCACATCTATAGTCAGTCAGCTTGAGTAATCATTAATTTTTAGATGGTAGCACATTTAAGTCATTGATTATTCAAGCTTACATATATACATGGCATTAGAAAAGAAAGCTGCACTTATTTTATTATATATTGCATAATCTAAGGAATTAAGTGATTCACTGTTATTTTATATAAAACATTTATAATATCAGATTTGCAAAGTACTATAATTGCTCTTAATAAATAATATTTCTGTAGTATAATTTCACTACACCATTATCACACAAGACTGGAGACTGGTTTGTATTCACTTTTAAAAACTCGTGGAAGGGTATAATCATAAACATATAACCAAAGATATGTGATTAAATCCTTCCACAAGGGGTTAAAAGCAGATAGAAATCAGTTTCTACCTTGTGTGAGAGTGGTGTATACAAATTACATTACAGAAATATTATTCATTAAGTGGATAGTGGATAATCTATTCTCATAAATGACTAATAAAAGTTGTTAATATCCTATTATTGTTCATTTACAATACTCTCCTGTTATTTGTTAGTAGTTTTATCTTTGAGTTAAAATTAGACAACCACACTTGAATATTATTTTGATCTTTAAAAAATGATATACATTAAAAATTTAAATCCAATAATGTTTTGATTTAGCATTATAATTAATAAAAGCAGACATCTGTTTTACAAATAATATTTAATTTACAATAATTTTACACAATCTATCAAGACCCTCCATCAAAAATTAATGAACTAGAATTTACAAATGATCATTTAACTTTTTTCATTTCTTTTGTTTTTTATACTGTTCCTTGTCACTTTTCTTTTCTTTTTGATTTTCATTTTGTTTATATTTACTTTTTTCATGCTGATTTTTGGACACTTTTTCTTGCTTTTGAGATTTATCTTGCTTTGCATTGCCTTCATTTTTTTTACTTTTTGATTTTTTGTTCTGCTGTTGGTTTTTATCTGATGCTTGTTCATTTTGTTCTGTTGCTACTTTTTGATTTTTATCTCCTTCATTATTTTGACTGTTTGATTTACTGGATTTTTTTTTCTGTTTTTGGTTTTTGTCTGATGCTTGTTCATTTTGTTCTGTTTCTACTTCTTCTTTTGCATCTACTTGATTTTTTTCACTTTTTGATTTATTAGATTTTTTTTTCTGTTTTTGGTTTTTGCCTGATGCTTGTTCATTTTGTTCTGCTTCTTGTTTCAAATTTACCTGATCTTTTTGAGTTTTTGAGCTTTTTGACATTTTGTTCTGTTCCTGATTTTTATCTGTTTTTTTCTCATTTTGTTCTTGTTCTGTTTCTGTTTTATCGACTTCAACTTTCTGCTTTTGACTTTTTTCTTTTGAAACTTGTTCTTTATGTTTTACATGTTTTTCTTGCTTCTGAGTTTCTTTCTGCTTGACTTGTGTTTCTTGACTTTTTTTATCTTTACTTTGTTTTTCATTTGCCTTTTGTTTAACTTGAGATTTTTCATCAACTTTTTGTTTTTGCTTAACTTTTTCTTGTTTTTGATTTTCCTGAATTTGTTTTGCATCAACTTTGGACCTGTGTGACTTAGATTCTTTTTGCTTAGTTTCCACTTGTTCTCCTATTTCCTCAACTACTTCTTCCACCATTTCTTCTTCAAGAATTGGAATTGGGTCATTGTCAGGATTCTCAGAAAGAAGGCTAGCTATTTCTAATGCTCTCCCAACTTTTTGCAAAGTTGCTTTATCAAAATTTTCATTTAAAAGAATATCTGCTTCCTAAAAAAAAAGAAAATTAAAAAACATTCACATATATTTATATTTAAATAGCTATTAAAAAGTATAATATTTGAATAAAATGAATAGTTAAACATTTTAAGCACTCGTGAGAATTTGACACACACATGTCACCAATAGCAATAATCACCATATTATTTTGTTTATTTTTTAGCAGCACATTGATTAATTTAGTTTAATCTGCAAATTCTAGCTAATAATAGCTAAATGCATATTAACCAACCAAGCTTAGATAGCTAGCAATATTTGGGGTCAGTTAGTAATTAAAATAAATTGCCTTTTTTTTTTTCAATCTAACATAACTAACTCTTAAACAAGGTAAAACTCTTTCCATACAGAAATGCCACCCTGTGCCAACTAGAGTAATCAATGGATGCCAGAAGGCTTGTGCATAAAATCTCTATCTAGTGCCTTCTCATCCAATATCCCCAGATTAGTTTCTGGCTTGTGGCCTTCGTTTGAGGAGTCTTGGATCTGAGAGTACTGCACCTAGATCTTAGGATCTAATGCAACCCTCCAGCACCCACCTTTTAATTCTACTTAACTACAAAACTATGAGAATCAAATTGAAAACAATAATATTTTCAATCTAAGCTCAATAACTTATATAGTCATATGGGTCTGACCTCAGTTCAGCACCCATACATTTTGGTGTCTTTGGCTCTTTAACAACCATAGCCACCACTATTCTATTAGGCAGGATTGGTGTTAAACCAGTAAGCATCACATGATCACCATCTCTTATATTAGCACATAATTATTATTAAACAAGGCAAAACTCTCTCCATGCAGTACTGAGTTCAGACCCATATGACTATATAAGTTATTGAGCTTAGATTGAAAATATTATTGTATTTTCAATTTCATTCTCATAGTTTTGTAGTTAAGTAGAGTTAAAAGGTGGCTGCTGGAGGGTTGCATTAGATCCTAAGATCTAGGTGCAGTGCTCTCAGATCCAAGGCTTCTCACTGATGAAGGTCACAAGCCAGAAACTAGTCTGGGGATATTGGATGAGTAGGCACCATTGATTACTCTAGTTGAAACAGGGTGGCACTACTGTATGGAGAGAGTTTTGTCTTGTTTAATAACAATTATGTGCTAGTATAAGAGATGGTGATCATGTGATAACTAACTCTTCTGAAACAAATCATACTAGAAATAATGCTATAATATTTGTTAATCTAATTATGTTTTTGTCATCATTTTAGATAATTTAATAATGTCAAAAACATGTAAAGGTTTATAATATATCTCATATTGAAATGCTAATAATAAATTGAATAAAATGGTGGTACATATGATGTAATAATTTTTTTTTTTGCATGATAACATCACATCAATTTCTTTTTGGGCAGAGAACTAAACATTATTGTATCACTATTTTATAAGCTAATAAGATTTTTTAAGGTTATATATATGAAAAACAAATGACACTTTTTGAAAACTATTAATTTAGCCAAAAATAATACAAAATTCATTACCAGTTTGTAATGAATTTTTATTACTTTTGTCATCTAGAATTGGTAATTTGAAATGTTATAATTTCTTGTATGGTAAACTAGTTTAGATTTAGGCTTAATTATATATTCATATTGTAATGGAATAAATATGTATTAAAAGTGATTCAAAGAACAAAACATAATATGTAATAGTTAGCCTATGAGGTGGATAGTGGATAATTATGAATAAAACAAAATAAATAAACTGATTAACATATTTATTAACACGTAAATTAAATAATATATTCTAATAATTCCACAACTATGTTGGTAGCACCAGAGTTAAAATAAATAAACTGGAAAATGGGGTAAATGTATGTAATGTACTCGAACAAATTACAATATCCCAAATTATATCAAAATATTATAATAAATCTTTTATGAGAAATATCTTTAGTTATCATTTTATGGTGACATCACTATTAATTGAATGAATATCATCATCATAAATAAATTTATTCTACATTATAATAACATTGACTATTAATTCTTTAATTTCTATAATACAATTATCAGAGTGTATCAGATAGACATGAATGCATAAATTAATCACTTTATATACATGCAAACAAGAGTTAGATCTTTAGACAGGGTTTTAAAATCAATGAAGCAGTAAACCATACATGCAGTGCATCTTATAATATTTTAAGTTCAATTCAAGAATATTAACTTTACTCTCAGCAATAAGGTTATAACTCATTATTTTTATATCACAGGTTCAATTCTGTATAAAGAGTTAAAATTGAGATCTGCATGAGAAAACACATTTTAATAAATTACCACATTTAAAATATGATCAGACAGTTTAGATTTGGATCATCATCATCAGAATGTTATATCAATGATGTCATATCCCTTAATAAATCTATCTGCAAATCAGATGCATGCTTAAATACACAGACGTAAAATATATCAGTACATACTAATATATAGTGAACTAATCATATGCCAGACTTCCTCTGCACCATATAAAATATATCACTAATAAAAATAGTGGGCAATGCATATCAGTATATAGCATAATAGTAGGAATACCACACCAGAGTCTATAAACTAAAGATATGGCAATATCAAATACAATTAGCCTTAATTGAGCTTTTAATAACATATTCATGTCTGTCACTAATATTGATAAGCACATCTTAAGCTCAATATCTCTAAATAAATAACAAATAAAACCATACATTTAAATTAATAATAAATTTCAGAAAGTTATAACAATGTAATGAATAAAATTTATAACTGCTTTATCTCCACGAATGTAATATATATATATATACAAATGCAAGAACTGTATTAAGAGCAAAGTATTATTAACATTAACAATACTATAGTGCTTAGCATGCTTTAGACTAATAATTATCATAAATGTAGCAATGCTTGTAACAGAGGTAAGAAAGTAAGACCCTGTTTAAAGGCTAAAAAATTAGCATATTGTCTGCATAATTCATTAATTAGTTAGAGCAACTCACTTTTTGGAAAGGGGAACATAGGATTCTCTCCTATTGATGGCATAATTGTTCTTGGAAATATGCCAAACCTCCTTGGCTTTTTTCTTGACATCACTGCATTCTGAGCAAACTCTGGGCTCAAATCAATGGCCAGAATTACTGAAATGCTAAAAAAACAGATTTAGCATCTGAATGTGTTTTGCCCAGTATACATGTATTTATGATGAGCCAAACAAGTGGACAGGTTAGTCCAAGATTCACCATAGAAAACAGATGGGCATGAAGAATCCTGGCATTAAATTTTATATACAATTTGAGAATGAAGATCCAGTAGTAGTCTAACTTTTGAATTATTGATTAACCAGTACAAAAGGGAAGAAGTTACAGAGTCAAACTCAGTGGTTGAGAGTGATAATTTTATGAATCAAATAAATAACTTTGGGTATGTAGAGGTGGGTGCCACATTTTATAATAAAAGTTCTTAAGTTTGAATGAGAGATGAAAACTTAAATCCAATATTGCACAGGTTTGATATGTATGTGTCAATATTGTTTTTATTGTCAGATTCACATTTACAAAGATAAAAGTTTCTGAATAAGAATGCCTTAAGCTCTGCAAGTTTGTGCACTGATGGTGTAACAGATTTCAGTTGTATGAAACCACATATGTGGAGAGATTTGATGAGTATTTTGTAGTTGAGATAGCCCATGTTTTGTTAAACATGCAAATCGAAAAATTTGATGCTATTATAATTGTCATTTTCTCAAATTCATTTCAATGATGAAGCAAATGCGAGATCCTGTTGGATTTGAGTGATGAGAGAATTGAAAATGCAAATGAGGGTATAATCAACATATCATAGTTACAGCAATGCATTGCTATGTTTATGATGATTATCAGTCAAAAGCATGCCAAGCACTACAGTATTGTTAATGCTAATAAAGCTTTACTCCTATTACAGTTTTTGTACTTGTAGATAAAGTTATAACAAATATTTAATCATTTAACACATATAAAATGAAGTTTGAAGAAAAATTTAAATTCAATTCATCCATGCTAACTAACAATCTTAATTGTTCATTCACTCTCACCCTATATTCACGTACTATTATGAATTTATATAAGATTATTGTGTCATTTAAGGTAGAATTGTTTATATTTTTAATATGAATTTGATAACTTCACTAAATTATTTTTTAATAATGCTACCTATAAATAAACTAATATGAAGCTTTCATTCTCTAAAAATAAAATTACAATATTTTTTTTAAAACCTAAATATTTAACTTATGATTGTTATACAACATTTAAAACACAACAACAATCATGTATATAGAATATTGCCTTATATTAAAAGATTATCCATAATTTTAAAAATTTATATTAAAATTTACAAATGATTTATAAATAAATGGAGGTTAATAGCACACCATTTTAATTTAAATTTTAAAAAAGTTTGAATCGTAAACTTAGAGCATTCTTTAGTTTATTTTCAGAACTCTGACATACTTAATCCAGATATTGACTAGTAATCTTTTATTCTTATATATATATATATTAATCTTCTATATAACATTTAATATTGACAATCTCTTTTAAATGTAATTCTTTTTTTAACTTATCAATTTGCTGTAGAAGGTGAGACGATCCATATTTATTCTAAGACATTTTGAAGATTTTCGATACAAAGTTAGTTCCTACTTTCAAAAAGGATCTTGTTATGTTAATTTTCCATGAATTTTATGATTGGTAATGAAGCTAGTTACTTGTTAAAACTTAAATTTTAGATATAGAAATTTTAATCCCTGCAGATGATATTTGTCTTAAATTATTTTTCTTTAAAATAATGTCAACCCTAACACATAACTCATGTGTGTTCAGAAATTAATAAATCTTTTAGTGTTTTTTAAACATTAATTTTACATCATTATCACCATTATTATTATTATCCTTTTTAATCATTAAACTTAAAATTACTTTACACAATATTTTAAAGAGTCTTTACAATATTATTAATATTTATTATTAACGTGTAAATAAATAGCAAATATTATACATATATACATGTAAATAACATAATACATGCCTATTTATTAGTGTGTTAAATTATTTGCTTCCTGAATGTATGTTTTTATTAGTATATTCAAATGGCTTTAATTCTAACTTGTTTTGTCTAGCTTATCTCTAAAGCATGAATAGTCTGTCTTATTACCTTTCCTATATCTGCTTATTATGAAATAATGAATGACTTATAATCATCTGAAATAATTCTCATTTCAATATATAACAAAAGTTAAAAAGATAAACCTTTGAAATGCCAATTAAATAAATGCAAAGCTCTTTAGTTTCAAAGTTTACTGGTTTATCCACTTTCATCTGCTTTTAAAATCTTTATCTGAGCATAGTAGATTTTGATAAGAGGACATTGCATTTATTTCACAAGTACTTTTGATGTTTATCTCTCTAAGTGTTATCCATTTTTCAGTGTTATAATATTATGCTTTATATACACACATACAAAATTAAATGATCAATTTAGAAAAGTTATTGCTAAATAGAATTATAATGCCCAAAAATATATAGTTAAAAAAAATCCAATCAAACTTAAATGATCATATTAACCTGATCAGATTACTCGGAATCTTTATCCTTTTACTAATAATAGATAGAAATTCTTTTATTATCACCCAGTTCAGTAACTACATATCAATTCTAAATAGCTTCTTTTCTAATCAATTTTTTATTCTCTTTATGGCAGCATTCATAATCAGGAAGTCACAATCAAAGTTTTTTACTAGCTATTTATCTTAAGTTAAAGTCCTAAACATTAATTTAATAGCAGATTATGCAGTGCTTTACTGGAACAGGCAACACAGCTAGGATTATATTTGATAATATATTTAAATAAAACACAAAATTAAATTATTACCAACAATTATTAATAGACTCATTTTACACAGAGGCAAAACTCTCTATATAGTAGCACCACTCAGTGCAAGCCAGAGTAATCAATGGATGCAGGAAGGTTTGTGCACAAAATCCCTATCTAGTGCCTACTCATCGAATTGCATCTAGAAACTAGTCTGGGAATATTGGATGAGTAGGTACTAGTTACTGATTTTATGCACAAACTTTTCTGCATTCATTGATTACTCTGGCTTGCACCAAGTGGCACTATTGTATGGAGAGTTTTGCCTCTGTGTAAACAGCTTGTGTAAGGATAAAGAATGGTGATCATGTGATGTTTAGTGGTTCAGATTCATTTTATTGTATAGTTTTAATCAATATTCATTATCTTGTTAGATATTCTATCACTAAATTCTGTGGAAAAAATATTAATAAACTGTTTCTAATATTCTATTGCCTAACTCTCAGAACCAATGTTGATCAAAAGATTAAACATCCAATGGCTGATTAAGTAGTACAAATGGTCCTCATTTTTTACATTTTATTACTTTCAGAAAAAAGTACATGAAGATCAAATTAATGAACAATGGGAATCAAATTCTCATAAGAATGTTAGTAACACTGTTATATTTACATTCCAGTTATAAAATTCTATTAATCAATGTATATATACATATTTAAAAATATAAAGATTAGGAGTAAATAATTATAAAAAATTCAAGTCAGATGTTACATGACCTAATTTAATAGACTTGTATTTACAAATGTTATATATAGAGCTCTGTATAGTTTTAATCAATATTCATTATCTTGTTAGATATTCTATCACTAAATTCTGTGGAAAACATATTAATAAACTGTTTCTAATATTCTATTGCCTAACTCTCAGAACCAATGTTGATCAAAAGACTAAACATCCAATGGCTGATTAAGTAGTACAAATGGTCCTATATTTTTTACATTTTATTACTTTCAGAAAAAAGTACATGAAGATCAAATTAATGAATAATTGGAATCAAATTCTCATAAGAAGAATGTTAGTAACACTGTTATATTTACATTCTAGTTATAAAATTCTATTAATCAATGTATATATATATATTTAAAAATATAAAGATTAGGAGTAAATAATTATAAAAAATTCAAGTCAGATGTTACATGACCTAATTTAATAGACTTGTATTTACAAATGTTATATATAGAGCTCTGTATAGTTTTAATCAATATTCATTATCTTGTTAGATATTCTATCACTAAATTCTGTGGAAAACATATTAATAAACTGTTTCTAATATTCTATTGCCTAACTCTCAGAACCAATGTTGATCAAAAGACTAAACATCCAATGGCTGATTAAGTAGTACAAATGGTCCTATATTTTTTACATTTTATTACTTTCAGAAAAAAGTACATGAAGATCAAATTAATGAATAATTGGAATCAAATTCTCATAAGAAGAATGTTAGTAACACTGTTATATTTACATTCTAGTTATAAAATTCTATTAATCAATGTATATATATATATATTTAAAAATATAAAGATTAGGAGTAAATAATTATAAAAAATTCAAGTCAGATGTCACATGATCTAATTTAATAGGCTTGTATTTACAAATGTTATATATAGAGCTCGCAAAATAAGCTCTTAACAAGCTTTGTAGAATATCCCCAACCTCTGACCAGTTTCTGCTATTGGTATCCTCAGTGAGGTGCTAGGATATTCAATCATTACATTAAAAATACCAAGACAAGCCCAGTACTTTATCTAATGTATAACTAACTATTAAGTAGAAAATCTGAAATTTTCAGATATCTATATGTCTTCCAATTCAGCTATCTAACTTAAATAAGAATAAATAAGCATAAAAACATAAAATATGTGAGAAAAAAATATTTATGAATTAGCAACATTTACTTTATCCCATACCATTCATTAACTTTAAAAAACAAGAGTTAAACACTTGTTTAAAATAGACAATTGAACACCAATTTGCTTTTTCCCTCTCATGATTATTTAAAACTACAATTAAATGTTTTTAATAATAATAATTTCATTAATTTTTTTTTCATGTGTCAAAGCATTGACCAGGAAGTGAACCCTGGCCAACTGCTTAGAAGGCAGCTATGCTAACCACAAGGCCACCAACACTTGACTAATTTTATTTTAAATGAAACCATTTGCCTTTAAGTGATTACTCATTACTTTTTATATTAAGTTCTAATGATGGCTTGCTGTATGGTATTATATTATGCATACAATCATTCTTGCAATTTTTGCATGAGCATGCATATTTTTTAAGCTTCTATGATGCAAAATTTATTTAATGAACTTCCTGTCATAAAATTTCATTGTGTAAAGCAGATATAAATTTTATCACATTGTTATACACTTGATCAATTGTGAATGGAAAAAAGCATTAAGTATAATTAATACTGATAAAAGATTAAGTATAATTAATACTGATAATTTTTTATTTTTTTATTCTTGAGGAAATACAACTGCTTAATAAAAATACTTTCTAAGACATTATCTGTTTACCTTATTGAATGGTTTTTAAACAGTTTGCTTATGTTCTATTTAGCTTGAGAGATTTTTTTCATTAATATGATTGTTGCTGGTATATTCCTATATCAGCAGTAACATTTCATTTTATAAATATACAGATTTATGATTTTTTTTTGTTCTAGAGCTGAAACTAATATAGCATAACTGCCTTTACTTTTATTGCCTTATATAATTGTTCTATTTACCATCATTCATAACTTTAAGAAGCGTTACATTGCAAATGGACATTAAGCCATTTTGTTTTTAAATAAATCCAACTAACAAGGTTATAGTCTTGAGATTTTTTTAGTATTGATTGCATTGCCACCTACTATTCATGAATGGATAATGCTTATGTAAACATGTTCATGAAAATATGTTACTGCACTGTAACAAAACAGAATTGAGAATTTTGATTAATTAACAAGCTAATCTGACTATTGAGATTATTAAATAGATATTAATTTTTTCTTTATCAGCAAGGCAAAATCTAAAATTCTCAATCAGTTTTACAGTAACAGAAATTAAATATAAAATATTAATATGATAGTGTTAATATTTTTAAATTTACATTAATACATGCATGGCAATACATTTGCTGAAAAGCAGATTTCAGGTCCACTAGGTTCTCTAACAAAAAGCATTGTGATAAGTCAATAAGCCAATAAAGACATTCTTTCAGCATTAGGTCAAGAGTATGAGAATTTATATGTGTTTACTCCAATTTTTTTTTAAATGTTACAGACACTCTCAAGAGAAGTGAAAATTATAGAAAATTCTACATGTATCTTTAATATCAAATATGCAAAATACCCATAAAAATATAGTAAAACTTGCTTGAGATTATAAATATAACTTTTTGACTAAAATAGGCCACAAAGAAATTTATAGTACTGCACATAATAACCAGTTAAGATTTCCATACATATAGCTAAATTCTCACTTAAGCTATTTAGTCATTATCAAAAACATTTTTCCAAGGAATATGATAATTTCTTCTTGACAACTTATTTTTTACAGATCTAATTCATTCTAAGATGATTTGCTGATACTCACCACTGTGATTTTTGTTTATTTGGATAACTAATCAATCTATTCAAATTAAATAATTCATTAAAAATCAGTTTCTAAATGTTTCCATGGTAATAGAGGCACTATAGTTTCATGTTGGGTTTTCCTTTTTTTCTCCTCAATAAAAATTTAAAACATAACTTTTGCATAGTAAGATTCTTTATTAGTGATGTTTCAACTCATTAAAATTATCACATAATTCCTTTCTCTAAAAAAATCATCCAATTGGAAATAATTTAATATTTTCATTGATGATAAAAATTAGTGAATAATTATTTTTTTAAACACATTTTAGTTTTTCATATATTAAAAAAAAACACATTTTGGGGATGACTATTGGGTTTGAATCAAGGGTTAAACTACCATTATTTTTATATTGAATGTTTTAATACATTGCTCATGATTGAAGAAGAATAGACATATGGCTCAAAACTACACTTAGATGAATAAACATTTTTATAAATATAAATGAGAGAAAATACTTTACTATATTTCCATCATGAATCACTAAGAATTCTATATGGATTTCAGAGTTCTCAGACAGCTCACTTAATGTTTTTATCTGCAAGCCAAATGTAAAATATTTATATTAAAAAATTTAGAGATATATCTTGAGAATTTTTTTACTCACACCTTAATCACTTCTTTAGGAAAATTTTAGGATAAAATCATAATGGAGATATTCCCTAAGTGATGTTAAAAATGTTTACCATATTTAAATTTAATATTATTTACAATTACATTTCTCACACTTATTATCATAATTTATTGGTTTACAGGTTTTTTTTCGTAAATAAATACCTTCCTTCCTTGCTAAATTTTGACTTCTTTTGTCATAGTGCTATCTGTATATGGAATTCGTAATAGATCATATACTAAACTATCACTAAAATACAAATGTGTTATTAAACACACACACATATATATGTGTGTGTTTAATCACACATATATATATATATATGTGTGTGTCTGAATTAAAATGTGTATTTTATATGATTCATTACCATCCATGAGTTTAGTATCCAATGATAGTTTGTAACCTAGTGTGATGGATTTAGAAGACTCTTGTACTTAGTTATCTTTAAAAACCTTATATGATTCTCATACAATATATATTTATATGGCTCTTCATAATGTAAAGGGCTTGTGTAGATGCTATAAATAAATAAATATATAAATAGAATGATTTTTGATCAAGAGTTTATAAAAAATTCAAGTACATAAAGTGATAAAGCTAATCCATGATATATAGATCTTGAGTTCCAGGCCTACTACTTTACTAATACTGTACCAAACTTCACATAATTTTAAGATGATATAATCAAATGTGATATGAAGATGCTAAGTAATGATAAGCTAACCTTGATGTCATATAATTGTACTATTTATTTCCTACTTATTGCCTACAGAAATTTTAATATATGTAATACAGATTTATTTTAAGATAATCTGCTTAAGGATAAGTTTTAGAATGATTAGTTGATTATAATTAAAGATTCTTATTTTAAAATATTTAGTCATTTGTTAGGATGTAATAAATATTAGTCACACACAAAAATAGACAATGTAGCTATAGTTACTGCAATAAACTATAAAAATGCAGATATTATCATTCTGTGAATTTTCTATAGAACTTGTAGTTGAGAAAATCATCTTAGTAATTTTTATTAGCTTTATACTTCTTAGTAAGTCCATAAATTAAAGATTATATATGAGAAACATTTTCATCATAGGCAAGTTAATATTTTAAATATTACTAATATGCTTTATCTTAAATATTAATATCAAGAAGCATAGACCAAACAAAATATCACATGATTCTTCCAGATTCATTAGAAATAGTAATTCACTTTGTTAATATATTGTAGAGTCATCTATTCAAGTTCAGATGGTAATGCTAATTAAATCCCCAGACTATTTTCTAATTATTATCTTTCATCAGTGTAGAACATTGTATTCAAATATAAATAATGATCTAAGATTAAAATTCCTTAAGATTTTTAATCCAACACAAATTTCTTGTATTATCTGATAACCATTGATGATTTCAAGCTTAAGATGGAAAGTTTTGAGATAATAAAATAGATTGCTGCAAGTATTCAAGCATCTAAGTAACTGCTTAAAAAGGAAGCTAATGTGCATAATTATTATGAATACACCACATATGCCTCTTAATATATGTAATGGTCAAATCTTATAATCTAGCTCAAATTTGAGATATTTGTATTTTATTTATTACTAAATGCTTATTAATTTGCACACTTATTTTATTCATCAATTTTACAATAATTCTTTAAAACAAGCTCTTAATTGATAAGTGCGGTATGAGAAAATATTTAATGGTTCTGGATAGAGATTTTAAATATTTTCTCATACCGCACTTATCAATGAAGAACTTGTTTGAGCTATTGGTACGCTCTCTGTATTACATTTTTGTAAATACAAGCTTATAAAAGTAATGTCACGTTATATATGACTTGCTTTTTTGATTATAATAATTCTTTTAGTAATCAATATTGCAAATTTATAATTTAATAAAATGTAAATTCATTTGAGTATTCAAAAACGTAAAATATTTCTATCGTCAACATTAAATGAAAAAATATATTTCAATTCTAAATAGATTAATCATTTTTAATTTTTGAATTCAATTACTTTGCATTTGAATAAAGCACTATCTTTTTTATTCTAAATGGATTATGTAGATTTGCTTTTTATTAGATTTAAAATTAGTCTTTAAACAAGTCATGAATTTATGAAAGTAAACTAACTTTAAACTTTCGAATTGTAAATCTAATTACTCAATTTACATTTAAAATATTTTTTTTCTAATAATACCCCTGCCTGTAACTTAAATTCTGTATACATCCGTGTAATAAAATTACATTTGGAAGAAAAAATAAGAGAAAGAAGATTATAAATGTAAATCAAGCACATAATGCAGTATCTCTTTATAAGATTTATTCTCAAAAATATATCATAAAGAAAAAAAGTTAGATGGTTTTAAAATCATCTTGGTCACTATTTATATTTTATCAAGCATTTTCTATTACTAGTGATTAATTGGAATGGGCAATGTAGGTGAAGAGAATTAATGAATCATATTTAAAAGTCCAATAGTTGGATAAGGAATAAAGAAATTGGGTCAAATTAAATATAACATTGCAATAGTAATGATATTTTCTGTTTATCATTACCACTTGGTATTCATTGATCAAATCAATAGTCATAATAATGATAAATTCCTGCAATTCATTTCTGGCTAGTTAGCTTTATTCACATAGAATGAATTACATTCATTCAATAACAATAATACTCTTTATATAATCAGACAAACACCCTCATTTTGATTCAAAATATTAGAGAAAGGAAGTTTTCAAAATTCCATTTGGCAAATCAAAATAATAATTAATGATAAACAGTAGTAATAGATGTCGTCATTGTTTAATACAGTTTATACTAAGGATGTAATAAGATAATACCTAATTTGGTAATAAATGTAATATTTAAATAACAGTAAATGTAATAGACACATACACTGCAATAGTTTAGGGGCAATGGAGATTTAAAAAAAGTTATGGATATTAAAAACATAAGTAATATCTTTAGAGTAATAATTAATTAATTAGCTTGCCATGTCCAATTTCAACACTGGGATTTTTAGGGGGGTAGGGTGTAAAAATTTCCCAAACAATATGAGCAAGCTACATAATTATCATGATCATTTTCAATCATTATCAATCCACTGCAGGATGAAGGTCTCTCAAAATTCAATCCATCTTCTCCAATCTCTAGCCTCTCCTCTCCACATCACCTCTGCACACTTCCTTATTTCATTTATCCATCTCATATGTGATCTCTTACTAGATCTTTTACATTCTCTTGGAATCCAATTTAAAATTTTAACTGTCCATCTATTATCATCTCTTTTGGCAATATGTCCAGCTCAACTACAATCTCTTAATTCTTTCAATGATGTCAATGCCACTTATTTGTTTTCTCACTCATGTATTTCATTTTCAATCTCTTTTTGTTACTATTAGGATGCATCTCTCCATATTTCTTTGAGTGATCTGAGGTCTCCATATTGGTCTTCTGTTAAGTGTCTAAGTCTCAGATCCATAAGTAAGAATTGGGAAAACACATTTTTATTGACTTTAATATTAAGAAACATCATGGTCTTTCTTTTCAGTTGCCTGATAGCTTCATAATATTGGTTCTAAATGGTTAGTTCATATTTTTAGAAATAACGTAAAAACTCTGGGTAATTGGAGTTTGTCAGAGACATGTTAGTGCATGATTGTAATATTCATGCAGCAATTGATAAAAATAGGTAACATTATATTTTCATTAGACCTAGTACTCATCTTTGTTTTGAAATGGGAGCAATTTGTAAGTGTAAATTTAAAAATAATGAATGGTTGAAAAAAATAGTAAAGAGTTATAAAGCAAATACCAACTGAAGATCATATATATAATCTATGCCTACATATTATTTTTAAGTAACAAATTTATTTTTACTACTCCAATTCTGCCAATGATGTAGGCAGAGATTATGTGGTTTTGTTACTAGTGTAATAATTGTGGCCAAGAAATATATGTATTTACAGTTATTAAAAACTAGGGACATTAAGGTATAGATACTGAACTGGTATAATATTTATATAACTATGCATATAATCTTATAAACTAGCTTAAATTCAAAAAACTAGATTCCAGTACAAAACTTCTCACCCATGAAAGCTACAAGCAGTTTGGAGATATGGATAGAATGGCATTAAATGAGGACATGTAAGCATTACCACATGACACCTATTAATCATTCAAGCATCAAGCATATCTGAGGGGTCAGAAATGAAAATTAAATTTGCAGTTTAAATAATTTTATTATATGAAAATGGACACACTACTTTGACAAGAGAAACAGAGCACAGCCTCTACATAGTTTGCATTAAATATTTGCATTAGAAGCAGTAAGATACTCTATTTAACTGTACACCCGTTTTTCTATTGTAATTTTTGAATAATCAATGGTCATTAGATGTAATGCTATATCTAAATTCCCATATAGTTTTGAGTATTGGCTTATTTTAGTGAAGAACATGAGATTATCTTTACTTTTTTAATATTATTTCAAGCTAAATACTTATCATTCAGAAATTTTTGAATTCAATTCAATTTCATATAATAATCACTGTATGTGGAATGTGCAAAGATTGCTTAATTGCTCCTATAAAGAGATCATCACTGGAGCTAAAACACCAAAGTTGTTCTTAGGAAAATACATTTTTGGAAAAAGAAAGTTTAACAATTGAATGATTACAATTTATTTTAAAGAGCAAAATATTAAATAAAAGAAAATCATAATTTTGAATTTGCTGTGAATCTGATTTGATATCTTCTATTCTTGTCATTTATAATTATTAATGAAAGGTTGTGATATTAAAATTTGGTTTGCATAATGATGTTCATGAATATTTCATCAATATTTATGGTCCAACATTAGATTCAGGATATTTCATAGTTATGATATAATTACAGCAATTGAATTAGTTGTATAGAGAATTATTATTTTGCTCAGTTTATTGCATATGACATATAAACCCATTAGTGATTTAATATGAAGATAATAAAAATGTAGTGAAGCATTCGCCAATAAAATTTCCTAAGATTTATTGCATATGCTGCATAGAATTTATTAGTGCATCCTCATTTGATTAGTAGTAAAATGAATGAATAGTATCAGATTTTCTAAAAGAAATATGGAAATTTTAGCATGATTTTTGGAGCTGAGACAGATTTCATTTTATTTTATAAAAGATTATCTTAGAAAAACTATAAGAAGTGTGATAGTGACCATTTTTATTGGGAAGATATGACTGAGAAAAGCTACAAGATTGGTGACATTTTAAAAGAGTAGGTTTGCTGCAGAAGAAGTTAAAAGATGGCATCACAGTATGTTAAATAAACAGGTCAAAGGACTAGCTAACTTATGATATTTGTGGATATATTTGGATTTTATATACTGATTGTAAAATCCTTATCTTTATTTTTTTATTCTTTGTCTATCTAACATTGCTTTGTTTTACTTCTGGATTTAATAGTGGTCACACACACTGTGATTGCTAAGTATTTTTTAAATAAAATAAATGCTTGATTTTGATGGAAAAGTATTTTTTTCTATAAATCTATTTATTAGTCTTACTAAAAAAATTTAATGCTCTTTAATACAATGGTAGAGCTGTGGACTCAGAACTAGGTTCCCAAATCAATTCTCAAATAACATAAAAAAATTCAATTTCAGAGTAAATGAGTCAAATTGTTAAATTCACAGTCTATCATTACAATTCAAATGCTATGTGACCTTCCTGGAAATTGCCTATATGACTACTTACTAAAAAATCTGATACAGATTTATACAATATAGGTCAGTAATAAAATAAATAAATAATTGAATACATTTATTGTTTAAGAGCTCATAAGAAATTGAATATCAGAAATGTCAGAACTGGAATCAATCTGAAAACCTTACATTCCATTACTCTATTATTTTATTAAACTATGCAGGACATTGGTTTAACAGTAATTTTGTCCCAAGAACTTTGATGTGTTATAATTATTTCTTGATATTGAATCTAAATACTATTTTTTTTATCAGAATTGATTTTTTTCATTTGTGTTCATATTTTCATCATTTATTATATAAATAATAATTCTTTTTCAAAAGTTTATTTTAAAAAGTTATTGAGAAAAATAAAACTATTTGATGTAAATAAAATGACATAACAGACAAACAGTTTATGTCATATGTATTTCAATGATTTATAAAACCACACAACCGATTATAATTTCTATCTTATAAATATAAAAAAGTTCACTTTAAAATCGAAAATATTAGACAAATATTCTAATTTATTATTCACAATGAAAACTGTTCCACACATTGCTATATTTTCAGAACCAAATCTTTCAGATCATATTCTTTTTACTGATAAAAAAATCAAAGAAGTTAAAGCATATTATGATAAGATATAATATAAAAATATATATTTGATTTAACATTCCAGGATGTCTATTATAAAAAAATTTAAAGAATTGATATTTACTGCAGCACGATACTAAAGTTGATTTTTTTACAGACATGATGA
Source organism: Epiperipatus broadwayi (assembly GCA_028023455.1). NCBI lineage: Eukaryota > Metazoa > Onychophora > Udeonychophora > Euonychophora > Peripatidae > Epiperipatus > Epiperipatus broadwayi. Next base: position 203,758 of record JAQFVV010012521.1, on the reverse strand, counting down.
ATTCAAAGACTATTTTTCTAAGAAGATAGATTTGTATTTTGCAAATATATTAACTTAGTCATATAATCATCTGATTATAAATATAATATTATCAACCAAAAATCTTCAAAAGGTATGCTACAGACATAAAGTCTTATTTAAACAGTACTCTTCTTTCTTTTAACATTGCATTTTGTTCATCATCTAGAAAATCATATATCATATATAATTAATTTTTTGACAATGTTTAAATTTCATTATGGAATTTTGTTAATTTGATTGTTCAACTATTTTCTTTCAAATTTTTATTTCATTTATCATTTAAACAATAGATGAAAGAAAGACTTTTATTGAACAATAAAAATGGCAATAAAATATATAAAATAAAATAAAAATGGCAATTTTACATAATAAAATTTTTTAATTTATATATTATTAAGAAAGCTATGATTATGAGGCATGGATCCTTGAAAACATTCAGCTTATTATTATAATTTATTTATATCTATTCTATTAAAATTTTACTTATAAGTTTTTGTGTTTATTTATAATAAAAATTTGTAAACATTAAGTCTAATTGGCAGGAAATTTGCTTGATATGAGAAACTCTTATGACACAATATGACTTTTAAAAAAAAAGATTCAGTGTCAGAAATATAAGAGATATGCATCTCTAGATTATATAAAGTGTTGTTGCTTTTATATGACTGGAAGAAATGAAACATGTTTAGAAGGATTGTCCAAAATACATTCTCTTGTCTGGAAAGAAAATTATGTGTCCACTGATCAATAATGTCACAAGCCTTTAAATCAGGTAATTATTAAGAGATCACACTTTTGAAAAAAATTAAATAAAGTTGAGAAAGCTATTCCTAAATGTCTGAACAATGTTAAAAACTATTTCAAAATAATAGATAACCTTTTAAAATCTTACTAAGATAATAAAGCAATAAAAATTATTTTAGATTGTCTTAGATTTTTTCCTCAAATTCTTGATGCAATGAATATTAAGTACACAAAGAATTTTCATCAGAAGATTTCTAACAAAGAAAAGTACTTATGCTGACTTTTGATTGGACTCTTAAAAAGAACATACATATTTGATACAAATATAATAAATATTTAAAAAAATGTGTTATACTTGCATTTTTGATCACATTTTAATTAGCCTTTACATATATAGATGATTAAAAACTAAAATATATGCCATTCAAAAATCTTGGATCATTTTTTTATTTAAATATATTTGAATATTTCCAAAAAATAAATGAAAAGATAAATAGAAATCATAGGAAATCTTTGACTAAAGATAAATAAGTATATACTATTAAACATATTTCAAACTATTAAATGATTATTATTTAATATTATAATATAATATTAAATAATAATATTATATTATCTTCAATAGAAGGTCTATTTTGCTTATATTATTACAGGGCAGAATGTAGAAAGATTAGTCCTTTAATTAACCATTGTTTTCATGGTTTGTTACAAGAAAAAAATGGGTTTTTATTTTTTAAAACTTATTTTTATTGTATGCATATTAAATAACAAAAAATGGATCATAATTTTTTGAGGACTACAAATGCAAAAAAAAAAAATGTTCCTGATAAACATTTCTTGAATATATTTATGAAATACTACTATCATTAAAACAATATTTTTACAAAATTGTTTTTATAAGTAATAATATGTTTTACTATACGATCAATTTTTTGTTTGTTTTCCAATAATAAATATGTCAATTAATCTACTAAAAAGCAGGTTTTCATATTCTAAAGATCTTTTCCAAAGAAACTTATGAAGCAGTAAAAAATTATCCACAATTTTAATTAATGTTTGCATTATTTTTTAGGTGTTCATTAATAAGTGAATTTAAAATAATTTTCAGTAAACATTAAAGTTTAAGAATAATTCATTATAAATGAATAACAAATGTATAGAAGTTTTGAAAAATATTTAAGCTTAAAATATTAAAAATATTAAAAATCTGCAAAACATTTATAGAAAATATTGTAGATATTATCTTTTATTTCTTTAGGAAGAACTAAACAACAAAACAATCATTAATATGTTACATTACTGCAAAGATGTGCTTTTTAATTGGCTATTTTAAAATCAAGAATAAGTATTTATTTTTTCCCAACACTTTTTTAAAAACCAGCTCACAAACCAATGTACAAATAATAATTCTATTGAAAATTAATCAATTTGAATGTAATATTTAATTTCTTTTAAATTATAGTTTAATAACTTTTAAATTCTCTAGTGCCTACTCATCCAGCATTTCTAGAGTAGTTTCTAGATTGTGACTTTCATTGGATTTGAGAACACTGCATGTGGACTAATACAACTCTCCAGCAGCCATCTTTTATCTATTTGGTTAACTGTAAAGCTAGGAGCCCAAGATTAAAACACCATAATATTTCCAATCCAAGTTCATTCACTTCTATAGTTATACAGATCTGAACTCAGTTCAGAATATATACATTTTGGGGTCTTTGGTTCTTCAAAAACTACAGTCACCATTATTCTGTAGGCAGGATAGATATAAAACGGATCAAAACATCATATGATCACCATTTCACATGTATATGCATGCTGTTAATAAGATTACCAAACTCTTCACACAGTAGTGCCATCAAGTTAGGATAAGGGTGACTGTGGTTTTTGAAAAACCAAAGACACCAAGCTAGAAACTTTTAAATTAAATAATGTATTCTTAGAGTAATGGGAAAAAATAGTATATTTCACGTAATTTTACACATTATAATTCTTTTCAGGCATTAATTTAAATATTTAGGTTTGTGTTAATATTAGAAGTGGTGGAAAAATTTAACAGAGTTGTTTATCAACCAAAGCATTAAAACTTGGAACAAACATTATTGATAGAGATAACAAAATCATCAGAAAAAATTTAAATTCAAAATTACACAAAACTTCAATGCAATAAGCAAATAAAGGTTTTTACTAATTTAATTCAGTGAATTAAAATTTAAAATGTGTTAGCATTAAATATTAAGTTAATCTTATTTAAAATTATAGAAACATTTCTAACTACACCCTAATAACTATTTATTTTCTAATGCAAATGAAAATGGCATTCAAAATTGTACTTTCTAAAAGATTATACTATTAACATAGAAAAAAATAATAATAATTGTCAATTTTTATTAAATATTTTACTTTCTTTACATTATGCAGAGAAATTCATTTATAAGCTGTCAAAAGTTGTTAGATTAATATAAATTATTTTAATGGAAGAGTACGTCAAAATAATGACATTTTAAAAAGACTTTTCAGAAAAGAGAAAACTAAAATCATTAGTTAATATTTAAATTTCTGTATGCTAACAATCTAGAAATAATCCAATATATAGATACTTAAAATATTTATTTGATTTTATAAAATTAAATAAACTGGGATTGTTGTTTTTTGTTTTGGAAACATTTTTATTTAACTATTTCATTTTTTATAAAACATTACATAAATTTGTTGGACATTAAAAAAATAGTCATGTGATATTAATATTAAAATCACATGACAAGGATATAATAGTAGAAGTTTTAATATATTAACACAATCAAGACAATATCAAAGACAGAAAATAAAAAAATTCCTTGTTTATTATTTTAAAAAGATGGCTCAGGGCACTAGTAAGAATTAGAGCATTTTGGATTTTTTTATGTTTTATTCTATAGATAAATACTTTTTTTTTTTGATTTTTAATTGGGTTGTTGATGAGCTAATTACCTAAAAAAATATACATTATTTAAAAGTTTGAAATCGCGTATATTCAAACCCTAGATTATGAACTAGATAGGCTGGTGGTTTTTGTTATGCAGATCAGTCTATTATTTTAAAATTATTTTAAAACCTTAAGTTGTCAAGATTTATAATTTGCAAAAAACGATGGTAACTCTGCTAAAATTATATTAGTTTGAAAGTATAACTAATACTGATTCATGCATAGAGAAAATACTAAAAACATTAAATATGACCTTTAATGCATTTTTTAAAGCTGACCATTCTTGTCAGAGATTGTTATATTCAAAATAAAAGCAGAAACACAAACTTATCCATTTAAGTGTGCAAGTAAAGAAACACATTCAGCTATATATTATCAGATTTTCTACTCATTGTTGAATATATATTAATGAACAATGACTTTTTAATTTTATGTTGCCTGTAATTATTTGTAAACTATTTCTACCTTTTAGATTTGAAAAAATGGCTAAATATCTTTTCATATTCTAGTGATCATTATCCCACATAAGGACAAAGAGAATTTTGAAGATAAAAAGGAAACAATCGAATCTCCTAACATCAGTGATCAAGAAATAATACTACAGTTGCCAGAATTTGATGTGGAGTTAAACAAGCATTATATAAAAAAGTATGAAACCAGTGAAGAGCCAGGGGCTTGTTATAATTTTCTTGATCCAAATGTGAGATGATTAAAATTGCCTCAATGGATATTAGGGGTTTGAATTCATGGACCAGGACCTTTGCTTTGGAGTGATGATTCCGTGTTTGTAGCCCTGATATTTTATGTCTTGGGGAGACAAAGATGCATAACAAAACTGATCAACACATTATTAATAAATAAATACTTTTGGGTTTTTTCATTACTCCTATTCTAATATTGCTGCAGGAGGGGTTGCAATTGTAATAAATAAAAATTCCCCTATCACCTTTTTTAAAATCATCAAAATTGACAATAACTGCCTGATTGCAATTATCAAATTTAAAAACTATACTTTTAACCTAATTAACCTTTATCTTCCTAGAAAACCTGAAATCATACACAAAATTATACAGAATATAAATATAGCATTGAGGACTAATCCCTTTTCTATTTTAATTATTGGGGATTGTAATTTAACATATGATTATTTTCAGTATAGATATGGACAATTGATAAATTGGAAATTGATTAGCTGTCAATCACTTTTTCCAGATGGGGCCTTCTCCTTTTATAATAAGAAGACAAAATCACAGATTGATTTGCTATTTGTCTCCCCAGAAATGTTTAAATCCTTGAAGGTGAAACTGTGATGGATTATGTTTTCAAACCAATTTTCAATTGAATGTGGTTTTGAGTTTAGTAACTCTAATGACTCAGCATAGGAGCTCCCTAGAACTGCAAGAATGCTAACTCGAACAAATATCAACATCCAACTAGTATCTGAGACATATATATTGTTCAAAGAAGTTGATTTGAATAATCTTTATGCCATATCATGCATGGATGCAATTTACAGAGATTTTTGGTAAATTTATTATTAAATGCACTTCAAAAGTCTAGGGCCCTATTCGGTTATTATCTAAATTAGATAAGATGGTGACAAAATTAATGAACTTGCCCAGTGAGGTGCAGAATGTTGAATCTATCATAGATTTGAAATTGAAATACAAAAGTAAGCAGGAGGAGGTTGCTGAATATCTTTATAAAAAGATTCATGGCAATTTATACATCATCAGCACTGCTGAACCAGGGACTATCTTAGGTGGACCCTTAGAGCTGGCAGAAAGGTCAAGGTGCCCATGCTGGCCAGGATATGTGATTATTATGTAGAAAAGTTTAAAGCAGGTGGAATCATGACTGAAAGAAGAGAATTTAATAATTAAAAATTCAATGCACAAAATCACAGAAAAAAGGATTATTGATAAATTAAAGATGATGCTGGACAAAACTCATCCTAGCTTGCATGGAATCCCAAAATTCCTCCTGCTTCATTTAAGTGCCTTTTCAGTACCAATTATTAAAAGGATGGCAGATCTTTTGGATGATGACTGCCAGGAACTTCCAGGGATCGACCCGATTGCCATGATTCCCCTGGTTAAGAAACTAGAAGGCCCTTGGAGTCTGGGGAATCTCAGGCCTATATCGATGACCTCTCTACTGGTAAAGACAATTGAGGCCTTGATTAAAAATGACATACAAGATATTATAATTGATCAGCTGTCTAAATATCAGTTTGCCAAAAGAGGGAGCTTGACAGCCAATGCTATGAGTCGCGATTTCATCTATTGATAGACTACATTCACATGAAGATGTTGCAGCCAATCACAGTTCAGTGCAATTCTGCTGCTGCTTTTGATTATGTTCGAGTTGGTGCACTTATAAGGATCCTGGAGGGACAAAGTACCAGCTTCCTACCTCCAGATGATAGAGAACTTCTTGTATAATAGGGATGTTTTTGTCCCTGGATGGGAGGGTGTCCCCAGGATTTAAGCCTGACGTTTCTATTCCTCAGAGCTCTCCTCTGAGTGCACTCCTTTTCATTGCCTATGTGAATCCCCTCCTGATAAGCATTGAGGCATCTCTTAAAGGGATGCCCATATCTTTGCTGAAGGAGAGAGTCCACCATGTCTCCTATGTGAATGATGGGGTGGTTTTTTTTCAAGGGAGGAGTTAGCAAGGAGAAATCGGTGAATGATGGGGTGGTTTTTTTTCAAGGGAGGAGTTAGCAAGGAGAAATCGGTGATCTGGTCAATTATGACTGGCAAGCAAATTCCCAGCATGTTTAAGTCTCCGCTTCAGAAGTTTCTGGGTTTTCATCTAGCTGCCCCCCATCTAAAATGAGGAAGGAAATTGAAGATGATCTAATGATTAAGATAACAAAATTTATTAAATCATTAAAGATTTGTCTTTGTTTGGGAAAATCACTCTAATGAATGTGGTTATGTTTCCCAATATCACATATTTCCTTGTGGGCTTCTCATTGACAAAAGCCTTTATAAAGAACATCAAAATCCAATGTAGGAAGCTGTGTTGGGGGAAGCTCTGGTCATCATCTTGGGCCTCCTATAGAAACCTAAGCAGATGAAAAACCCAGATATGGAGGGGCCAATATTTCCAGAAGAGATAACTCCTATCGATAGGCCACCTAAAAGTGGAAGGCTTTGGATTCAAAATAAGTCTCCATAGTACTTAACAGTCTAAAAATGAAGAAGCTGGGAATAATGTTTGATAATAAACTAAACTACTGGAACACATGTGATCTTATGAATCCGAAAAAAACTAAAACTGACAATAGCCTTTCAATTGGGATATCTAGGTTCTTGAGGTTGACCAAGCATCTAAAATTGGAACCAAGTTTTGTTGATTTTTTAATCAAGGTCAACCTTGGGTCTTTGCCTACCGCTGAATTCCTACATAGTAAAAGAAATTATAATCTGGACTCTAAAATGTGCATTATGTAAGCGAAGTGATGAGACAATGGCATATATATTAGAAAAATGTCAAATTTGGAATAATATAAGGAACATTATTAAGTCTCTCATTAAAAACAAAGAATCAGCTTGTGTAAATTTGATTAAAGCCTTCAAGAATGGACACTTTGAAATTATAAGATTGGTGACATTTATAAATTTTTGCATTTGGTCACTGAGAAATAGAATCATCTTTGAAAGTGGAGAAGAATATGACATGATTAAAATGATTTTACACTTATTAGAAGAAATTAAAGAATTAAATCAAAAATTTTCTCAGAATTGGATGTTTGACCAGACCTGGTTTCTAATAAATCTAAAACAAAGTGTAGTACTGATGATGAAAAGAATATAATGTTGTAATTCCACAGATACTAAGGAAATTTGAGTGAATCATTTACTTAAAACATTTGAGATAAACTTTGTGTGGAATAGATCTAAGAACTAGAAAATGCTATTATAATTTTATTCACCTACTTGATTATTAATAGGAAAGTGTCTTCATTTGATTAATTGATCAGTTTTAATCAATGACTCAATAAATGTATTAAGACTGCTTTAATAATGCTTAATAGTAACCGATTTGTTTACTGTAAAGTATCTATGATATATTTCATATCATTTTCAGACTTAGGTATTCTATGAAAACCTCTTGTTAAGTAATGTTTATGAAGAATTATCCCTATCTTGGATTGGCTGACTTCATATTCTATTGGTAAAGTTTATGGCCTTCCATACATGGTTCAAAATGACTAATCTCTCACTTGAAATTTTAATGTTAAATTAATACACACAGGAACATTGGAAGTGCTCTTCAATTGTAAGATAGAGTTCTACAGATTAAATGGCTAAATATGTGTTTAATCATTATCTACATGTTCATAAATTAAGCAAACTTATATGTGTTTAATTTGGCTAACATTGTCATATATGTGATATATATGATCAGATTAATGTAAATGAGCCATAACTATGATTTGCTGGATTAGGAAATTATATGTTATCAATTTTGGGTGATACTTAATGTCTTAATGTAAGTTTTATGAAACTAGTTGGTTATTCTATGTTTACAAGTGTATCTTTTGATTTTTTTTAACTGGTCTCCATTGAGATTGATATGGAAAGATCCTTTTTTTGTAAATGATTCTTATGGATTGTAAATAAACCTTCCTTTGAAAGATATTCTAAAAATGCTGATGATACTATATCTTTATAACTCTGGGCTTCCAATTAAGCTTTTACAATTAGTATTTTTTTTCCTGCAAATTCTTATACTTTTAAATCATATTATATAAAAAAAATTAATGAAATAACTAAATTGTGAAGAAACCGTACCATGAAAATATTTATTTTGTACTACATAAATAAAAATTGTGCTTTAAACCTTTAAGGTGTATTTGTTAATAAGAGTATGAAACTCTTCATACAGGAATGCTAAATGGTTATCGCATGATGTTTTGATAGTGTATTTGTTATTGAGTTTCATGTTTGAAGAAAAGTTTGCCATTAATTCAACAGTAGCTAGACATCCATTTGCTGGCCAGTGTTGGGTGATTATCTGGATAGTTTATAGAGGCTAATTGAAGAATAAAATACTAATCAAAGTTATAAGAATGTTATGCAAATCTGCTACATAGACATTATAAGAACCAAATATTACATGAAGAAATAAAAAGATTGATTGCTGATAAGCTCATAAGACATGGATGCTGAGTCAATCAGTATAAAATAACTGATAAAAAAATCAGAAGTGAAACAATATAATGGTCTGCAAAGAGACTAGATAAATAACAGAAGAGAAAGAAATTGAAGATAAAATATTAAATCAATTAAATGATTTACTAATTAATTTATAAGAACTCCAAGCACTAGAAGTATGAGATCAAAGCTATAATCCATGGACCATGGGTTGCAGAGTTCACAACCTTACCACTGCACTAGGTCATACTGAATGAATATAGTCAAAAAAAGTACAGTATATTATATTATTATTTGCTGTATACTAGATGAAATCTATATAATTTTAAAATTTATTTTCAAATTGCCTTATTTTTAGAATTTCTTTCACACATTTACTTAATAAATAGTTCAACATGTAAAAAATAGTAGGAGTTCTTAGTCTATGCCATGTGATTCCACCTGAAGACAGATTTAATAATTAAGCTATACAGTATTTCAAACTAATGAAGACATTCAATTTTCATTAGTATTTTATCATTGCTTGCCCAGAATTGAATATATTTAATCATAGAAACTTTAACAAAATCATTTTGACAATAGAAATCTCTCAACTATTTAACTAAATTGAAATTTTATTTAACCTAAAAATTATAATAGATATAGCAATTAGTTTATTAAAATTTAAAAACATTACAAATAGCTTACCAAAATCACTTCTGATATGGGGCATAGAAAAATCAAGAGTTTAGATATTTAAAAATAAGTGAAAAAAGCCAAAAGCTAAATATCAAACAATACTTTGCCATAACAACTATAACACAGTATAAAATAATCTAAAACCACACTACTACTATTCATTTCAAAAGATTATTAGCAAACATCATAAAAACCTCTCTTTTTACATACAACATAATCTTTCATTAAATGATTCTGGATTTAACTAATTAGAATAAATTACAAAATAAATACAATATCTATAATATAAGGGGGGAAAAATGCCTACAAGGAACAAAACATTGAGAGAACTGCAAAATTAGAAAAATTGGGCTGGAGTTTAACAAGTCTATACATTAAATTTTCTACAATTTGATACCAATACCTTATTAATATTTACAAGATTAAAATAACTGGATTTTATAGGTCTTATGCACATTTCTTCTAGCCACAATCTTATGATTTTTGTCACAGAGGAACTTTGGTTCTGAATCTAATATATTTGGATTTTGTAAATAGCTACATCTTTTCTCCAATATTAATCTATTAGGTTTTTTTTTATCACACTAATTAAGAAATTTAAATCACCAAAATATATAGATATAGAATTGTTTGTCAGATCTGTATAATTTACAATCTATATAACTATAAAATAAATTGGCTTTGAAATATCCCATATGTAAACAAGATAGCAGGAGTTGAGGCTTTATTAAGCATTACCATTTGGCATTTAATGATTATTTAAGTTTACACTATGATAACTAGGATAGTAGAAGAAATAGAGTAACACAACCTTAAAGAGTTTTGTGGAATGTTGGTTAGCACATTTGCCTGCTATTTCTATGATATGAGGATTCAAATATCATCTGGATAATTTTTTTTTTGAGTAGTCAAACTAACTAATAGTATCCAATAATTAATGAATAAAGGTATAGTATCTATAAATAGTAGCTAAAACGTAAAGGGAAAATCATGAATCCTCACCTATCTACATGAGTAAAGCCATTTTCTTTTCTATTTCTTTTTAGAGATATATATATATTTTCCTGCAGAATATTTAAAGACTATTTTGCCTTTTTACCCACATATCTGAACCATAGTGAAAGCTATGCTATGTTAAAAATAAACCAAAATTATTAAATGCTTTATTTATCAAGTGTATATACTTATAAAAATATTAAACTACCGGTTTTGGATTAGCATCTGTTATTTTTGTAATTTACATGTCACTCTAGTATAAAGATATAACATACTGTATTTATAACAGATAAAAAAACAAACCAAGTGTCGTTTTTAAAATTCAATAGGCAAACATTCAATGTAAATTGCTCTTTATGAACCCATTTATAATAAATCTGTCTTTAATTCAATATTCATTCGAATGTTTCAATTCATTTCATTATTAGCCAAATACTACCACAATAGTAGAAAATTTTCAAGTTTATTAAAATTTTATCACTACTACGCATTTTGTTTTTTTTTTTTAAAAAAAGATCCTCTTTAAAAATATTTTCATTAAAAAGGGATAATTAAAGTTATTTAATTCTTAACAGCTTCTTCGTGTTTTAACTAGAATCTGCTGATAATTCAGATAAAAAAGATTTTTTAGTCCTCTATTTAATCCATCACGCAAAGTCAAACATTTTCGTGGCGATTTAAAAAATTAAGTCCGTTTATTTACAGTTCCTACAAAAAAAAAAAAAAAATAGAAAATGTTAGTTTTAGAATAGTTTAAAAAGTTGATATTTTAAATTAAAGTATCTATAATAGTTGATTACAAATGAATCGTAGTTGCTTAATGAATAATACGGATGAAACATAGGCGTGTATTTGTTTGTTTTTATCCTAGTAAATAAAAACAAACCTCTTAGTACTAAATATGATGTCATCAAAATATGTGCATATTTCGCTATATTAAAATATTTAAAAGGTGCTTAATAGAATTTAAAAAACATATATTAAGTTTTTGTTAATTCTGACATGATCCAATTTACATTTTTAATATTATCGTTCGGTAGAATGCACTGATATTCCAGTTCTGTACAGTTTGGTGCTGATGAGAATTGGCGTAGAGAAAAGAAATTTCGAATGAAATTCGATCTTTCACATGATTTCCCAATAGCTAATTTTATTTTATTTTATACACTAATATTCCACAAATTTAAATGTATTTCAAATTGCGTGTGTCTAAAATAAATTTTTTATCAAAAATAAATTGATTTTTATTTTGTTGTTTGTTGGTTTTTTTTTTTTTTTAGTATTAGTTTTTAAAAGCAAAAACGTAAATCCAATCATATAAACTTTTATTTAATGTTGATATAACAATTTAAAAACTTATTCAACTAAGACTTTATTTAACTTATGATAATTTCGATGTTCTTAGCAACTAATTATATATAATTATTTTATTTTAGCAATGGTTTCGCATTATATCTTGAAATCAAACTAAAATTGTAGGTCATGTCAGAAATGACGCACCCCTTTATTTAAAATGCAAATTACTAATTTCAAGAATAATATAGTTTTTAAATAGTTCAGTACAGAATGAAGATCTCGTCATGAGAAACAGTGAATGAGAAAGCAATCCATACTAAGCTTGCCCATTGCTGACTAGTGAAAGTTTCACTTATTTTTGCCCTGAAAAACCTTTTAATAGCCAATCTTGGAAGATTAATTGGGTTGACTATGGGCCAGGTATCTGGAAAAAGGGTCCCAGGCCTGTTGAAAAAAATTTTAAGTTTATTCATCTTAGACATTACAGTTAGATGCATTGCTATTGATCTATGTGATTATCGTAAATTCTTTAAACAAATAAAACTCAGCTATGGATTTAGGAACTACATCAATATTTAGGAACTACATCAATATTACACCTCCCTCAGTAGTGTTGAATACATTATATTACAATTGTATCTTTTATTTGTTAGTGCATCAATATTAGTCTAACCAATCCAGGTTAAGCTAGAATTTTTATCTTTTATTTAATAAAAGCTAAATATGTTTTCTAATCAATACTAGATAGATGAATTGACTGTGGATCATCTATCAGCAACAAATATCTAAACCTGCTTGTGATCTAAAAACCAATGTTTGGACCTCTTGATTTAGTCCCATACACATGACAAATATCAAAACAGTTTTTATGTATATGATTCATTATTCTAATGTTTTGAGTGTTTCTATAACTTTTAGATTGAAAATTATGTCTTAAACAAAACATTTGAATAAAAATCAATTGTTCTTATACAAAAAATTATCATGAGACTAATTTTAATGCAACACAGATATTTTTACCAGAATGTGCTATATAAAAAAATCTATTGTGTTTTTAACTCAAGATGACTATCAACAAGGACCTTATTAGAATTAAAATTAATGTATATTATCTCAATATCACTTTAAACCAACTTAGCCAACTCCAGAATAGATTTCTAAAATCAAACTGCTATAAAAGACTGCTTGTGTATAATTCAGATATATTCCAAAATATAAAAATTGAAATTCTAAAATCAACAATTAAAACCCTTGACTGTTTTAGTATTTTGTTGTCCAATGGATCACTGGTGATCCTGAAATTCAAACATTATGTAAATGAAGTCTATGTGGATTAGCCAAAAAAACCAAAAGAAATGTATATAGCCTATTAGATGTTTCAGCTTAAAATCTCAATTAAAATGATTGTATCAGGATCAAGAGTAATGATTTCTCTAGGCAGGTCACTCTCAAGTACTAAAAGTTTTGCATAATGATCACATATGTAGGATGAGAAAGAAAATGGTAGCTAGATCTATGTCTAGTGGAAATCTTTAGACACTGACAACAAGTCTAAGGTTTATCAATGCTAGAACTATGAAATAAATTAAGCATGCCAACAAATGATGAAAGCAATCTGGTTTGATTTTAACAGTCCCTGGATAAGAATCCATATTGATCATGCTCGTCTGATGTATACTCTGAATGGCTAAAGGTAGTTGAGATATTATTATTCCATGCTATAACATCTATAGAAGTACATAGGGTACTATTTGCAATTCATAAGTTATTTTCAACTATAGTGTGAAAAAATGCACACTAGTAATATAGAAAAAGAATTCATTCCATCATTTCACTTTGAGAGCAATAATTATACTGAGAAAATGTTTCAACAAAGATAAAAAAGAGTCCCTAAAAATTACAATAGGCAGTTAGAACAGTCACATAGCTAGGATGCTCATAACACAGTATATTGGCTTAGTACAATTATGGTCAAATCCCCAGCTGAACTGCCATTTAACAGAGTTCTTTGAAAAAACTTTTTAGCTATCAGAACTAATGAGTTTGGTGAAAATGAAGATACTTTGGTATTATTCCTGTTATGATGTATTACTCTGGTGACATATTATTCTAATTTTGCAATATGTTTAAAATAACGTGTAGACAAAATTAATCGATAAAATTTATCTTCAGCTTAGAATAATATATCACTGGAGTAATACATTAAATCAGGTGCAATATAAATCTTGCAATCTAAAAAAAATAGAGACATATATTCATTAACAAAAAACACATTATGATACTGAATAAAAACAGGTAATTGTGACTTGTAAGTTATTTTTTACAGCACTCTGTACAGTCAAAGCCATTTTTTCCATCCAGCATAATATGACACTTCATGCCATCATAAACATGCAGCATGTGTAATACCAAATTTTAAATCTAAAAAAAAACACATCTTATTTTCAATGTTGGAGAGATATATTCATTATGGAAAAATGTGAAAAAGAAATTAAGTTTTAGCTTTGCCCTTTTTTTTAACCTTAAAAAAAAATAGTGAACTGTAAGATAAAGTTTTAGCTTTATTTAAAAATGATGAACTGCAACCATAACTTTATATTTTAAATATATACACAAATATAAAAAGTTTTAGCGGTAAATGTCTTTTTTAAAATATAAAAGCATATTTTATAAATGATGCAAGAGATGTATTATATGGAGAAAAACTTGGTGATATATATTGTATGTATATGACTCATTTCAAACACACAGATATATTATTTAATTAAAAAAAGAATTTCTTTTATATATATGAGGATTTATATATGTGTATTTATTATTATAAATTTATAGATAGTTAATGAATAAACCATTATGTAGAGGGTAATAATATTTGGTAATGATTTATTATATATATTTTTATTAAATAAGGTGTCATATTATTTAACTTTGGTTTTATTAAAAAGAGTAGATCAGAAAAGTGTAAAATAAGGCGATGGAGATTATTAGATTAGGAGATAAAAAAAATGTACACGTGTGAAAGAATGAATACATCTGTACAAACACAAAGATGCTTTTACACCTATTTCTGATGGCTATAGATTCCAGGTTTGTTGTTGTCTGTGTCTTAAGATTATTTTTACAAAAGAGGTGCTTTGATGTAGATAATGATAGCGATCAATTTTAAGTCTTTATTGATTGTGACTTGTGAAGCTTTGATTTTTTTTTTAAGATAAGGTTTCCAGATGTTTTTTTTTTCTTTGGTTGAAATTCGCGATATAAATGATTGAAACAATTTTTTTTAATCAGTTAGTCATTAATTTTTTTTAGAGAGATGATCACTTGGTCATTATTTATTTTTTTAGAGAGATGATCAGGCAGTATGATTTTATTTTTTTGATCAGTCAGTATGATTTTATTTTTAGAGACTCAATATGAATATTTTGGAGAGACAGTCACTCAGATTATTATTATTAAAGTGAGATGTAACTCAGTGATTATTATTTTGAGACTCAACTCAGTAGGAGAAAAGTAAGCGATTTGATTTTTTTATTCACTCTTTAAAAATTGAGAAAGGAAATGAAGTATAAGACTCTGGTATAAAGTCAATATAGATGAAGATGTGTGTCTATATAAACAATTTCCAGCAATATTAAAGAAGAGAGGAAAACATTGAAACAAGATTGAATTTAATAGAAGTTATTAACAATTATATAAATATGATATTAACATATTTGGCTATGCATAATACTATGCCTCTGCATTGCTAAACCATTTTTTTTTCTGCTTCCTGGTTAATACAGAATGAGTTAAAATCGCTGATCTGTCTATGAAGTCATGTATCAAGTAATAACCAACAAAATGATAGAGTTTGAAGCCAACCACACAAGCTATATGGAATGCTTTGTTTCTAGTTCCTGGCTTATTAAAAGCTCATTACCTTCGAATGAATGGAGATGAGGAAATAGGAGGAAAAGAAAATTTATAAAAGCCATGTAGAACCAAGTTTGAAGCCATGAATCAAATTTTGTTAGTTTACCTCAATCATCTAAAGTGTCAACAGCAATTATTTTTTTAAAAGGAGAGAGACAAGCAAATCCACCGGTACCTACTTATTCAAAAGTACTTATAACTTTTTTTTTTTAAAATGGTAGAAGGAAGCCAATCAACAATGAATAATAATAGAATTGAAGAAACAAGCAAGTTAATTGATTCAGCATTATCTTAAAAGTATCTGCAATAATTTTTTTTTTTTTGTTGAGCAAAGAAAAGCAGTCTGAAAATTCAAACTCAGGACATTAATAAGAAGTAAAAAGTAAACGGGTAAATATGAACTTTCTTTAACCGATTTTATTCTTTTACTTATTAAAAGTAAACCTTAATTTACTGGTCAAAGCAATTTTCTTTTTTGATACAGAAACATTAAAGACTTGTTTATCTATAGTTATTTGCAATATCTCACAACATAGCACAAACATAGTTTAAATCTTTAAATTTAAATTTTTCATTAATTTTTTTTATTTTTTTTTATTATATATTGTAATGTTGAAACGTTTTTTTTTTTTAATTGTTCTTCAGTTGTTAATGATAATGAGCAACCTATAGATATATATGCATTTATAATGTTTTTTATTTTTATTTTATCTTGTTGCATATTAAAAAATTAATATCATGTATTTTATTTTGCTAAAAGGTTGCAAAAAAAAAAATATTTTATATATGTAATTTGTGGGTATACATTTTAAACATATATGTTAACATTACTGAATGCGTGCATGTGTAACTGCTTATCCAAACACATCATAGAATATGTTATATATGATTAGTTTAAAATGGTAAATTAAAAAGTAGGGCATTACATTTGAATGGAAGTGAAATAACATATACAAGTTACACCTGAAATTTATTTTATGATATGATAAGTAAGAAAAGTCTTAAATAAGCATTTTATAGAATATGTTTTTTTTTCTAATATTGATTTAAGTCAGCTTATTTTGAAATATCAAGAAAAATGACAAACCTATATGTTAGATTTATTTGCTTATACTTATATAAATTTTTTTTTATATTAATTTTTGTATTGAATTAATATGGTAATAAGCCATTTATTTAATTGTTGATTTGACTTTAAAGAAGGAAAGAAAGAGTAGTAGTGTTAATAAAATATAATTATATATCTTAAAAAAAAAAAAAAAGATATTTTATATATGTAATTTGTGGGTATACATTTTAAACATATATGTTAACATTACCGAATGCGTGCATGTGTAACTGCTTATCCAAACACATCATAGAATATGTTATATATGATTAGTTTAAAATGGTAAATTAAAAAGTAGGGCATTACATTTGAATGGAAGTGAAATAACATATACAGGTTACACCTGAAATTTATTTTATGATATGATAAGTAAGAAAAGTCTTAAATGAGCATTTATAGAATATGTATTTTTTTTCTAATATTGATTTAAGTCGGCTTATTTTGAGATATCAAGAAATGACAAACCTATATGTTAGATTTATTTGCTTATACTTATATAAATTTTTTTATATTAATTTGTGTATTGAATTAATATGGTAATAAGCCATTTATTTAATTGTTGATTTGACTTTAAAGAAGGAAGGAAAGAGTAGTAGTATTAATAAAATATAATTATATATCTTAATTGGTTTCCGAGTTATTATTAAGAATATTGTGTTGTTTTTTTTTGTCTTAATTCTATCATTTTAATTCATCATCATTGCTCGCAGTTATTAAGTATTACTATTCGCATATATTGAGCAATCACTTGCAAATATTAAGCGTCCGCAAAATAATAGGTAAACTAGAATGTTGATATTTAAGTATTTAAGGATTATGCTTGAGAATAACCAAATTTTAATAATTATAGTTCAATAGTGGAAAAGCTAAATTGGGTTGTGTCCATGAATTATGATCATCCTCATCAAAGATGGATATCATGTTATTGGTTAAAAATGTTTCAAATAATACTATATAAAAGTTATGATCGCCATCAATTGTCATTAATAAATTATAATCATTAAATTTAATGTTTAGCGTAATGAATATATTTTAGTAAATAGGGGTTTATAGAAAATTGAATATTATGCAAAGAGATTCATGATGATCAATCATCACCACTAGTATTATTAAATCCCAGTATGAAATAGGATAATTTTAATAGATGCCTATAAGTTTATAAAGATGAATTTGTTGTTGTGAGTTTATTGATAAGCCATGGCTGGTATCATCATCACTATTATAATCATTATTATGATATCACTATTATTATCATTATTATTATGATATTTTATCATCATCATCATTATTACCTTTATTGTGATAAATAATCTAGTTAAATGGCCATCAATATCAATAATGGTCTTCACATGCTTGTTTGGAAGCCATTAATAGGATTATACATGTCTGTTCATCAATATACGTTAATGAGCTAGCAATGTCTATAAGAATCTTTGATCTATAGTATAAACTTTGGTAATATTGGGATCTTGTAATTTTATCAATATAGATAAAATGTAAGAATGTCATTTTTTTTTCATTAGTCATCCAAGTCATGTGTAAATATAATGTACTGAATGAGTTTGAACTCAAGTACACTATAAATAGATACTTATCTAGATTGAAAACAATCTAATGGCGCTAAACTGAATAAAGAGTGATATCATCCCTTTCCAACTTCATAATATTAGCTTTATAAAATATATATTTTATAAGTTGTCATGAATAGCACCAGTGTGTGCATATGACCATGAATGGTCTTCTATAGTTGGAAAGAAGAATAAAAAGGATTCTTTATTAAAAGAACCTAGTATTGGAGATAAGCATAAGGCGCTCCAGGAATTTCACAGTGGATACTTTTATTCAGTTGCTATATTTAATATTATTTTTATTTGATGGCAATGGCCAATATGTTTTATTGTTCAAATGACTGCCCCAATATATAAATAAATACCAAGAATCTTTAATGCTGATATTTTCAAGTGGCACAGTGATTCTATAATTTCTTTATCTCTGCTATGATGAATTAATATAGTTACAAATGGTACAGATTGGATAGGCATATATCTAATAATTAATAATTTCCCCTATCTAAATATTTATTATGGTTACAAATGTGACATATTAAACTAATTACAAATTATAGTTACAAATGGCATGCCAAATAGGGATTGAAATATGCCACACACCTGAGAGAGGTGTATTTCTGTGTTAATTTAAATAGTTACAAATCTTATATTAAATTAATTTGAAATAGTTACAAATTATATTATATATATTAATTTGAATTAGTTACAATATATATATATATATATATATATATATATATATATATATATATATATGAGAAAAGTTGGTAACATATTTGATATGGATTAATCATGCCAGGATTCTTGGATTACATACATCATAAATGAAAACTTTGCATAATTATTACCAGATGCAAACATCACAGCAGTAAAATGCCATAACAGAAATAATACCAAAGTACCAAAATGAAAAATGTGGGTAGTATTTTTGTATTATGTAATATGTTCAGTGGGTCATTAAATAGTTTCCAGCAACAATTACAGAAGAAAAGAATTTAAATATGGTAGTTAACCAATCCTAGATGTGACAACAGTATCACAATTACAATGAACACTTAGATTAACTATAAAGCACTATGCAATACTGAAGAGTCCACCAGATGTTGATGAACCAAAAAAAACATTAATTTTAAGACTTACAGAAACCAGATCAGGTGATAATAAAACCAGACATGGAGATGATAAAAGTAGACCAAATAATGAAGCAACAAAATGACTTAGTTGAGAAAAGGGATTCCTTGTGAATTCATATTAAATATACTCTCAATGAAGATCTTACCCAAATTACAAAGCTATTTAGAATGGATTCAGTATACAATACACCTGATTAATGAAACAGTAATAGTGTAAACAATTCACCAATGGCAAAAATAAGCCAATCATATAACTAAATCAGTAAATGCAATTATTTATAATGATATGACAGAACTGACTATAAGACAGATGTCCATTTGAGAGAGAGAGAGAGAGAGAGAGAGAGAGAGAGAGAGAGAGAGAGAGAGAGAGAGATTTGAGAGAGAGAGAGAGAGAGTTAGACAACAAGTTGACATTACTGGATAATATTCAGAATAGTAATTTACAGTCTTGAATTATTTGACAATAACACACATTATCTATTATTCACTACAATGGGGTCAGTCACTCTCAGAAGTGGAAAGCTACTTGGAAAATACTATTGTACCTTTCACAAGTCACACAAAATGTGGCTACAAATATCAGGGTTTATTAAAAAAAAGTCACATAATTCCTTCAAACTGTTAATTATTTCTGCTAACAACTATGCATTTGTAATTTCACCAACCATAATAAATAATGAATTTCTTTAATTGTTGTGAATATATTATTATTGTAAATATATGCATTAAATGTTTTGACAACATATTTTGTTTGTATCTTATTTATTTATCAGTTGGAAATATTATTTTCTGGCATCAAAACATATATAAACACAAGGCCTCCATTTTTTTGGTTTTGAGAAGAGGAGGATTCTATGTGTAAATAGAGACAGTAAATTATTCATAGGATAAAGTTTATTAACTAATAGTTCTAAAAATGACTGATAATTATTGTAAGTATGATGTACCAATTGACTCATCAATAATATTATTTTTTCTGAGCAGGAGTGGACCCAAGAATAATTAGAATCATTCTCTGGTAGTCATGTCTATTATAATACAAGTTTCTGCCTTTAGACCTCTACTACAGGGCCCTTCTGCATCAATCTGCCAAATGATATCTTCATTTGAAATTGTGGTTACATGTAGCACATTATTTTGTAAAGTGTGTTTCACATATTTGTTGATTTTTCTAATGGCTAAAAAATTGGAACAACATGAAATTCTGTTTCATTTTAGGAAAAACAGGTGTAATGCTTCTAACACAAGTTTACATGTGGTTTAATAAAAATGTTAAATTTGCCAAGGTCCAAAAAAGGTGATGAGTGAAAGTGAAATATGTTTATTATGTCCCAAAAAAGATGGCAAATGAAGTCAAATGTCAAGAAGATACTGATTTTTTTATGCAAATGGTGATTTCTCACTCAGATTTTATTTGTAATAATTAGGCATTTAAAATCTGCAAGTTTTAAAACGTTTGTGTGATGTATTAAAATGTAAATGTTCCATCTTGTGGCAAAGTGAAGAGTACATATCTTATCATATTAGTGCAGCTAGCACATAAATCTTGAGTATAAACAGTTTTTAATTAAATTCAGTAACCCAGCTTATCTATTAGTCACAATTACTCAATCTTGCTCAGTGCAACTTCTTTTTAATCTTTTGAATGAAAAAATGTCTCGTTTTGTGTGTGTGGATTTAAATGTGGTGAAGAAAAAAATGATGGTGGTGTTATAATGCATCACTTTGTGATTGTTTTGAGACTACTTTGAAAAATGAAAAACATGTTTAGACCAGTGCATTACATTTCATAAACTATATTTTGAAAGTGATTCAATTTGCAATACATTAAAATAAATAAACAATTTTTTGTTACAAAATTCCAAATATTTGTGGTCCTCCTCATAGTCTTAACAAATTCTTTCTATTTCAAACTATTCAATAAAAAGAGAAAAATAACAGAGATTTAAAAAAATGTTTATAATAAAAACTTTTAGTTGATGTTAACTAAAAACTCAGAACTAATTATTTCTTCAACTACAACTGGGGTTTTATATTTAATTTGAAGCAAAAACATAGGATACCACTAAGTAAGTCAATTCCCTGTTATAAAAAGCACTTGACATAATTAATTTATGCCCTCCTGCACACCCTTTATTTCAAGATAAATATAAAAATCCCAGGTATGGTTGAAGAAACAATTATTTTCTGAGTTTTTACTTGATAGTAAATAAAAATGTTTATTGTGAAAAGAACATTAATCTTTATTATTTTTAAGTTTTTATTGTTTCATATTTGCACTGAATGCTTAAAACTAAAATTGTGTATATCATTCAAAGAATATTTTTTATGAAAGTATTTTTAAAAAATCAACTTTTCCAATAAAAAAAACCCTCAACTTTTACAATGAAATGTTTTTATTTTAATTTTAAAAGATCGCTAAAATACTTTTTAGAATAAAATTTAAAAAAACAAATATACCACCCTCTCCCATGCATTATTAAAAATTTATTGAATTAATATCAACATATTGGAAATTTAATTTCAATGTATTTAAAACTTTATCTGCCAACTTTTCTAAAATGAAAAAAGTAGGGAATTATCTAAAATATTTTAGTATCATATTGCATTATCAGTGATTTATAACAAATGTACAAAATTTGAACAAGTTACTATTGACATATAAATATATTAAACCTTGATTTTAAAATTCTTATCTAAATAAATCAACTAACCAACAAAGATTTTAACTTAAATAAAGGCTCTTAAGAATGGTAAAATTATAATATTTGAAAAAAATGATGGTGTAACTCTGTCGAAGTTTTCACTTATTAGATAACTTTAAGATATTATTCTTTCAAGTTTTTTAATACATTTTTCTGAATTCTCTTCTAAGTCTTTTTAAAAGTAATTTTAGTTTTTAAAAAAATTATATCATTATCATTATCCACTATGTAAAGCAAAATGCAATGGCTTATTGAGCAGTATTCCTATAATCATCCTCTTATCCACTTTTCTATTTATTTTCATTTTATCAATCCATTGCAAAATGAAGGATTTTACAAGTTCATCCATCTTTTTCAATCAATAACCTCTCTTCTCCATATCACCACAGGGTACTTTCTTATTTTATCCATCCATTTCACATGTAGTCTTTTTGTAGTTTTTTTTACAATCTCTTAAAATTCAGTTCAAGATTCAAAGTCCATCTATTATCTCTTCTAGAAATATGTCCAGTATGATTCCACTTCAGTCTTTTAATTCTTTCAATGACATCAGTAATACCTGTTTATTCTTTTACCCATGTATTTCATTTTTGATCTCTTACTTGTTACTCCTAACATGCATTTCTCCCATACTTCAATGAATGGTCTGAAGTCTCTGTATTGCTCTTCTGTTAAATTTCCAAGTTTCAGATTCATAAGTAGAACTGGTAAAACACATTTATTATATTAAAAACCTTTTTCAAACACATAGCCATCTTTCCTTTTAATATTAAGTTATTTTACCAAAAGCTCTCCAACTAAGCCTAATTCTATTATTAATTTCAACTATTGTTTTCATATCTAGTAATAATCTGATCAAAGTATTTGTAGTTGCTAACTTCTAATTCATTATTATTGACCTTTATTTTCTTCTTTTGAGAAAATCTATTGAATTATTACTTTATTCTTTTTAATATTTACTTTTAGCATCACTTTCATTTGATAACTCTTGTAACATTTCTTGGAACCCTAAGGTATTATTTTCAAAAACAATTACATCATCTGCAAAATCTAGATGACTTAAATAATCTCCATTTACTTTTAATTTCTTAGTTTTCTATTTTAATTCGTAAAATACTTGTTGAAAAACTGTTGTAAAATGTTTTGGAGTTACCCTATTTTTAATATAATTATGTAATCTAATTGTTGCAGCTGAATTTTTATAAATATTCTTCAGAATATAATATCTTGGATCTATACCTTGATGATACAATGCTTTAATCACTGAAGAAATGCTTATAGAATCAAATGCATTTGCAAAAATCACAAATTCAAATCATAATGACAACTCATATTCATTGGTTCTTGGATATGATCCACTGCATTAAAACCACTTTTAAATCCAGCTTCTTCTTTCAGCTGATAAAAATCCAAAGTTCACTATGGATGAATTGTAATTATCTTGGTAAAAATTTTGTACAGAACTGATAAGAGACTGCTAGGTCTAATAATTTCTAATATTTTTATCACTTTTATAATATTAATATTCATTCTTCCAATAATCTGATAAATCTTTATTATTTAGACATTTGTTATACAACTTTCCCAAAATTTTTTTTATTTCTTCACCTGCTTTTAAGATATCATTTATAACTCCATCATGTGAAGCTTTTCCCTTCTTCATAGATTTAATTGCATTTCTCACTTTTTCATTTAAAGTCCTGAACAATTCAAAAAATATAATAGTTATAGGAGATACTTTGTCTTGTTCTTTATTGTTATATAATTCTTAATAGAACTATTCTGCACATTTCATGATGTCATCTCTCATTTTAGCAACAATTCCATTTTTTATTATTATTGCAGAAATAAGGTTCATATCAATACCAAGATGTTATTTTGCACTCTTAAAACTTAATCTCTTCTATATCTTTCTTTACTAATTCACAAGTATATTTCCTACTATCATTATCAAATCTTTTTGGCACTATTTGATAACATTCTAGATATTCAATCCTTCTTAATGCATATTTTATATATATTTCATAAATTGTCTTGTTTCAGTAGAAATTATACCGGTCAATTGCTGTTTTTTTAAACCAGCTATCTTTGTTGTATGTTCAAAATATGTTAATATTTGAAAATGATTTACAAGTTCCAATTGAAATTCATTGGAATATTTCTGAAAAATAGGAATATTAACTGTGAATACTGTTTTTCTTAATAATTTGTTTCTCTAGTTTTGCATTAATCTATATCTTATATCTCACTAATCAATGATCACTTACTGTGTGGAATTTATTAAGAATATTACAATCTTGAAATACATATTGTTAGTCAAAACATAATCTAATTCTATTGTATCTTCATTTGATATTCCTATGTCCATATCTGTTTAGTATTTTTCTCAAAAAAGAACTTCATAATATAAAGTTTTTATTTTTCTGCAAACTCCACAAGTTTCTCTCCTCTCTTATTACAAAATTTATCATCAATACTTTCATCTTTCAATTTTTTACCAATTCTAGCATTAAAATCTCCCCTGACAATTTTAAAATGTCTGGTCAGGTCAAAAGCTTTTTGTACATCCACATAAAAATCCTTTATTTCTTCATCACAATGAGAACTTATAGCATAAATCTGAATTATCTCTATTTAGTATCTATCATTAAGTTGAATAACTAATCTTGTTACTTTATCTGATGCACTATCAATCTCCATAATATTAATCTTCCATTTTTTATTTGTAATAAATCTTACTTCACTTATACTTTCTATATATGTATCTTTGTAGTACAGTATATGCCAACATTTTAAATCAATTGACTTCAACTTTTCTTCTAATTTCATAAAGTCCAATAATATTCTATTTAATATTAAATAGTTCTTTCAATTCTTGCAATCTTCCTTCATGTGAAAGTGATCTGTAATTGTAAGTAGCTAAATAAAAGATCATCATCAAATGGAAACCTGGGTCTGCAATCAGGAGATTCTTAGCACCCTCTATTCTGCAGCCACCAACCGCTGCCTTCGCTGGTGACTTTACATCATTCTTTCTATTATTCTTAAATATATAAGATATGGAAGAAATCTGAAAATTTATAGAATTCCTAATTTTAAAATGGTATAATATCTTTTAGCCTGGAAAAAATATCTATATGTGTAAATAGTTTTAATATTTATTAAGTATAAAATAAAATATAAAAGTAATTGAATGAATGGCTTTATTGCTTGGCAATTCAAAAGAGGTTTTGCAATGAAAGTGGCAGATCTGCCCATAATCCATAAATCTTAAGCTCCAGAACATGTCCCTCTGCCACTGCTACAAACCATACAGATTATTAAAGATAATTTTTAAAATCCTAAATTAAGGATGTATTTTTTCCATCAGAATGTTGCTCAAATAATTTAGACAGCATAAGAATATTGTTTTTTAATAATTCGCTCATTTTATTGTAATTAAAAAAAAGATCTATACAATATAAAGAAATGTGATATTTGTTTATCATTGTATAATAAACAGATTAATGAAAACAAATTACATGCTCCATTTTGATTCTTAAGCAAACCATAGCTTTAAATTCAACATATTCATTTGTTGGTGTAAAATAGTTTTATTTTATTAATTTTAATGTTTTTTATTTATTCATCCCAGATTTTTTTAGTATAGTATTTGTGTGAATGCTAAAAAAAATAATGATTAAATATAATCTCTTTAAGTCCTATGTTCATTTAAGATACAAATATGTGACTAAATCTGTAATAGTTATAACTTATCTAAACTAATAATACTGCTTTTTATTCAGACAAAATATTAAGAACATTTAATATAATTAAAACAGGCAAAACTCTCCATACAGTGGTGCCAACCAGAGTAATCAATGGATGCCTACTCTGGTTGGCACTGAGTGGCACTACTGTATGAAGAGTTTTGCCTGTTTTAATAACAGTTATGTGCTAGCATAAAAATAGTGATCATGTGATGTTTAGTGGTAACATTTAATATAATCTTAAGGCATATATATTGCCAAGCATCCTTTTAAAAAGCAAATATTTATCATTGAAAAGGTGTTCTGCATTAAAAATGGATGTCAACTATATTTTATGACCTTAATATTTTCTCTACATAAAAGGTATTATTTTTGAATTTGTTTCTACTATGGAGTTGTCATAGTTTATTACAAATTAACACAGAGTCAAACCTTTCCATAAGTAGGTGATCATGTGATGTTTGGTGGTTTATTACAAATTAATAGTTATCAAATATACAGGATTTTCAAAAAGACAATTTCAGTCTGCCTGCTATACATGTCCCAAATAGCTCCATATTTATTTTACCTAGATTATGCAAAGATGTCATCCCTAGTTTAAACAAATATAGTAGCCATTTTGATTTATATAAAGGCAATTATGTTCTCCAATATATGCTAAGATGATTGTGATTTTTATTTTGTATATTAAGATCTATTGTTCAATCTCCTTTAGGTTTCTTGTCTTTTCTTTTTTCCCATAGATAAATGGATTAACTACAAGTTATATTAAACAAGTATAGTGGTCGTCTTTGATTTATTATGTTCTCCAATGTATGCCAAGATAATTGTCTTTGTTTTGCATATTAGGCTCTATTATTCAATCTTGTTTAGGCTCCTTGCCTTTTCTTTTTTCCCATAAATAAATGGAATAATTACAAGTTACATCAAACAAATATAGTGGCCATCTTAGATTTATATAAATGCAGTTATGATCTCCAATGTATGCCAAGATAATTGTCTTTTTTTTGCGTATTAGGCTCTATTGTTTGATCTTCTTTAGGCTTCTTGCCTTTTCTTTTTTTTCCATAGGTAAATAGATTAACTACAGGTTACATGTACTACTAAATAAAATAAAAGAATAACTTATAGTTTGGAAAGTCATGAGACATTTATCTGCTGGAGGCTTCCCTTTAAGAACTATTAACTCTAAAGTTCATAACTTTATCACTGAATTAAATTGTAAAAAGTACATTTATTACTATTCCTGCTTGACAAGTTCATTAATTCTTAATTTTACTTGCTAATATGATATTAACATTGCATATGCACAGACTTTATATTTTACTTATTAATATTGCCTCACAACTTTAAATAATTATAAGTATACAATTTTATAATTTATTCTTTTAAAACTCTAATTACTCAAGTTTTCTCTTTAAAAAAAGGAACAGGCACTTATCTATACAATCAAAGTTATATAATCAAAGTTGCTTCCTTGATTTTATTACTTTTTTTTGTAAACTCTTTAAAACATTAACTATCATTTTCAAGATTTAAGTTTTCTACAACTCTCCAACTTAAACAGATGCTTGAATTAATATTGCTGCTAAACTTAATTAAATTATTAAATACACGATACTAAAAAAATTCTATAATACAAAAAGAATATTTGAAAATCATTTTGTTAATTTATTGTACGAAATTAAAATTATCCCTCACATATATAATTCTAAAAAGATCTTAAACTTCATAAACATAAAGTTAGTGATTACAGTTCATGTGTGATATAACTTTATAAAAAAATATAAATTACAGTATTTTGTTTCTGATTATTGAAATTGCCTTAATAATTTATTATTTGATTAGTTCTCCAATAGAAATGTTTTTTTTTTTTTTTTTTTGCACAATATAGTGGAAATATCTAATACAAGTAACAGAAACTTATTTTATCAAAATGACAACTGAAAAGACAACAACATTTAATTACAGATATCAATCTAATTTGTATCAAAACTAAAACTTTAATATTTTAACAATTTTTTCTGTAATATAATCACTTATAAAATTTATTATGATTTAATTTTAATTATTTTTATTGGCAGTAATTATCAAACATTAAGTTTAATATTAAACCGTTTTTTATTTATCAGAGTATAATTAAAGAGAATTTGAACCCAGACTATCAAGCTTCCTACAGCACCCACTCTATCCAATGTAACTGATACACATGACCACATGTGAAAAAGAGAAATAATCTCCAATATACGTGTTTCATGCTGAATCAGTACTGATCAATTGGTTTGGATCATCATCTCTCATATATATATATATACATATTGTAGCCTTGGGTTTTGACCAAAGCTACACTAAATTTAAGCTAAGTTATTTATGACTGTGTTTAGTAAAATTTTCCTCATAAGATATATTTTGTGGTAATATATAAGCTTTCTATATAGTACTAAGTTCGAATTAAAATAAAAGTTCCATTAGATTTACGTAATTTACTTAGCGTACAAACCAAAATTCATTCATAAAGTTTATAAAACAAAGATTATTTTATTTTAGTGTCAATTTAATAAAGTAATATTAAAGCAGAAATCGTAGTTGAGAAATTTATTTGTTAACAATATTTATAAATTATTATTAATAGTTTGGAGACTGAAAAAGAAAGAGGGGGGGGGGTAGAATTTTATAAAGTCAACTTCGTGGGAGTGAAGAGTAAACCATCGTAATTTTTATAACAGTAAATTATAACGCGATAATTTAATAAAAGTAAATTGTCAAAGAAAAGAGCAAGAATCAATCAAAGTATTAAGCAATCAGTTTAGATAGAATTTTATGTGTGTGTGGAAGTATATAAGTGTAAAATTTATTTTAAATTTTAATTATAGAATTAATTACTAACAATGAAAATAATGTGGGATCTCTGTGGAAAACTCTTTTAAAGAAATATTATTTTGTTTCAATAACTCATTCATAGCTGCCAATTCCCATTCAAAATTCTGGGTTTGAAGTCAAGCTGCTATGTATTATTAAAAACTTTCATTCTATTCTTTCAGAGAGATTTCTATATGCAGGAAAAATTTAACAAAACCACATGATAATTGTACAAAGTATGAATAAATAATTTTAAAAAAACAATAGTAATCATTTGTCAATGAAAAATAAATGACTCGTAAAGGAGAAGAAAGATAATTATTAACCAAAGAAAGATATTACCAACCTAAGATAAATTAAAAGAATATTATGATAATATGTGGATAAATAGACTTCTTGCAGTGAAACTACATTAAACCAAGTAAACGTCTAAACAGAAAAGCTGGTTATCTTCAACTATAAAATGTAATCTTAAGCAAAGAACCCTAAATGAATAAAGAATTCAAAAATGAAATGAAAAATATTGCATTCCATTATACGGATTACCAATATCTAATATGATTTCCTAAAATAAAGACCTTGGATTAATGTTTTATGCAGTTAAAAGGAAGCGGATTTGGTGCTAAAACTTTGAATGGAAATAATAAACCTCCAGCATCAATTCACTAAAATGTATCAGTTTCCCAATGGATTATATGATTTAATACGTGTGCACACAGAATAAAACCAAACAAAATAAAACAAACCCAAAACTAAATGAGATTTGCAGCAAAATGTAAGAAAGATCCCAAAGACAATGTAGGAGGACTGTATAAGTGTAATTTTATTATTTGTTATTTTTCTTCTAATATTAAATTTAAATAGAAAAAAAATGAGTTAATCATATACCCAGTTTGAATTTAACTTATATTAAAGTTTTTATTAGTTGAGTTATTATAAAAGTTTTTTTTTTTTTTAAATATGCCTTTCAAATATTAAATTGATGATTTACCCTTAATTAAAAAAGTGAGAGATAAGTAGGAACGTTTGTTATATGACATGTTTTTAAGAGATCAGGTATTATTATTATTAAATATTTATGCTTATAGACATTTTATTTAAAGAAAGAATGCATGTTATGATAAAATACCATAACTATGTTACAAAAGTGCTGAAAGATGATTGTGCAAATGATACACATTTCTTATTTTTATTGTTATTATTGTAAAAGTTAAATTAAGTTAGGCATAAGCCAATTGATGCTTGGAAATATGTTGGCTCATGTGTTAGTGCAATATTTTGTAGAGGGAATGTAAGTGTAAAATTTTATGTGTATACAAATTAGTGTGAGACCCTTGTATACATGGTTGGTTAAAGAATCCCCACCTAGCTAGGGCAGTCATAGCTTAGTTCACTCACTTAGATGTTTAATCCAAATTTATGAAGTATTTAAATGCAGTGGATGAGTTTTCCATTTAGCTATTGCTATACCATAAGATGATTTCTTTGTCAATAGCCAGAGTGTGTTAGGCTTCCCTGTGTATCCTTGTATGACTAGCAATAAATTCCTAGCATATCTCAACCTTAATGAAAAAGGTATTTTTCTCTTATTTGGGTCTTTGCCTACCCTCATGTTAATGCTGACTTCATTTCCTTATGGGTGTATGTATTTAGAGCACAGAAAAATATCAGTTATAAATGTTGTCTACAGGGTCATAAAATTAATTTGATATGTCTTAATGAGCACAGATTATATGTGTGATTTATTGTACTAAGACATTGTGTTATTTAAATGCTTTATTTCACTAATAAAAGCCAAGAATAATGATTTAGTTAAATATTGAATTTAAGAATTAAAACACAGGAAGTAATTATCTGCAACTAGCTAAGAACTTCACTGGAACGGTAAGCCAACTAAGGTATTATTATTGTAGGGACATTAGTATGTGATTATATTCATACAAAAGAATGATCATCTAAGTACCAATTATTAAACACCTGAATAGTAATTTGATTCATGAGAGGGTAAGCAATGCATAAAATATCTCGAATTTAAAGCATAGAGTTAAGGCATATTAGGTTGAAATAATGTGATTTACTAGCTCCTTTGTAATACGTTTAATCATAAAATAAATCATTTATTTGAGAGCATAAAGTATAGGGAGAAATTAGACATTTATTATGTTTCAATATTAAGAATTATTAAAGTAAATAGTATAATCATTTTTTTTATTCCATGGGAAGTGTAAACCCCAGTCAATAAGAGTTAAATACTATTAGTTAT
Source organism: Epiperipatus broadwayi (assembly GCA_028023455.1). Classification (NCBI taxonomy): domain Eukaryota; kingdom Metazoa; phylum Onychophora; class Udeonychophora; order Euonychophora; family Peripatidae; genus Epiperipatus; species Epiperipatus broadwayi. The sequence goes on along the minus strand of JAQFVV010012521.1, from coordinate 172,590 downwards.
TTTATAACATAGCAAAATTAGCTATTTATTTTGTGATTTTTTATATATATATATGGTTGAAGAATAGGGGAAAGCCATGTGAAATGTGTAAATAATGTAAAAAAAAAATTTAAAGTTGATATTTGTTAATAAAATTGTTGTTTTAAATAAACTTCTGTCTACGTCTCACTGTTTTGTGGTCTAATAAACTCTGGAAATCCTAGTCATGCATCAATTCACTATCACTTAAATTTGAAGTATAACTTACTTTGTTAAATCATACCAGGTAAAATTTATTTACAAGATTATTAGTAATAGTAACAAGTCAGAAGTCACATGACTTATATATAGCTTGCACTTACTAAAATGTAAAGTTAAGAGCGTGCTAATAGCTCTAAACAAGCTTTTTTTTTTTTTATTTATGATAAATGCTACTACAAGAGAAGGCATTCAAATCGTGGTCCCCATCCCCAGATCGGTTTCGACCTATGGGTCTCTTCAGTGAGGAGTTGGGACATTAGATCTAAAAAACCAACTCAAGCAAAGCATTTATCTAAAAGATAATTGTTAGAAAAAGATCTGAAACTTTTAGACATCTACATGTCTTTAAAGTCAGCTCTCCAACTGAAAAAATCATATGGGCCTGAACTTAATTCAGATACTCCATATATTAGTAGGCTTAGCTCTTTAATTTAGCTAAAGCCACAACAGCAAAATAATAATAGTAATAGTAACAAGTCAGAAGTCACATGACTTATATATAGCTTGCACTTACTAAAATGTAAAGTTAAGAGCGTGCTAATAGCTCTAAACAAGCTTTTTTTTTATTTTTTTTTTTTATTTATGATAAATGCTACTACAAGAGAAGGCATTCAAATCGTGGTCCCCATCCCCAGACCAGTTTCGACCTATGGGTCTCTTCAGTGAGGAGTTGGGACATTAGATCTAAAAAACCAACTCATAAATAAAAAAAAAAAAAAATAAAAAAAAAAAAGCTTGTTTAGAGCTATTAGCACGCTCTTAACTTTACATTTTAGTAAGTGCAAGCTATATATAAGTCATGTGACTTCTGACTTGTTACTATTACTATTATTATTTTGCTGTTGTGGCTTTAGCTAAATTAAAGAGCTAAGCCTACTAATATATGGAGTATCTGAATTAAGTTCAGGCCCATATGATTTTTTCAGTTGGAGAGCTGACTTTAAAGACATGTAGATGTCTAAAAGTTTCAGATCTTTTTCTAACAATTATCTTTTAGATAAATGCTTTGCTTGAGTTGGTTTTTTAGATCTAATGTCCCAACTCCTCACTGAAGAGACCCATAGGTCGAAACCGGTCTGGGGATGGGGACCACGATTTGAATGCCTTCTCTTGTAGTAGCATTTATCATAAATAAAAAAAAAAAGCTTGTTTAGAGCTATTAGCACGCTCTTAACTTTACATTTTAGTAAGTGCAAGCTATATATAAGTCATGTGACTTCTGACTTGTTACTATTACTATTATTATTTTGCTGTTGTGGCTTTAGCTAAATTAAAGAGCTAAGCCTACTAATATATGGAGTATCTGAATTAAGTTCAGGCCCATATGATTTTTTCAGTTGGAGAGCTGACTTTAAAGACATGTAGATGTCTAAAAGTTTCAGATCTTTTTCTAACAATTATCTTTTAGATAAATGCTTTGCTTGAGTTGGTTTTTTAGATCTAATGTCCCAACTCCTCACTGAAGAGACCCATAGGTCGAAACCGGTCTGGGGATGGGGACCACGATTTGAATGCCTTCTCTTGTAGTAGCATTTATCATAAATAAAAAAAAAATAATAATAAAAAAAAAAAAGCTTGTTTAGAGCTATTAGCACGCTCTTAACTTTACATTTTAGTAAGTGCAAGCTATATATAAGTCATGTGACTTCTGACTTGTTACTATTACTATTATTATTTTGCTGTTGTGGCTTTAGCTAAATTAAAGAGCTAAGCCTACTAATATATGGAGTATCTGAATTAAGTTCAGGCCCATATGATTTTTTCAGTTGGAGAGCTGACTTTAAAGACATGTAGATGTCTAAAAGTTTCAGATCTTTTTCTAACAATTATCTTTTAGATAAATGCTTTGCTTGAGTTGGTTTTTTAGATCTAATGTCCCAACTCCTCACTGAAGAGACCCATAGGTCGAAACCGGTCTGGGGATGGGGACCACGATTTGAATGCCTTCTCTTGTAGTAGCATTTATCATAAATAAAAAAAAAAAAAAATAAAAAAAAAAAAAAGCTTGTTTAGAGCTATTAGCACGCTCTTAACTTTACAAGATTATTATAAAATTATTAAACACTGCAGAATTTAATTCACAGTTTCAGAATGTTGGTAGAATAATTCAGCATGTTCAGGTTAAAGATATATTGTATGTGGTAGGGTTATTGTGTGATAAAGAGTGCAGGGGGTGGACATAAAATCCTTTATCCATTCGCTGTATTCAAATACCTTCCCAGATGAACTTGTTAATAATTTTTGTTTAATTATTAAAGTATTTATAATATGTTATTTTCAAAATTTATATTTAAAAACTTAATCTTAATTAGTAAAAATTCACAGTAAGTGGACATTGGCCATGTTAGAGTCAGCCAAGATCAACTATGGATGTAATCATGAGAGAGTATTTATTTATCACCAATAATTCATAGCAAATTATATAGACTCTCAGGCCTTACTATTCTAAACTCCTGAGGAGAGATTATCGGAGGGGATAAGTGAGCTAGCAAGATGGAAAATTTTAGAATGAAGTGAAATAGTCATACTGATGACCTATGAATGCAAGTGTGATGGAGGGATGGATCAGGAGGATGGGGATGGGCATAAGAATATTTTAATTCTTTTAAAAAAATTAATTATGACTTTGATAGTAAATGGATGGGAGTATGCTGAGAGATGTGAATTACAATGGAGAGTCAAACTTAAATTTCCTTCCTCTCCAATGAATATAAAAATTTATGAGATTATGAGTATTATTTATAAAACACTCTCAGTGTTTTATTTATTCAAAAATTAGTTATTAACCCATTCATTAGATATTATTATAAATTATTAAATAAATTATTGAAATAATGATTAGCACAAGTTAATTTCATTAATTTGGCACCCTGGCAATTTTTATTAATATGCTATGTCCCATCATCATTGATCCTAAAGGTGTCCACTCTAGAGATGGATGAATGTTGGTGGTCAATTGGTCAGCTCTGTTAGGTTATAATATATATAAAAAAGTACTCAGTTTATATTACAATAGCAAATCTACACACTTTAATGAACAGGCTTCAATCCTCTCACTCTCCAACTCTTCAGCCACCCATATCAGTGAAAATCTGATGATGGAATGCTCAAATCCATTGATAGTGCCAATATTATAATCTTACCCATATTGACCTTAAGTCAATCTGACCCCTCATATGTAGGACCTTAATATGTCCATTTAAATATACAGAATGATGGGAAGAATACAGGCTAAATATGTAATATTGACATACAAGTATGGTTCAGCATGAAATACATATATTGGAGATCATTTATCTTTTTCACATGTATGTGACCATGTGTAATGGTTATATTGGATAGAATGGTCTGGGTTCAAACCTCCTTTATTTATATTTAGGTTAAATATATACTATACTTGTATTTCATTATGATCAGAATATAATAAATTTGACTTCATTTGATAGCTATTTTTATTTACAAATGATGTAAATATTAAATAATCACATTTGGCATCTAAAAATATTTTTTAAAATATACCTTAATCAAAACACTAAATATGTTTTATCACAACTGCTGAGGAGAATTTTTTAATTTTTAGAAAACAAACAATTTTTTTATTTGACATTTGTTTTTAAAATGTGAATGAATAAATGTTAATATTTCATAAATTGATCAAATTATGCTTTAAAAGTTTTACATTTTTAAATATTTTTATGGTATTGTAATACAATCACTCATATGATTCAAGCTTTCATTGATTGGGTGTTAGCAAACAAATTATAAATACTTTCTGAATAATTTGCATTGTCCAAAAATATAACATTTTATTTTTAAAAATTAAACATTTACATTCAAAATAAATTAGTAATAATTTATTGTCTTGATTTTTAATAATAATTTCACACTTATTGTACAAATATAAATAATTATAATTTTTAATAAACTTGCAAATAATTTAAATGAATTTGCCAGGAATTCTCATCTTTTGTTATATCAATGTGAATTTATTTTTTTAGATAAAAGATTATCACTTTTATCTTACCTAAAGGTGAGATCATCTTTTATGTGACAAAGTAAATTGGTCTTGATATAATAAAAAGTAGATATTGTTTGAAAGTGCATTTAAATGACAAATTTGGGAATTTTGCTTGTGCATTATCCTAGTAATGTATTCAGACTTGGATTTATATTCTTAGTATTATATATTTATTGCAATAAAATTATTTATATGAGCACTAATATCATTAGAATTTACTTGTAATAATATTTTTAAAAAATATTTAAAATTTCTTATAAGCAAAATTAGAGTTATTAAAAGCATTCTCATAAATTCATATTATATTTTAGATTAGTCTTTGCCAATTGATGACCATCGAATTATATATAGTAGGAAATCAATCACAAGTTGTAGTAAATAATGGAAAATACAACACAATGTTAGTTTATCTTTCCTAAAAATAATCAGCATATTATTATAATATGTCTAAACTCCTTTTATATATATTTCTAATAGAATGTATATAAATTAAAACAACTTACAATGCATATGAAAACTAAATTAAAATTTGTTTGCACAAAACATTGTGAGGCTATATATATATATATTGTACTCTTTTATTAAGGCTAGATATATTAAAGAAAGTCAATTTCTTAAAAATTTTAAATTAAGGTAGTTCTAAAAATTATAATTATAATTATATTGATTTAGAGAGACTTGAACTTGTTAAAACAAATATGTAAGTACTCAGAGAATATTTAGAAATCATTTTAACTGTAAAAATTATAAAATAAGAGTAGAATAATTTCTATTTATAATTAAAATAAAATGATATTAGCTAAACTTGAAAAATGTGTTTAATATTCTATTGAATAAATATTTTAAAATCATTAGTTTACAATATAGTTGTAATATCAATAATTGGCCATTAAGCTAATGCACATGCACTTTGTGGATTTTAACTATAAATGAATATTCTCATTTTCCAAACACAAGATAAAGTCTTTGTGAAAAGATAGAATGAATCCATCTAGCCTTTCGACCCAAATGTTTATGTATGGGCAAATCTTAAGCATTTGAAAATGAGAGCATGAAGATGTTAAGCAATCATTTTAAATTACTTTTACTGTGCCTGAATGAATAATGCTTGCACAATTTTCTAGAATTTATGATACATCATTCTTACTTGAAATTAAATATATGTAAATAAGATATTTATTTTATATAATGCTATGTTGTATACACTGTAATATCAATAATTAGCTATTAAGCTAATGCACATGCACTTTGTGAATTTTAACTATAAATAAATACTATCACTTTCCAAATGCAAGATAAAGTCTTTGTGAAAAGATAGAATGAATCCATCTATCCTTTCAACCCAAATGTTTAGGTATGGGCAAATCTTAAACATTTGGAAATGAGAGTAATGTTAAGCAATCACTTTAAATTACTTTTACTATGTCTGAATGAATGATGCTTGCGAAATTTTCTAGAATTTACAATACATCATTCTTATTTGAAATTAAACATATGTAAATAAGATATTTTATATAGTGCTATGATGTATAAACTGTAATATTAATAATTAGCCATTAAGCTAATGCATGTGAGCTTTGTGGATTTTAACTATAAATGAATACTCTCACTTTCCAAACATAAGATAAAGACTTTGTGGAAAGATAGAATGAATCCATCTATCCTTTTGACTCAAACATTTATGTATGGGAAAATCTTAAGCATTTGGAAATGAGAGCATAAAGATGTTAAGCAATTATTTTAAATTACTTTTACTATGCCTAAATGAATGACGCTTGCAAAATTTTCTAGAATTTATGATACATCATTCTTATTTGAAATTAAACATATGTAAATGAGATATTTATTTCATATAGCGCTATGTTGTATAAACTGTAATATTAATAATTAGCCATTAAGCTAATGCACATGCACTTTGTGGATTTTAATTATAAATAAATACTTTCACTTTCCAAACACAAGAAAAGTCTTTGTGAAAAGATAGAATGAATCCATCTATTCTTTTGACCCAAATGTTTATGTATGGGCAAATCTTAAGCATTTGCCCATACATAAATGTTTGGATCAAAAGGATAGATGGATTCATTCTATCTTTTCACAAAGACTTTTTCTTGTGTTTGGAAAGTGAGATTATTTATTTATAGTTAAAATCCACAAAGTGCATGTGTATTAGCTTAATGGCTAATTATTAATATTACAGTTTATACAACATAGCGCTATATGAAATAAATATCTCATTTACATATGTTTAATTTCAAATAAGAATGATGTATCATAAATTCTAAAAAATTTTGCAAGTGTCATTCATTCAGACATAGTAAAAGTAATTTTAAATGATTGCTTAACATCTTCATGCTCTCATTTTCAAATGCTTAAGATTTGACCATAAATAAACATTTGGGTCAAAAGGATAAATGGATTCATTCTATCTTTCCACAAAGACTTTATTTTGTGTTTGGAAAGTGAGATTATTCATTTATAGTTAAAATCTACAAAGCACATATGCATTAGCTTAATGGCTAATTATTAATATTATAGTTTATACAACATAGCACTATATAAAATAAATATCTTATTTAAATATAGTTCTAAATATAGTTGAATAAATTACTAAATCTATTCTTAAAATAAGTTAAAAATATTTATTGATTATTTATTAAAGTTCTTAATATTTTATGATGTAACAAATGTTTCAATTTTATTTATTGTTATAAAAATATCAAATTTACTATTCTAAATTATTTTCATTATATTTAAAATTTTATATTATGTATTATTTTTAAATTAAATACTCATTTAATTTTATTTCAGACAGTGAGTTTTAAAAATTGCAACATTTTTGTCTAGAAAAGCTTATCACATGACTGGCAATATGTGTGTAATGCTTACATGAATTTAAAGAAAGTTTTTAATTACTTTCTGAAATTATTCATAAAGTGGAAACATTTGAACATGATAAAATAATGTTTAAAATAATATTTTAATTAGTTTTTAAAGATATTTTAAACTAATAAATGTAGACTAAAATTGCTACATTAAATTAAATATTTTCTTATAATTTAATAAATTGGTAAAAATTAATAAATTGTATTATTTTAAAATACTTTTGTTTGGTGAAGTAGAATTATAAAATAAATAAGGTATTAAATATTCTATTATATTTTTTATTTAAAAGATGACTCATTATTTTATTTTCAATTTTAAAACTACTTAATTTTGGTAATATGTAAATTAGTTTGTTTGTCTCACTCTATTCATCCAATCAAATCTCTTGATAAAATGAGTATAAATACAGTCTGTAAAAATTAGGACTGAACACTTTTATTATAATTTTTTTTTCATCTATTACTTGTTATTAAACAATATAAAGTTATATTACTATTGGTCTGTAATATACTAAAACCTAATAGTAAATTATTTAAAATTTTAAAATATTATTTTGAAAAGTCTAAAGGATAAAGAAAATTAATATTTAGTTCTTCAGTATGAGTGAGTAAACCAATTTAAATTTTCTGTCAGTAAACTGTTCAGAAGCATAATTGAAATACAACATTAACTTATAGAGCAGAAACTTATAGTCATGCATATCAGTAAATTAATGTCCAAAAGTCAAAGAAACTATAAAAGCATATTCTTACCAAGATTATGCAAGAATTTAAATATTTGCTTGTGTAAAGTACTTCAAAGTTATAGAAAGTTATTCTCTGGGAAGATAATATCTATAATAACAATGTCTGAATTAATAGATTTAATAATTTTAAAGAGACATTATAGTAACAGAATACCTTTAAAGAGATGAAAGCATAAATTGCTTTTAACTTATAAAAGCCATTGAAGATGAACTATAATAAATTGTTTTTCTAGAATATTTATATCATTATTTCGAATGATTGCAGTTTCAATAATATTTATTTTTAAAACAAATATTGATTTGGACTTCTGAAGTAAGAAATTTTAAAGATAAATTATAGAAAAATATAATTGCTGAAAAATGCTATATAAAAGATGTGAGAATATTTTAAATATAATGACTGCTATTTATTTGCTATATTCTTAAAAGAAAAAAATGATTAATGGAAGAAAAATATATTATTAGGAAATAACTTTTAATACTAAAACCTGAATTCATTTATTTGTTTCTTTATTGTGCATTGTTGGAATATAAATTATAAATGATAATACATCTGTTTTATTTAGAATTATGAACTCAATAAATGTTGCCAAGGATAATGCATCTATCATCGAAGGAGTTGGATACATATGTACATACAAGGAAGGAATGGATGACTTATCTTAATTTGATATTTTAAATATTATTGAACAAATTATATTCATCTTTAAAAAAGTTGCAGAAATATAGATTATAAAAATCTTTTCACAACAGAATGGATGATAATTTTTATGATTTTTCCAGATTCAAAAGTCAACTGAGATTTTATTTTTTTTATTGTCAATTTACAACCGAGGAGGAGAAAGTTGAGGAAGAACTTTGAACAAGGACTGTTGCTTAGCAACTATGCAAATCATTATACCCCCAACCTATCAGTAGAATTTCAAGGAAAAATTTATGAAAAAAGAAGAAATATGTAATTTTGAATTTTATTATTAGTTCTTATTTATTAATTTAAAAAAATATATATTAATATTAAAATTAAGATGTGTTCTTATGTTGTATATTAAGTAAGTTGAACTAATAGACATTTTGACTATCATAATCTTAATTTTAAAATAGGTTAATAATTTTTAAAGCTTTGGAAACAATTTTTTTTTAAAAGTATGATATTTTATAATGAGCATTGTATGAATGGAATTTTATAATTTTTTTCATTGCTATGTATTGGAGAACAGATGGCATCTAAATGTGGTTATAATATTATTTCATCACAAAGGTAATTTTAATTATTTTTGATATTACATGGCAAAACTTTTAGAATTTCTTGGAATTTAAATATTTATATTATGCTGAAGGAATGAATGGATAGAAGGATGTGTGAATTAATAACACAAACACATTTTACTGAATAATATAAGCTATAAAATAAAAATATGCATATATTTTGATGGTAAGATTCATCATGATTTTTATTCATTATTATAATTTTATATGTTTTGCAATTACATTTATTTTAAAATATATGAATACTAGTAGTATATTTTTATCAAAGTAATTTGTATTTGTGGCAGAGCTTAAGTGTTTGAAACCATTTCTTTAAATGTTCATAGTTTTGATGAATCTAAAATGCTAGTTTTGTTTATTATTGGGAATAATCATTCAGTTTATTTTACGATGTGGATTGTTTAAATCTATATGGAATTTTTATACGGTAATGAACAGGGGGGTAGTAAATGAAACCCTGGATGTGTATATTTTTAGGGTATGTCAAGAAGATAGGAAGATTAGCCTATATTATATTAAAGTAGATATTGTACAGATACAGTTAACAAAGTCCTGTATTATTGTATTTTATTTCCATGGACAGTGTTGGTTATTTGTATTTTGATGGTCTGTAAGTGCTAAAAAAAAACAAAAAATTTTTTTTTTTTGGGTATTAGACTAAGTCATACCTAATATTTCACACTGCTTTCCATATGAATTAGTGAATTTGTTATATTATTGAATCACTACTCTAGTTATTCTCCTTCATATCCTATACATTATATCACTATCTTAATTTCATTGCTTATGCATCATGGAGTTTATTATTCTGACAGAAGAATAATGAATAAACTTAGAATGATGAATTGGTTTTTTTTTTAATTAGATGGCAAGATAGGTTTTGAGTTAAGTTGAAATACAAATGATCTTGAATATTTAATGATGGTTATGAAAATGATAATGGAATCATGGTTATTCTTAATATTTTTGATATTTTGTATTTTTTTTCATAAAATCATTCATACTTTTGAAAAATGCATATTTTACAAGAAACATCAGAATGAGAGATGTGAAGTGTAATTATGAATGCTTATTTATTTAATTTAATTTTATATTTTTGTTTGAACATATAATAAAACTTAGAGTGATACCAAGCAAAGTATTTTAGTATATGAATAAACATTATTTCACTGATTTATATTTTATGAGTATAAAACAAATCCAGAATATATTTTTGTCAAATTAAAATATTATATAAAATATCTTATTTTATATTTCTTGAAAATAAAGAAATAATACTATTTTATTTATTTAATTGATAATGAATCTAACATAATTTTGAGAAGTAAATATTGAAATTTTTGGATCTTTACTGCTGATTAATAAGCCAGAGTGAAGGCTTATATATTTGTGATTTTTCTGTTTTGGTAGTATGTAATCTAATTATTTTTTATGTATAATTTTGTATATAATTTTTTAGATTTTAGTATTCTATTTGTTAGCTTTAGTAATATTTAACTGCAGATTTATTGTATAAATTTTGTTTGTTAACTTAAATAAATTTGTTAATGTTGTTTTATAAAAATCTTTGTCGGTTATTTATTGATCTATTCACTTCCATAAGACCTGATCCACAGAATTTAAAATTGAACATATAACATATTTTGCACATAATAAATGAAAATGATTTATTTAAATGGTAATTGTTATTCAGAATATAATACTGGAATATCTCATTATTATAATATTATTTTCTAATCACAATCAATTATTCAAATTACTGTTATATAATTGAGTATATTTCTATTGCCACACTATTCAGATTATACATACTTTTAACATGCCACAAGAGAAATAAAAGAATTAGATTATTATATTATTTAATCTGATTATTGAATAGTAAATATAGTATAAATTATTAATTAGATTAAGTGTAGGGAATATTATCTTTTATTGTTATTATTATTGAGGTGTAGTTAGGTATAATGCAAAATCCCTCATCATATTTGGCTACATGATTTTCTAATCAATTTGTTGATTTATCTTATGGAACCTAACATAATATATTTTTCAATAGTAGAAATTATAATTTATTAATATTCTATTTAAAGTATTTAATATATTTTAAAATCTTGAGAATGCTATAGATTTATATTATTATATGAGTAAAAGGGGGGATAGTGTTCTTTTGCCATTGAAATTATGTTCTTAGGGAGATATTCTCAATGTTTACCAACTACTGTAACTTTTGATAAATATCTTATGATTATTATTATTATATTATTTATTTAATCGAACCATATATTATTAATTATTAAATTTTGAGCTAGTCTAATGGTAGAAATTATCTTAGGATATTGTTAGTATTTATATTTGATGCATTAAGATCAAAGTTTAGCCGGAAGATTATTTTTAAATATCATTTGATCACTTGGTGAGTGTACAATATATTTATATATAATATTACAAATAGATGTCTGTATTTCTTCAAAATAATATATGTAAATTTATAAATAAATATTAGAAAATAAAAAAAATTAAATTAAAAGTTTATAAAAATATATCTATAAACTCACTTAGGAGTGCTTTCAACTAACCTTGTAGTTTTTGTCAACTAATACTTTGAAAGGTCAATTTTCCCATAATTCCATGATCTTAATGTTTGCTGCCTGCCTATTGATTAAATCTTGCTTGTATTTATATATTAACATAGTTCCCTTAATTTTTCTTTTATTATTATTTCTTTCAGTTTCCAATATTTTTACATTACTATAATTAAAATCAAATTCGTATATACATGATTTATTATGGTCATAAAAGACGGAAGCTGATAAATTATCATTATTTTTATAATTCTGTTTTGTATTTTGAACCCTTTTTAATAATAACAAGTGCTCTTTTGTTCTTTTTTCCAATGTGCACCTCGACTCACCTATATATCCACTGCCATACCTACACATCCATTTGTAAATGATACAATTTTTATTTGTCAATAAGGTTTTATCTTTTATTAATTTATTTAAGGGAGGTGGTACATAAAATGCAATATCACATTTACCTTTATAAATTTTCTTAATGAAACTTGCCTGTTGATTTGAAATATATGGTACTGATATCCAAATTTTTTTAATCAGAAGAATTAACATTATTATTAATATTATTTTTATATTTAGGATTAAAATTTTTAATAGTATAATAAACATAATCATAACTATATCCAATGTTTAACAATTCATTATAATAAATTTTAATATTTTTGTTTGTATCTGATGAATATTTACAAAGATTATCATTTCTAAATAAAAAGGACTTTAAACCTGCCATTTTATGTGACATTGGTACTTTTGATTTATATGGAATATATCCTCTTTTTGCTATTGGTTTAATAATCATATAGTAATCCAGTTTATCTTTCTTTCTAGTTATCTTGAGATCTAAAAATTGAACACTCATTGAATTTTCATCTGTTTTAATCCATTTTAAGCCCTTTATATTATTTAATTCATCAAACAAATCATTAATAGCATTTGGCTTTTCACAAACAAAAGCATCATCAACATATCGCTTGTATAAAGTAATATCTTTCTGATAATATTCCTTTTTCAAAATATTTTCTTCATATGAAGATATCACAAAATTACATATTTGGGCAACTGTAGGAAGACTCATTAGCCAGCTATTACTCATTTTATAAAATTCATGCTTAAAAATCACATAAATATTTTTATCAATAAAGTTTAATGTTTCAACAATAAATTTTATTATTTTAATGTCAACATTTTTTAACTTTAATGTATTATTAATTATTTCAATAGAAGTCATTCTATCAATTTATCCATACATTTCACTGACATCAAAGATACAAATTACATCACAAATATCAATAACAATATTATTAATTTTACCAATGAAATCAAATGATGAACGCATTGTATTGTGACAGTCAGATGATGTATGTTGGTTTAACCCAGTTCGAATACTAGGCGAAAGTACCTCGAAGCCATCCATATGCGAGATATTAAATCAAGAATACTATGATCTCTGCCCTATTTGCCTATTCTTGAGGCTAATTACGAACAAATGACATTATTTGAGACACACACAAATTATTTTCTCACCGGCCACAAAGCTTAGCAACAGAGGTAGAGACATGGACGGGAATACCTACAGAGCTAAATAGTTAAATGTGCAGTAAAAGTACTAAGAAACATGTGTTTTGCATGCCTGGATCATTGGAAAAATAAAATAAAACATTATAATAAAATTAGGAAACTCAAGCTTTTTATAGTTAAATAATATGATTAATTAATGACTTTAAAATATTAAGAATGTTTTTAATGGCCTCCGCTATTCCCCTAAATTAATGAAAAACTAATTAGACACTAAAAACAGATTAAACGATATAATATTTTTGCGGTCTAAATCTTTTCTTTCCAATTTTAATAAAATTGTCAACTTGAATCTCCTCAATAAAGTACAATAGTAAAAATCTTTCGCAAAGCATTTTCTAATTGCTTTGTGCTACAAACAGACAGTTTAAAAATTATTTAAAATGTATATAGCTAAATCAGATATCTGTAATAAGCTACTGGCGGACAAAAGAGGCGTTATTGAGGAGATCAAGTTGGCAAACAAAGGAAACTTACTCATATGGAATTTAGAAACATAAATAAAATTGGAAAGAGATTTTAAATGAAAAAAATTAACTTTTAAACTTAGCCACAATGGAATACAAAATATTTACACATATTAGTAATGAAGAATAGTGAAGGAAAAAAGGTTAAATATAGATAGATGATCACACATGTATTTAAGACTAGTCTAATAAAATGTTTACATTACAAATATCATTAAATAAAACAATTCATAATATAATTCAATTAAGAAAGGTATGAACAAAAGGGTAGAAAGTAAATAGTTCAATGGAGGAGAGATATGATTACCGTCCTGGTTCCTTGCTCCTGTTCAGCATCGTTGTGGCTTGATCCAACTGTCAATAGGTATTTGTCCGGACAATGAAAATGGAAATATGTAGCATGGTTTCACAAAAAGTCCTACAGACACAGCACAGAGATGACTATTGAGTGGATACTAAGGCATTTTGATGGTATTTAGGAACCTCAGCGATAGGCAAAGCTATTTATTTGCCTAGCCAAGCATAGTAGAATCCATTAAATTCATATGACTTTTTTCTTGAGCATGTTCAAACTTCTCCATGATTTTGAAGATGACAGTTGTATAACTTTGTGGAATAAAATCTTAACAAGCAAAAGCAAAATCTGCAAGAGTTCTTCAAAGAGAAATCTGAATGCCAGCAAGAAAACTCTGAATAACCAAGTCTTTTGTTCTCACTTTTATTTATACCCTCTTTGTCAGCTACCTTCTATTGTTTGTATGATCTTAGATCTTGATAAGCCCCACCACACTCCTTTGTTTAAAGGTAACACTTTCTAAAAATAACTTTTACTTTTTTATTCTAAATGTCTTTCTTTAAACTTTGAATTTTATTAATTAAAAAAGAAAGAGAAGGCCATCTTTAATTTGACTTGAATGGGCTAACTAATTACAAGCATACATTCTTTCAGAAAAAGATGGTAGGCTTATCTCAAAATAAATCATACGCATATTTTAACAAGAAAAACTATATTATTATTTCTTTTAATAAAATAAGCATTTTATTTCAGCAGAATTTTGCATTAACTCATATATATACACTTGACGTATATATATATATGTTTGACTAACAGGTTTTACAAGTAATTTTTATTAACAGAAATTTAATCTTTGAATGGAATTTATTTAACACGAAATATTTAAATGTAAATACAAATTTAATAAACATAATTAATTTTAGCTTTAATGCAAAACCCTGCTGATATTGGACTATAAACTTAATTCAGGTCTATAATACTAACTAAGTTTATAGAAGGCTGTGAAGCATGGATCGGACTTCAGATCCATTGCTTCAGTATAGATACCAAAACCAAGAATTTCCTGTGACATTTTCTCAATTAATCTACATGTTTCATAATAAAACACTCCTCCAAAATCAATCATTAATCGTAATGGTTCTTTTTCTTTATGCAATTTTATATTTGAAAATATTTTAGGACATATAGCAGCCGAGGGATAAATTCTGTAATAAGTACAATTATCAATTACATTATTTTGGACTTTTTTTAAAATGTTATTAACAAATTGAACATATAAACTTTTAATATTTATCTTATTAACCTTTATAAAATTAAGAATATTAATTTGAGTAATAACTTTATTTTCATAATCAGATTTTAGTAACAGACACATTCTTAAACCTTTATCTTCTTTTATGCACACAAGATTATTATCAAATGCAAATTGTTTAAATTTAGAAATTTGTACTTCCAATTACTATTTATTGTATATTTGAAATTCTTTTCTTTTACTTTTTTAATGAAATCATTGCCAACCTTTGAATCACATTTAATTACACCCAAGGAACTTTCATCAGCAGATTTCAATTCTAGATCACTATCTTTCCATTGGCCACCAACAATAAAATAATAAAATAAAATATAATAATAAAAGAAAAATATTAATATATAAATACATGCAAGATTTAGAAACAAACGTTAAGATCACAGAATTATGGGAAAGTTGCCATCATGAAATTATGGGAAAGTTGACCTTTCAAAGTATTAGTTGACAAAAACTACAAGAATAGTTGAAAGTGCTCCTAAGTGACATTTATAGATATATTTTTTATAAACTTTTAATTACTGTATTTTTTAATATTTATTAATAAATTTACATATATATATATATAAATTCACATATCTGTATATTTTCTTCTAATATGTATAATAAATTAAAGCACATTCATTAACCCAAATTAAAATTTTTGCTCAAAAATAGTGCCTTTATATGCTCATATGCTAATAATACTTTTTTTTATTTTTATAAAAAGCACATTTATTACAGACAATTTTCCAGCCTTCAAAACAAATAAAAATCTATAAAAATTAGTATATACAATTACCAATAATGAAATAGATTTAAAAAAAAATGATTGCAAAAAAAGCAATTATTTCACTAATACAGAAACATAAATGTATATTACAATTTTTTAAGGTATATATTTTTATTTTTAAGAAATTGTTTTACTGTCTGTAAAGTCTACAGAAAACTAGTTTTCAAAATGATTTGACCTATTATAGGCCTAATTTTAGAAACAGACATATTAAGACTTTAATATTAAATGTGTATTATAGTTTTAAAATGAGTTAAGAGGATAGATAGTAAATTTTCATAAACACTGATGTACATGATTATTTATTAACTGGTAACTACATCTTTTCTTTAAGAAAAAGTACCCTACATCAGAGTACCCTACAACTTCATACATAATTTATGCAAATTTTGTTATAATTCTCACAAAGCACTGTATGCATAAAATATTTTTTTAATATATCGCTGTTTTACATATGTTAATATATTTTAAACTACACACCTTTTTCTCTTCGGATTTTTTGGTAAAACCAGTACACATTTTAGTTGCAGTCCAACAAAATTCATCTAGTAAAACATCAAAATTTAAATTTGTGGTATCTTGATAATTCTTAGTAAAAAGTTCAGAAAGTTCTAATTTGTGATTTTCTAAAAAAAAAAAAAAAAAAAGAATCTAAACAAACAAACCATGAAGACAAACTTAAATCTAATATTTTAGAACTTCAATAGATTTTATATTAACTAAAATATTTATATTTATTTACATTTATGTTTACAAAATATATAAATTGATATAAATATATTTGTATAATATAATAATCAATAAAGCAAGTCATATATAACATGATATTGCTTTTAAAAGCTTGTATTTACAAATATGTAATATAGGTCTGGGGATAAGAATATTCTAGATAGAGACTTTAAATATTTTCTCTTACTGCACTTATTAAATAAGAGTTTGTTTGAGCTATTAGTATACTTCCTATATTACATATATGTATAGTACATTATAACTATTATAGAAACAGAATAAAAAACAGTTATTAGCATTCCCTCAGAAGCTTATATTTAAATTTGTAAAGTTTAATGTTATAAGAAATTTTGTATATATTTGAAAATGTAATTCTTCAAGATACTTCTAAATTGTTTCATAAACCATTATCATAAAAATAGAAACTTTCAGTTAATATACATTCTTGTTTAACACCAAATTAAATACATCAATGTTCATCACCAGAAAAAAATACTTTTTAACATGTCATTATATAGAAGCTGTATCATATGATAAACTTCATTTGATAACTGCTTATTTTACACAAATCTTTTCATATAACTGAATCATATTAGTTGACCAAATTGATAAAAAAAAAAAACAATATATAAATTATATCTTTCTAGCATTTATATCTGTATTGCTTCTTTATTCTCTAAAACTACATACACTATATAGTAACTATTCATCTTTAACTAAGCTTAATCTATTCAATAAAATTATTCAAGGGATTATACACTGTTTTTCTAAAAAAATTGAATAGTTTTTATGCTAATATATTATTTAAAATAATTAAAAAAATGTAAATCTCACTGAAACAATTTTTTTTTTCAAGTGCTGGCTCCGTAAATGCATTATCCTCTATAGACATATTTGCCTTGGAAAGTTTTTCCTTTCTAGTAATTATATATTATTAACACCATATTAATAAAGACTACAAGTGTGACATTTGATTATTCACAAGTGTTAAAATGAATTGAGATTAAGTGTACCTTGTGAATTTAAATTATTAATTGTATTATGTTGACATCTGGATATGATTGAACATTTACTCTAATAAACATCATTTATCATATTAGCTATCTTTATAAGAACTGGAAAAGCAAATGAAAATACTCAGTATATATTTTCATAGCAAATCTAACAATAAAGGGTACTTACTGCATTGATATAACTACCACTTGAAAAAATTTTCCAGCAATTGTATATTATTAATTTTGTATTAGTACTTATATATAAAAAAAATAAACAAAGTGTAATCTACAAATTATTTGATATATTATACATTTCTACAGAGTAATCAATGATTTAATTAATTTGTTCCACATTTATATAATCATAAAATAACATAGCTTTATGAATATGTAATTAAGAGAAATATATTATTCTCCTTCAGTCTTTGAATAAATAATTCTTTTCTTAACATACAGTATTATATACATGTAACTTATATTTGGAGCAAATACATTTTAATCTGCCATATCTAAATTACATGAAAGGTCTACAGCAGCAATATCTAGTTGCTATGTTAATAGAAATAGATTCTATTGTGAGAATTAAATTCCATTCAATGTAGATATTAACAATGCCTAATTAAATCTGGCTCACAAGTTAGAATCATTGATTTGTTGTCAATAAAGTTTTTTTAATAATAAAAAAGGTAAAATCACTAAGTACTCATTTTTAATAACTGTGTGATCAATCAAATTCTGTTAATATATGATAACAAAGTTTTACAGTGTAAAAGATTATGTAATTATATTTTGAGTAAAAACATTTTAAACTACTATATCTAAGTAACATGGATTGATGGTTGAAAGAATTTCTATTTGCTATGCAGACAAATATAAATTCCACTTAAAAAAAAAAAGGACTGTGATTTAAATTTTAACGTAGTAAGCCAATCTAGATAATGCTAATTGTGAGAATTACAGTGAAAAATTTTGATGTTATATATTAACAAAGAATTTTATTATCCACAAGGTTATTATAATTATTTGGTGACTGGCTTAGTATGCATTTGAACTGAACTTAATTAAGCATTGTTAATAAATGCTTTGAATTGAATTTCATTCTTGCAGTTAGAAATTATACATATTGGCTTTCTATATAAGATCTTAGGCTGCAATTAAAAATAAATCCATTTTTGTTAACATAGTTAATTATTGATAAACAGAGCAAAACTCTCCACACAGTACCGCCACCTGTGCCAAACAGAGCAATCAGTGGATGCCAGAAGGCTTGTGCATAAAATCCCTATCTAATGCCTACTCATCCAATATCCCCAGACTAGTTTCTGGCTTGTGGCCTTCATCAGTGAGGAGCTTTGAGATCTGAGAGCACTGCATCTAGATCTTAGGATCTAATGCAACCCTCTAGCAACCACCTTTTATCTCCACTTAACTACAAAACTATGAGAATGAAATTGAAAACACAAAAAATATTTTCAATCTAAGCTCAATAGCTTATATAGTCATATGGGTCTGAACTCAGTTTAGCACCCATACATTTTGGTGTCTTTGGCTCTTTTACAACCATAGCCACCACTATCCTATTAGGCAGGATTGGTGTTAAACCATTAAGCATCACATGATCACATTTCCTATACTAGCACATTAATTGTTGATAAACAGAGCAAAACTCTCCACACAGTACTGCCATCTGTGCCAAACAGAGCAATCAATGGATGCCAGAAGGCTTGTGCATAAAATCCCTATCTAATGCCTACTCATCCAATATCCCCAGACTAGTTTCTGGCTTGTGGCCTTCATCAGTGAGGAGCTTTGGCACAGGTGGTGGTACTGTGTGGAGAGTTTTGCTCTGTTTATCAACAATTAATGTGCTAGTATAGGAAATGTGATCATGTGATGCTTAATGGTTTAACACCAATCCTGCCTAATAGGATAGTGGTGGCTATGGTTGTAAAAGAGCCAAAGACACCAAAATGTATGTTGCTGAACTGAGTTCAGACCCATATGACTATATAAGCTATTGAGCTTAGATTGAAAATATTTTTTGTGTTTTCAATTTCATTCTCATAGTTTTATAGTTAAGTGGAGATAAAAGGTGGTTGCTAGAGGGTTGCATTAGATCCTAAGATCTAGATGCAGTGCTCTCAGATCCCAAAGCTCCTCACTGATGAAGATCACAAGCCAGAAACTCGTCTGGGGATATTGGATGAGTAGGCATTAGATAGGGATTTTATGCACAAGCCTTCTGGCATCCATTGATTGCTCTGTTTGGCACAGGTGGCGGTACTGTGTGGAGAGTTTTGCTCTGTTTATCAACAAATAATGTGCTAGTATAGGAAATGTGATCATGTGATGCTTAATAGTTAATTATTGTTAAAACAGGCAAAACTCACTATACGTATTGCCACACACAGCAAGCTAGAGTAATCAATGGATGCCAGAAGGCTTGTGCATAAAATCCCCATCTAGTTTCTAGTCATCCAACACCCCCAGACAGTTTCTGGCTTGTGGCCTTTGTCAGTGAGGAGCTTTGCATCTGAGAGCATTGCACCTAGATTTTAGGATCTAATGCAACCCTCCAGCAGCCACCTTTTATCTCCACTTAACTACAAAACTATGAGTCTGAAACTGAAAACACCTTAATGTTCTCAATACAAGCCCATCAGCTTATATAATTATATGGGTCTGAACTCAGTTCAGCATCCATACATTTTGGTGTTTTTGGTTCTTTAATAATGTGCCATTACTTTTCATATCTAAAAGTTTGTAGGCCAAGAATCAAAGATTTTACTTACAGCTGAAATCATATCGTACGAGGGCGCCACCAGTAAATAACCTGGAGCCACGAAATTAGAAGAATCTTATATCGCGGCTGTTAATTTTTATACTTATGACAGATTCAGCTAAACTCCCTTACAATCCCTTTTTTCTTTATATATATGCGAGTATACGCTACGGTCATATGTTTTATTATTACATACAAATGCTAAAGGAATAAACGCGAACACTTACATATGTTTCAAATAATAAAAAGTTTTATTATAAAATCCTTTTTTTTAATACCTTTCTTTTATTCAAGACTATTGATAGAAACAAATCATTTATAATTACGCCCTCTACCTCCCTCTTTTCTATAGACTTAACCCGACTAACATTATTGTTCTTTTTCTTTTTTTTTTTATAAATGAAAAAAAAACAACACAGGTGAAAAGTAATATATTTTTTGTTCTCGAAGGAACATGCGCTTTTACTTATATATATAAGCGTCCCAGACTGGTACGAATCTTGACCAGTGCAGAGGCTAAGCGGCTTACTATTAGGAGACAGTAATTACTCTGAACCCCTACCCTCTCTTTCAATATTTACCCCACTCTTAAACTTTTCATTTGCTTTCTTAAATCATTTCTATTTTTAATCTCCCCTATAGTCTTGAATCCTATCTAAAGCTAGTTGGAAACCCTCTTTAAAGAAAAATTCAAATACAAATAAAAATAAATTACGAATTTCAAATAAAATTAATTGGACAAAGTAAACATAAGCATTATAAATATATGCATATAAAAAAAACTTTCTATTATCGCAACTTATAGTTCGTGGCTGATTAAATATAATCCCAATTAGAGGTGTTTTGAAATTTAGCAATCAATAGTTCAAGCAAAAAAACAAAGTTTATATTAATCTGATCGATCAGTGTCCGTACGCGTTCCTTGGGATCCTTTGGGAGTTGATTCACTATAACGAATTTTGTCCATCCGGCTAACTTCGCTTTCTCTTCGGTGGTTTCTCGGTGATGAAATCCAGGATTCGACTAGTGCCCCCGGCTGGGGACGGATTTTAGTTGTTTAGCCTTTTAACATTTTTATTTTTCAAAAATAGCTCTCTTCTGTTATAAAAAATTAATAATAATTCTACAGTAGGTTTGTCTCTTATTTATAGTCCTTTTTCCATTGTCCTTTTATCTGATCACGTTCCCAGTCAGTGATTGCATTTCTTTAATTTTTTTTTTAATTTTTTAACACCAGCTAACTAGAAGCCACGGCAATAGAATTAATTATAATTCTTTTCTCTCTTTCCCCCACCTTTTCAGATCAGAAAATTTAATTAAGAAATTGTTTTAAAAAACAAAAATTTCTTTAATTAATATCACTTTCGATGTAATCTCAATCCAATTAAAAAAATAACTAATCTACCATTTTGTCCTTTTTTTTCTTTCTATTCTGTTCTTTTAAAATCCCATTAAAAATAAAACAATAAATAATGCCAAAAACCCACTATATATATATAAACTAATAAATAATACCGCAAAAAAAAAAACTTTCTATATACACAGCATTTATTTATTATTATATGCTTAATATATATGTGTATTACGTGATTTTTACATATATAAAGAATATAACGATCCGCTCGAAATTATCGGCTCAATAATCATAGCCACCACTATCCTATTAGGCAGGATTGGTTTTAAGCCAATAAACATCACATGACCACCACTTCTTATGCTTGTGTATAACTGTTGTTAAAACAGGCAAAACTCACTATATGTATTGCCACACACAGCAATCTAGAGTAATCAATGGATGCCAGAAGGCACTAGATGGGGATTTTATGTACAAGCCTTTTGGCATCCATCGATTACTCTAGCTTGCTGTGTGTGGTGATACGTATAGTGAGTTTTGCCTGTTTTAACAACAGTTATACACAAGCATAAGAAGTGGTGGTCATGTGATGTTTATAGTTAATTATTGTTGTGAGATTTTTCATGTTATTTAGGTATGGCAATTCAAAATATCTTTGTCCCAAAATAATTGTATAATATTTTATACTACCATTACATATTAACAAAGAATTTGATCATCCACAAAATTCTAAAAATGAATTCCACAAGGTTTTAAAAAAATAAGTACATAGTGACTGTTTTTTGGGAACATGCATTTAAGCCAGTTAATTATATATTATTAACATGTTAAATTTCATTCTTGCAGTTAGCATTGTTTAGATTGTTTTCCTGTATAATAACTTAAGTTCACAGGCAAAAATGGAAACCATTTTTATCAACATGGCAACAGAATGTTTACTGCTGCAAGATTTTTCAAATCATTTATGCATGGCAGGTTGATAGGTTTTTCTTCCAAATAAAGTTACATGATATTTTATGCTGTAAATGTTTCTGATATTATTTAGATATATGTTTTATAATATAACATTTAATGGATGTTCAGATAGAAATAGTATGTTAATGCAGTGTGCAATGTGTGACACCAACATAGGTGTCAGGATAATAAAGGCACCAAAGATTTCAGGCAAGATATTTAAAAAAAATATTCAATAATTATAACAAAATAAATTACAATTTTGTTTAAATGTTTCTTATATTTTATAGATTTGTCTTAAACAAATTGCTTATAATCACTTATTTGTTATTGTTTTTTAAGAACTTATTTTCTTTTGATCCTAGTTCTAACAAATATTTTAGTATAAACAAATAAAGACTTGAACTTGTGTGAGGATAACCTGCATTTGAATCTTGTTCAAATTTGCATTTGTTCTAAATATATATAAAAAAATGTGCCACCATTTTTAACTTTGTTCTATATTCTGCTATTATAGTGTACGAACTGTATCATATCAATAATTGAAAAAGGATCAGTTGTAAGTTTTTGTAATTAGACTTAGGACAGTTAAGTGCAGTGCATCATTAATAACAATATGGAACAAGAAATAAATTTGAACTAAGATCTAAGGTAAATTATTTATTCTTTTCTTGCACATTTAATTTAATGTCTTATTTTTTAATTTTATTAAACCTACATGAAACAATTAAATTTTCAGACTTTTAGATATTTGACTAAAAAAAAATAACATATATATTTTTAATAATTCAAATTTTTTTTTAATATTGATTTTTAATTAAGTTAGTAAATTTATACCTGGAATATTAGTTTAATTTTGTATCAAAAATATTTATTATTTTTGTTTTTTTATTAAACTGTAAGTTTATCTGTTAATTTACATAAAACTATATAAAGTGATATTTTGCAAATTATTTTTTGCAAAATAATAATTTTTTTTTTTTTTGTTTTTGTTTGTATATTTCTTATATGTTTATTGTTTTTTAAACATATTTTTTGGTAATTTATGCTTTTGGTTTAATAAACTTATAATATATTTTGTGTTTCATTTTTACTGACTGATATGTTCATTTTTTATTTGGGGGAGAGATATAGGGGCACCAACTAGAGATTTGCACACAGGAGCTGACAATACTGGTGCACTCCTGGATGGAAATATTTAATATGTGTGAAGTTTTCTATTTACAATTATTTAGAAAATTTTTACTAGGACAATAGCCAATCAAGTATAACTGCCCAAGACTGAGAAAGAAAGCAAAACTGTCAAGGTAATGCAATCAAAAGGAATTTAAGGAATATATGTTTCATGAAATATAAGTTTCTATTCATGTAATTAAGTAATCCATCAATCAGTCTTAAAAACTCAGCCAGATTTTATGAGACAGGATATATTTTTTTCACATGTGATGAAGTCATACAATTATTTGCAGAATATAACTTCTGCTCACGCAATGTTTGTTCATGCTATCTCATTATAAACTTGATACCAAACCATTCTGTACATTTAATTAAAAGATGGAGATGTGATTCTACAAACAAATACACAATTCCACTGTTACATTTAGTGCAGAAAGATGCCTGTTGGCAATAGAATGACTCTATTTTTTTCTTTATACTTTTATTACAAAATAAACATTCTCAACTTTAATATTTATAATATTATTAGCAATATTTTTTACATGTCATGTATTATTTATTTTTTCAATATAAAATAGATTGTTTAATAATTTGTTAATAGTTCATGAGAAAATTAATTTAAAAGATTAAAACATTGAAAGAGATTTTATAGAAATTAGTCTATAGGCAGAAAATCATATTAAGGAAAGAACATAGACTATTTTCATAAAATTATACACAGCATTAGCATAATCATTATCAGCAACCATTCAAGAACAAGTATAACTATTTTGACTTTAGAAGATGAAAAAAAAGCTGATAGAAAGACAATGGATAAAAAGTTAAAAATTAGTTTTTTAATGATTAATCTGTGACTCATAATTATGTCATCATGCTTTAATCTATTTATGCTGCATTTTAACTTTTGCAATGAAATATTACTTTTTTAAAAGACTAATGCTTTTACAATTGCAGTTTTTCATGATATTCTCTCTGTCCTCAGATATACTGTTCTAATGAAGGTCATAATTATTGTACAAGAGTGTTATATAAAATTAATCTCTAATACATAAATGGAGTCTGATATTCTTATGAAAATCATCTAGAGTTTGTCATAAAATACTTTTTGAAATCTTATTTCTCATTGAATTTATGTATTATTAGGTGATAATCCCATATTAATTTATCTTTAAAGTGCGTGTGCATTGGCTTAATTGCTAATATCACTATTACAGTATAAATACATAGCAGTATATAAAATATCTCAATAATAGCTTTTGTATTATGTTCTTTTACTTTTCTTTAAATGATTTCTATAAGTTTAATATCCATATAAAAATATTGAAAGCATGCTTAGCATATTACATTAAAAGATTTCACTGTTAAGTTTTTCTTACTTTGTGTTGCCAAACACTTACTATATCTATGACAATAATAGATTGTATATTGTCATATCTATCAATCTAAACAAATTACTCGCTGGTTTTATGATTTCAACAATCTTACAAAACATCATTAAATAATTTTATGTCACATCAATAGAGAATATATATCTCTTTTTTTTTTTTTTTGCTATAAATTGGGAAAAATAAGTATCATTTATGCATTAATTTAATTGCAGTAATTATATTACTAATAAAGAAACATTCAATCATTTAATTAATTAAATGCAGCAGCATCACACTGAAATCTGTATTGCATTCAACATCCAAATTTACTAAAAAAGTAAGCAAGATATTTTAAATGATTCAAATTTTCAAGATAATAAATCAAACTTTTAATTTGTTGCATTCAAAACACTGACAACATTCTGTAGATCATATTTTCAATTGGAAAGACTCGTCATCATATTGTAAATTTAGAAGCCAGAAGATGAAGATCACATTTTGTTTTTAATCAATTCAAATTAAAAATAATACCATCAAACCTAGATTGTATCTTGATGCCTGTTCCAAAGCCTATTAACATACAAATGGAAAATGAAATTGGAGATAGTATATATTCATATTTAATATCAGTTTAATTTAAAATGCTCATATTATTCTCTGTCTGTAAGAAAAGCCTCTTTCATCCTACCAGAAACTGTCCAAATAATTTATTAATATTAGAATTAGACATTGCACCCAATTTATTTTATTAATTGAATCAATTGCCTTAATCAAGTCAATAAAAACAACATGTAAATTGTGCTTTCATTCTCAACATTTTTTACATTTCCTGGCAGTAAAATGGTGTCTATAGCACTTTCTGATTCTTTAAAACCATAATGAGATGACAACATATTCAATAAAATCTTTGCAAATATTTTTGCTTTTATATATAGCAAATGTATTCCACAGTAATTATTTTAAATCTTTTTAAAACTTTTATTTTTAGAAATTGTGATGATAAAACATTCTTAAGGTCATGTGATACTTTTTTCATATTTATATTCCAGTAGTTTTGAAACTATCATATAATCTCTATATATATTTAAAACTTCTAAATGTGCAGCTATCCATTTTTAAGATCACAAAGAATTGTTTTGACTTCATTAATTTGAATATCTTTGTCCAAGTCTAAATGAATAGATAATATGGATATATCATTAAAAGATGTTGCCTGAATCTTATATCATTATTCAAAAAATGATCAAGATATTGCCTCTAAAGTGCCATTCATATATTAGAATTGTGATATTGTATTTAGGTCCATATGTTCAATATGTCAAAAAAATAATTTAAGTGATCACAATCAGCATGTAACTATATTTTTATTTGCACTTCCAATCCACTAATCATTTTAAATTTTTTTATCAGTTGAAAAACTTCTGCCTTTAAATTTATATATTGCTTATGGATTTCTAAACTCAATTTATTATTTTACTAAGTAGAAAATGTCATATGGTATCTTTTAATCATGTCACTAATAACAAAGCATAATAAAACTATTATTAAAAATCTAATCAGTATTCTATTTTCAATAAAATCAAGAATAGGCTTAGCCTTATCCACAATGTACTCTGTAATAGAATTCCATTTTTAGTTTGTTTCAATCCAATTTGGAAAATTTAATGTTTAATAGCTGTTTAGCAAAGATAGGCTTCTAAAGAATGAACATCAACTTCTACAAAGGCCAACTTGTTAATGAAACTATCGCTCTAATCTTGGAACATATCAATCTATAATCTGACTAACAAGCTATGCTTGTAAGACCTTATATAATATTAACTCATTTTATTCTGACTTTTAAGCATAATGTAATCCATAAAAAATACTTCTTTGCATACTCAAAATTTTCATAATAATTCATTTATTATATTATAAAAAGATTCAGAAACAGCAGACAATCTGACTTTCTAGAGCTATTATTATTATTTCCAGTAACTTTGCAACACAGTTTATAGCTATATGGTTTGAAGACTAAGAGCTTTTTCTTGATTTTTTGAATTTAATGTTGGAACATAAAATAGACATAAACACCATTGCGCACAAGAATTTTTAATATCACTGAACTTTTTTTGATATAGCTAGAAATTTCATGATTAGAAAATATCAAATTAATTTCGCAATCTATCATTATGAAATTTTCCCTATTATTCAATGATATGTCATTTCAAAAAATTAGTATCCCAGTGTTATGTTCTGACTACAAGGAAATTTATACTCCAATAATGCATAAAGATAAATAAAGTCATATGAGTGTGTGTATATATAATTAATCAGAAAATAAAAGGACATTAAACACACTCTAGAACTTTAGTATGCATAATATTTAAATTTATGCAAATTTAAAAAAGCAAATGAAAACTGTTGTAATAGATATGTGTGTGTGCCATATGTAAGCAGTGAACAAGGCCAATCATAAAATGAGTTGTTAAGATACATGCAGTCCACTTTATGAAGAAAATTTAACAGTGAAGAATCAACAGAGCTTAAAAAATGCAGTAAAATAGACTGCATATTGATATTGATACTATGAAGTATGGTTCAGGTATAGATTTTTATTGGGCTGTATACCAGTCAGCAAAATTGTTGTAGAATGGTAGAAGATTCCCTACTTATTTGGTTCATTTACATTTCTTAATCTGGAAAATGAATTTCCCTAGAAAAATTGATATCAATTTTAGGTCTTGATAGTTTTTTGGTTATAAGAACTTTTCTTCATTCAAGTATTAATAATTTTTCCACAATTTGCATATTATGTGTATCTATATTGTAGCCCTCCCCCAATACCAATCCTACATCTTCTATGAATAAATACCTGGGGTGCCAATTCTATTGATAATAGAATAAACTAATCATCTGACTCTACTTTGAATCACTATCTAGACTCTTAGAATAATGTCCAACTATAGCTTAGCTCAGTGGGAGGCCATAGAGTTCCATAATATGTAAAATGCAAATAAAATACAGGAGGAAACATTATGAATCAATAAGAGTAAAATATCTACTTGGTTCCACACTAAACAAGTAGTTGAAAGTGATAAAGTTCCATCCATCCAAATTAATGTTATAATTCAAGTTGCACTTGTTATAATTCAAGTTGCACTTCTGACTAACAACGTAGTACTTTAATAGGTCAAAATAAAGATATAGCACTAATCAGCTTTCACTGTATGATAAGTTGAAATTAAATTAGACAAATATATATCAGTAATCAACTTTTACTGTATAATTAGTTTAAATTAAATAAAACAAAGATATAGCACTAATCAACTTTTACTGTATAATAAGTTTAAATTAAATAAAACAAAGATATAGCATGAGTTAACTTTTATAGTATAATAAGTTTAATTAAATAAAACAAAGATATAGCACTAATTAACTTTTTCTATAAGTTTAAATCAAATAACTAAATTAATATCTATGTTGAAACAGTAAAAAAATATCTCAGGGTTTTATTACATAACTTATTTAAAAATTCACAGTATATAATAACTACTGATTACCATCATAAAAGATAATGACATAAAATTGAATATTGTTCTAATGAGATAGCAGTTAGACAATGAAAGAAATAGGGTATTTTTTTATTTGAAATCATTGTCCAAAGAATAACTAAGTACATAAACTTTCCCAGAAGTTCATCAAATAATTAAGCATTTCATATAATGTTTGGATCAAGAAAATAATATCATCATATCTGAACATGTTCATTATTAAATTCATGAAATAGTGCAATTATATCATATTGGATATGTAGGTGTGGAAACTAAGAATACGAATGCATGTAAAAGAACAACTCTCAACAAAGTTTAAAATAAATGAAACATTTATTACATTATGTAATCAAAATAAATACAACCAGTTTATATTAGGATCACAGTTTCAGAGTCTATTGACTAGATTTATTAATTATAACTCCTAAATTTACAAATATATCTTGCAGGACTTGATATATGATATTTATATCTTTCTTCTCTTTTCCTTTTTTTTTTATATTCCAAAACTCATAACTTTATTTTATTACACACTCCTGTAACATGAACTGACAAAACAAAGTAATACCTTTACATCTTTAGTTCACATATACATGCTATCTTTTAATTCTAATATTCTTTGTCAACCAAACCAACATTGGGGTAATTAAACCTTGCAATATGGATCTAAACATATGAGTTAGAGAAGTCACACTGTCCTTTATGAGTCCCTTGAATAATTCTAATAACTAGCTATACTTTCTTTTTTCCTTTTTTTTGTTTACTCATTCAAGATGAGGTTGAATCATTTTGAGGATTTGATGATTTAAAATTTAAAATAAATTAGTATGATATGATTTGAAATATCTACACAAGACTTACAAATCCAGTGATAAATTTTTTCCATCTCCCCAGAATCAATAGTATTTTATGCATGCTTCTGGATTATGTTACTTGTTATAGTATAATTAACATAGCTACATCCTCTTGGTTTGCTTATGAAATCATGAGATAAAATATCATATGGATAATGCCATAGACCAACCAACAACTTTAGCACTACTTCTGTTTTAGATGTTCCATAAAAGAAATTAATCTTACCATTTATTTTGACAAACTATATTACACATAGCTATGACTATATGATGGAAACATTCTAAATGGACACATGAGGGACAAGAAGACCTTTCTAATTCTACTAATCTAAATGACAAAATATAATATAATCATCATAATGCACAAATGCTTAATCTAGGAAATATAATCCACTCATGATAAGTATTTAAATAAACTAAGGGAGAGTTCTCTCAATCCCTGACAATATAATATATATATCCTTAATGATTTCTTTCCTCATAGCTACTTAATATCTTTCATTCTAAACATAAAAAAATCATTTGTAGATAAATTCCTAATTCTTTAATCTCTTTTGACATATTACATCATCCAAAACAAGCTGGAAAAATACAAGTCAAGTGACTATAAAATCAACAATTATATAAATGAATCACACAAACAGGCACACATATGCATAACATGCATAAAACAATTTCAAATCATATTCAATATGTAGATATTATACCAACATTAACTAATAACTTGAAAATAAATCTTTAATTCATGACAAATTATAAATGCTTCAAATTTTTAGATATAACAATTGTTATTAAACAGACTTCATCATCTCTAACAATGCAAAGATAAAACAATATTTTTTATGCATTTATTCCTCTTTAAATTAACTGCTGGCTTCATAATAGCAAATAAATATTTCTATTGCTAACATAAGCGTATAGAATATACGTATATGAAAAAAATTATATCAAAATAACAATTACCCAGAATAATACTTTTCATATTATACATATCTGAGATGATCTTGGAGCAAAAGAAAATAATAAAAAAAACAACAACATAAAGACAAATAAATTGATCTACCATACACTAACAATAAAGAAATGATTAAATCTTCTTTAGCTGAAAAATAAAAGTTCATTTGTACAGTCTGTAAATAATGCCTCTTAGACATATACAAAGATAATGATAATAATTACAAAATGAATAGATGTTACTAGACATATAGACAAATTCCTGCAGGATGAACAATATGTATTTTGGATCCAAATGAAGAGCAGTTTCCAAAGTTCTTAGCAAATAACTAATTGAAATTGCTGACAATATAGTATGTGAAGTATTCAACATATTTTCTTTTCTCTTTTTTTAGTGATAAAATAACACTTACTGCTACAGATTTCTAATAATATTTTATCATTTAATTGACTGGTGGTTTTGCAGTTTTATAACTCGGCAATCAGTGTTGAAAATTTCAAAAGGAGCATTAGTTTTCCACTAATTATCGTTGACTATAATTACATTTATCAAAGAATTCATAATACTTTATCAAGGCCATCCATTAGGCAAATAGTTAATTAATTTACGATATTCACTTAAGTCTACATAATTCTTTAAATGACAATATATTTTAGTGATATGTTAAGTATCAATGAGAAGAACCATAAGAAAATGTACACATGTAATATTCATGCTCTTCCACTCATGTTAAGTTATAAGCACATTCAGTAGAGGTTGGTTATCTATTAGTTTTATATAAGTCATGCATTCAATTTCTTAATCCTAGAAGATATGAATGGTTAGATATAATTCTCATCCAATAATAATTTATGGCATGTTACACTAAGTTAGACACACACATCCTTCCATTTGAGTTTTACTTTTCTATAGTCAGAAGAATTTTTTAATCTAGTTTATGAAATGTTTTGTTAAAAAGTTCAGCATAATTTTTCCCATAAAATAGCAAAATTCATACAATACAATTTTTTCATTAATAGTAAAGATTAAGGTTAGGTAAGTTAAACTTGAGTTATAGACACACGTATG
The DNA here is from genome assembly GCA_028023455.1 of Epiperipatus broadwayi. Lineage (NCBI taxonomy): Eukaryota > Metazoa > Onychophora > Udeonychophora > Euonychophora > Peripatidae > Epiperipatus > Epiperipatus broadwayi. The sequence goes on along the minus strand of JAQFVV010012521.1, from coordinate 140,680 downwards.
TATTTTAAACGATGATATTAAATCTAAAGTTAGTTAATTGAAAACATAGGGTGATATACCTTGCTTAAAATTGATTACATTCTTATCTTTTTCTTTATATCCCAAATAAAAAAATTTTAACTAGTTTCATATAAGAAAAATAATACTTAAAGAAAAATCGTACTTTTGAATTTAAATTGAATATTAACCACTTGATTTTGGAAGAACAACCAGGTCAATCTCAAGAAGGTTAATCCACTCTTTGCACTAAGATAATTAGCTCGAAATATTCAATAACTTTTTTTTTCTTGATAAGGAAAGAAAAAAAAGTCATTGTCTTCTAAATAATATTAATCAAATTGAATCAATAAAAAATACTTTTTACACTTTTAAATAAAAAATAATTATTTAGTAAATAAAGTAGTTGATATTGTATTTGGTTTGCCTAACAATCCACCAATCCATTGACCTATTAATTACTTAAAATGTGTTTAAATTGGTTATCAAATATATTTATTATAAATTTAGATATTTCACTGTAAGGCATAATATTCTATATCATGATTAAATACATGGGTGAAAGATGAAGTTGTAAGATAGCACAAACATACATGCACACATATATACTACACTACAAATGCTAAACCAATTTGATCAAAATAGAAACTTATATGACCACTAGTCAAATATACTGTACTAACTATACTATTGACTGGAGTATCAATGAGCAAATAAATCAGAAAATTACTAAACAAATATCAACCACTATCTTACAGACAAATAAGACAAATCTGTGTCAATTCAATCTATACACTAACAGTTTCTGTGGCAAGCCACCCTGCTTTCTATCATTAAATACCCATCAAAAAATACTAAATGTCTTAAACCTTCTAAATATTATCTGTAAGTAACATTCTAAACAAGGTTGTGGATTATTAATGAAAATTTTAAAAAAATTTTAATGTTATTTCACTTTTTTTAGATAAAGACAATTAGTTATTACTGATGCAGTGATATCTACTTAAAATTTGTTTCTTGTGTACATTTAGAAGGTCACAATATATAGAAAAATAATATTAAAATACTTTTATTATTATTATTCTATCTTATTTATTATTATAATTACTATTACTTCCTATGTAGGTTGATACAATGGCAGATTTTGGAAAATTGTCCATGGACACACACAGTTGTGTCTCTTCTAATGTTCAAACTTCCAAGCAATAAAGTCATTTGGTTATTAATTTTTTGTATTACTATTACTGATTTGCAATGTTTTCTACCATGATGATCTATTCAGATATATAAGAAAAAGCATCTTTTATAGCATCTTTTCTAGTTTCTTCCAGCTTTATGGCAATCATAACTTTTCTAAATCCCAAACATGTAATCATTTCTGCAAGTTAAATTTTTTTATAACTCTATTTCTAAACAATTTATTATTAATTGTGCTACCTTGTAAAAATTGTAACTAAGGATTGTCAGTCCATAAAATCTATCCTACCATTGTTTTTTCATTGTTGATTTTTTTAAAAAAAATAATAATAAAAAATAATCCTATTGGAGTTATGGTTAAGCATTTTCTTAAAGAATAAAAATTTAATTGCACAAATATAATTTTAGTGTCACAGTTAGTATAATAAGATGGTTGATAATATAAGAGGCTTGTGTAAGACAGTGGAACACAGACAGGAAATAGAAAGAACTGTGTGCAAAGAAAATATTACTTAGTCTTTGATGAATTAATACTTTATTTAACAAGGTATGAAAAATATTTTTGTTTGAGAACTGTTCATTGGTTATTCACAACTAATCTCAAATAATTAAAGAAAATTATATTATTCATTTCCTGGAGATTCTGTCAATAGCTAAGTTCACTACTTTTTTACTTAATTATCAATGTTCCTTCAGGCAAATAATATACCATACACACACTTTAATTTAAAAGTTTAGAAGCTAAAATGATATGATAATTTCTATCTTAATAAATGATTAAAAATAATCATTAAGATATTTATCTGGGAAGAATAGTGTCATAGTTGTGAGTGCTGACTTAACAAAAAATGCATCTTGGGGGCATTTTATCTATTTCACGTCTTTATTCATATGATTAAAAATATATAGTGAAATTAAAAATATATTATACATAAAAAAATAGTAAATTTGAATGAGTCCGTGTGATTGTGTTTTTTATTATTATTATTATTATTATTATTATTATAATAATAATAATAATAATAATAATAATAATAATAATAATAATAATAATAATAACAACAACAACAACAACAACGACAACAATAACAATATAACAATAACAACAACACCAATAATAATAATTCATTTATTTAAGTGCTAAACATAAAGCCAATTACAGTTTGCACATGCAATAAAAGTGAAAATAAAACATATAACATAAAATGAAAATATAAGTGTATACATAATAAAGTAAAATTTAAAAGATAACATTTAAGTTTAATAAGATTACAAAATTTCTTGTAATCAATGTCACACAGATTAATGTTACTCCCAATCTGTTTATAAAAAGAGGGTAATCTAAATAAAGGAGAAAATTTAAGAATATTAGAACAACATGTTTGAATCTGATATATACAAACAGACCCAGTATCATAACTCAAAGACCTAATTGAAATAGTTGAAACTATATCTGGTAAAATAACTTGTTTATTGAAAATTTTATAAAGATATTTCAGATCTCTGTACTTTCATCTAGATGAAAGATTAATCATTTTACCCTCCAAAAAACATATTTGAAAAACTTCTTTGAAATAGACTGCAACAAGTTATACCCTGCCAAGAACTAGGGTTCCAAATTATTGAACCATATTCAATAATAGGAAGAACCAATGAAAAAACAAACAATTTCCATTTAGTATCATTACTGAACTGATAACCATGTCTAAGAATGGCATCCATGACTTTAAAAGATTTACCAACAATCATTTTACCCTCCAAAAAAAAACATATTTGAAAAACTTCTTTGAAATAGACTGCAACAAGTTATATCCCTGCCAAGAACTAGGGTTCCAAATTATTGAACCATATTCAATAATAGGAAGAACCAATGAAAAAAAAAAATTTCCATTTAGTATTATTACTGAACTGATAACCATGTCTAAGAATGGCATCCATGACTTTAAAAGCTTTACCAACAATCATTTCAAGATGATGAATAAAAGATCCATTACAAGAAAACATAATTCCAAGATCTTTTTGACATTTAACCAAAATAATTTTATGAGAATTGATATAATAACAAAATTGTAAAACTTCAGATTTTTTTGGAATAAGAAACAAAGGAGCATTTATTAAAATTAACTGTCATATTATTTAATTCACACCAAGTACTAAAGTTATCAATATCCTTCTAAAGGAGAACACAATCATTAACTGATATAATTCTTCTAAAAATTGTAGTCATCAGCATAGCTTAACAGAAAAGAATATGCCAATCAATCCTTAAAATCATTAACATAAACATTAAACAGCATGGGTGCTAAGATACTACCCTGCAGAACACCTAATTTGCATTCAAAATTAAATGAAACCTTATTATTGAATTTAATATACGCTGTACGGTTACACAGAAATGATTGAAACCAATAAACAAGTTTAGTAGAGAAACCTATTTTATGTAATTTATGAAGTAAAATACTGTGATCAACTTTATCAAAGGCTTTTGACAAATCAAAATAAATAACATCTAGTCTTTGATGATTCTCAATTGCATGAGCTATATGATCATAAATTGTTAGTAGACTACTGTCAATTGATCTATTACGAATAAAACCATGTTGAGAAGAAGAAATTATCTTACCTACATCTGAAATAATTTTATTATAAACACATCTCTCAAAAATTTGTGCATTGGTATGCAAAACAGAAATCAATCTATAATTAGAAACACAATCTCGATCACCATTTTTGAAGATCAGAATTATTTTAGCACATTTCAAAACACTAGGAAAAGTACAAGAGTTAAGAGACAGAATAAAAATAAAGGCAAGAGGTACTGCAATAAATTTGGCTAACCCTTTATAAATAAAAGAAGGAATATTATCGTATCCCAAACTAGAGTGAGTTTTAAGTCTCCTAATAGCTACAATAACATCTTACCTAGAGATATGATCAATTGTACATTTAGCACTAGACAAATTGCCAGGAAATGTGATTTTAGAACCAATCCCATGTTGTGAAGAATATAACTCTGCAAATGTTTAGAAAAATCATCTGCATATAATGCTGAACCATGAATAGTTTGAACTTTTTTCTTACCCAAGCCTGAATTATTAACAAAATTCCAGAATTCTCTAGGATTAGAAGAAATATTAATTTCAATTTTTTTATATACTCTTGTAAATCTCTTTTATAGATATATTTAGCCAATCTTCTAAAATTGATAAAGTTATTATAATAAATTATATTCTGTGTTTTAAAATAGAGTCTATGATGGTAAGATTTCCTTTTAATAATCTTAATAAAAGTATATGAAAACCAAGGAGGATAACCTTTGTTAAAAGACAATTTATTAGGAATATATACATCAATAAAACCATTAAAAATTCTCAAAAAATAATCCAAGCAAAAATTCACATCATTAATTGAGTACATATTATTCCAATCAACTTCAGAAATTTCTCTACAAAGATCAACATAATTACCCCTCCCATAATCCCTTTTCACAACATTAGAACAAGTAATTTTAGAATAACACATCTTAATATAAAATTCGATAGGTGGATGATGACATCAATTGGAAAAGTAACAGAGACAAAGTGAAAATTACTAACTATTGGTACATTACACAGAACACAATCTAAAGGATGCTGAAAATTATTAACAGGGTTATATTGTTGAAGCCCAAAAAATTTGCAAAATCTAAGCATTCTTAAAACCTTCTGTGATAATAAGGAATAAATAATCTTACCCTTAAATAAATCAGATATATTCAAATCACCAACAATGATAATATTACTATATCTAATCAAAAAATCTTCAAGTGCTGTCAAAAATTAATCAAGCTCTAAAAGTGAGATATTAGGTTTAAAATAAATATTTCCCAGTATACATTGAAAATTATGATCAATATAAACTTCACACCATGTAGATTCACATACAGAAGTAAAATATAGATCTTTTATATAAAACATTTTTGTTGATAGCAATCAGAGTACCACTTCCTCTAGCTGCATATTCTAAAGATCTATCTGTATGTAAAATAATATACCTATTATCAAGGAAAGAAAATCGGAAAATTGTTGATTTAACCAAGTCTCTGTAAAAAATATCAAATCAAAGTGCTCTGTTTCAAAGAATTGTTTAATTTTTACACACTTAGTTCTCATCCCTCTAATAATCATATAAAAACAAGAAAGATCTACCATATCAAACCAAAAATAAATCAAAACAAATAAATAAATGAAATCAAGTAAAGAAAAATGTAAGCAAGTATAGTGAATAAAGAAAATAAGAAATTAAAAAAAATAAGAAATCAAAGAAAATAAGAAATAAGTGCAACTACAGTTTTAAAGAATTAATCAAAGATCCATAAAAAACCAATGGAAGCACCATGAGGCCATAAATTGGAAGAGATTAAATCATTATGTTTATGAGCAGGAGCAGATATATAATAGCAAGACGACTTCGAATTATACATATTAATTTCATGACACACGACCCTAGTTCTTAAACGTTTTTCAAGAAATAACTTAATATCATATGAATTAAGATTCACTGGCATATTAGAAACAAAATATCTATTACATTTTGTACTAATATTATTATTAATATTGTTATGAATTTTAGAAATACCAAACCCCTTTCCACAGGAAAATAAGGTAGTCTACCTTTTTACCAGAAGTTGAAAAAGAGCATCCCAAACCATTTCCCACATTATAACCTCATTATCAATATAATTGTTATATTTAGAGAAATGTGAATCATTTGCTCTATGAGCAATAAAATCCCTATTAGCATTTGCTAGACAATTTTTTCTTCTGAAATTTGATTTAGAAAAATTACTAGAAAAATTATTACTATACTTTTTTGGAATATAATGTGAACATCCATCCTTCAATATATAATTTTTATCAGGAAAATTATCATAATACCTTAACGATGAATTATTTACAGAAAAGTCAGAAAACTTGTTAAATTTTTCATCATCATTAAATCTAGAAAATTGTTTTTGATATTTTCTAGACTGTCTATAAATTTTAGTTTTATAAACTTTTCCTTTATTATATCTTATATTGTTATCAATTCCACATCCAATATATTTATCATAAGAATAAAAATCCTGATCCAATATCTTATTATCACCTTTATAATCACCATTATAAATGCTATTATTATCTTTTTTTCCAAAACTATTTTTACCTTTATCTCCAATAAAGAAAGAGGATTTGGGTAACTTTCCTAAGGTATTATTACCCTAAAAGATGGATTAACATCACCAGCAAAATCAACCTCAGCAATATCCCCAAAGATCTGTGTTTCCAATAAATCACATTGTATACCTATGTCACCTGAAATAACACTATCACTAATAACTCTAGATTCCTTCACACTAAATTTTGCCATACTTATAATCATACTATATACTTCCTGAAGAGACATTGATCATAATAATTAAAAAGTAAAATTAGCCAAGTCTACTTTTTTACTTTCATTATCTTGAAGCAAATTAACCATATCCACATTAGAATCAGAATTTAAACTCATATCAATACTTAAACTATTATCACTATTCTCTTTTACACTATCTCTATTATAATTATCACTTCAGAAATATTTTCAATATGTTCATCAGATTCCACATCTATAAAATCATTATTATCTTTTGACCTAATATTCTCTATATTCATAATTTATCCACAGATAATTGATTACATTCTATACAATGAAAAAAAAAACCCAAACCAACAGAATCAAAAATTTTAGCATCAGACCTGGACAAATTCAAACAAGATATATGAAAATACCCTTGATAAAAACCAGAGCACTTAATTCCACTATCCACATCTGACAATTCTTCATTACAATAATTACATTAAACACCAACTACATTTAAAACCGAACCATGTGTAGAAGAATCCATGATAAAATGTCAGGATCATTATCAATATTAATATCAGCAAATGGTGTAGTAAGATTATCCAAATTATCTATGTCATACTCACTATTATAATAATGATTACAAAATTTATATGTGAAATCCGGATCATTATCATTAAAAATTTTAAATTCACTTAATTTATAACAATCAAAATGATATTTTAGCCCACAAAAACCAGTACACTTTAAATATTTTTGTCTACCATAAATATTACATAGGCACAAAGGACATTTAACAGCATATGGGGCCATTAATTATAATACAAAAAATAAAAAATTATAACTATAAAAATCTTCCACTAACATATACAAATCATATATACACAAAACTTAAAAAAAGAATTCACATACAACATATATATATATATCTGTAATATCCTTAAGAGAGTAACTTCTTTTTCCTCCCTTACCATTCTCAGATTATATTATTTATATATATAAAACAATGTCCAAAATAAAATTATTAAATATATCAAAGTCACTATGTACTTAATTATTTATAAAATGAAATTTTATATCTATTGAAACTTAATCGGACAGTCTCAAATTTGTTATTTCTATTAACAAAGAGAAATTAGTTTCCGTTATTTAAAAATATTTAAAATAGTTGACATTAGAAATTCCTTTGATTATGTTTCAAACAAAAGCATCAAATTCCTTATAAATGTTTAAAACAATTAAATATAAGAAATGCTTTAAAATGATTTTTAAAAATAAAACAAAACCAAAGTTTATTCTATCTATAAAATAAAGTATTTCTTTCAACATTAAAGTGAAGCAATTATTGAAAAGTCCACCACACTTTAAAGAAAATATTGATACTTGTAATAATATTTAAAATAGTCAAATTCCTTATAAATGTTTAAAACGGTTAAATGCTTTTAATATATAATAATAAATAATCTGAAAATATGATTTCTGAAGAAAACTTGCCAACAATAAAACTGTCTACTAATTGCGTTGTAAATTATTTAAATATAAGAAATACTTTTAAAACGATTTTTAAAAGTAAAAATACTTTTAAAATGATTTTTAAAAGTAAAACAAGCCAAAATTCATTTTATCCATAAAATAAAGTCCTTCAACATTCCCAAGTGAAACAATTAATTAATTAATGAAAAGCCCAGAGCAACAATTAAAATAAAATATTGAAATAATTTTTAAATTCTTAAATTTGTAATAATAAATAATCTGAACTTGTCGGAGTAAAACTAATTTCTACCATAAAGATCCTTTAAAACGTGAGAAAAATGTCAATACTTGGTAACAATGTCAAAACATGGTAAATATATATTCAGGCCTATGACACAAAGAACCAATTTAAATAATAACAATTAATAATCCTTGAATAATTAATCCTTGAAAAATAATAATAACAAGAAGCTATAGAAAAATAATAATGAGAAACTAGAGAAAAAACACATCCTTCTTCTTCAAGCATTGGAAGTATAATCATCATTATCATGATCATATTAATCTTTAATGAATGTTTAAAATACATATAAGGGTAAAAATTGATATTATAATTTCTAATCTGCTACATAATTAATAATAATTATTAAAATATTTATTTGAGAAGAAACTTTGGCACTCTTAGATTGAATCATAATAATTTGATATTGATAAATATTGAACAATTGTAATAAAGTCATACAAAAGATTGTGAACTCCACCAACTAAAGAATGAATTGGCATGAAATGTATCTTGGAAGCCTTAATATTTTTTATCCATATGATTAAAATATATGTGATGAAATGGAAAATTATAATTATTTACAAATTGATTTCCTGCATGGTTTAGCTCAGTTTCTAGAATGTCAGACTCTGGAGGGTAAGAATTACAGTTTTTTTGGCACTTTTGTTGCTCAAACTTCTTATAAACTCTTCAACAGTAAAACCATTTGATTATTTATTTATTCAGATTGATTTTAGAAATCCATTTTTTAACCTTTTTCAGTATTTTACAATAGTATATACAAACTCTTGATATAAAAAAGTGTTCCAGAAACATTATATATTGCTTTAATTACCAAATCATTAATATTACTTACCAAAAAATAATTAGTTTTAGTTAACATAAAAAATAATTAGTTTTCTTATCTACTATAAAACACAAAATCTAATAAATCAAGTGGTCAATTGTTAGTTTATATTGTCAAGTCATTTGTTAATCTATGAACAAAAGTTTTTTTAAAGAAATTTTTTAGAATTACTAACTTATAGAAAAAAATAACACATAACAAAATTAACAATCAAAATTGTATTTAATACTGCCTTTGTTCAGCAAGAAAAATATATAATGTGAAAGCTTTCTAAGATCAAGGGAAGGGATTAACTTCTCACACTGAAGAGTAAATTTGATGATACATGAAAACCGATGTCTATATCTGAATAGTTTTACAAAAGCATTATTCCTTCAAATCTTCATCAGAAAACATAGTATACATCACAGCTGTAACATATAAAGCACCCGTTAGTTCTTTCCATTCCTGACTGCAATCTTACAAAGATACCACTGTAATTTATAATTATCTGTTCATATGTGTACATACTTTACCTTCTAAGTTATTATTATAAATTTATTGAGAATAAAACTGTTCAGAATTTTTTAAAGTTTACTCATTATTGCTTAACTAATATAACTTCAAAACCATATAGTCTATATCAATTTCAAAATAATATTAAAAATGTAATTTTAATAGCTATTGCAATTAAGTTTGTAATGTAGCTCTAAATATTGAAATTCTAGCATAAATTGTGTTGAGGGCGTGGCAACAGCAAATATACCAACAATAATCACATGATACTGATTAATTTTAGCACTTTATTGCCTATTATCTTTATTTCCTCCAGTTGCTAGAAGGCAGGTGAAAGAAATAGAAATAAATTAATATTAATTGATCTTTTAACAAATTATAAAATATTTTAAAAAATAAAAAATTTATAACTTTTGACATTTGTTTAAAATATGCTTCAATGATTACCTTTCAAAATTAACTATTTTTGAGGGTTTTTTAAAATTAAAAATAATTAAAAATTTATTTGGCTTAAATTAATTATAAAAATTATTGACATGAAAAGCTAAATTTTTAAATAATAAAATTTTTATTAATTTACTGCATGGATTTTTTTAAAATAAACATCTAAACTATTCACAATCATTATAAAATTATATTTGTCTGCAAGTTTATAATAAAATGGTTTTATCTGTAATTATAATTTAAATTCTTTCCATCAGTTGTTAAATGTTAAAAAAATTTGAATATTATTTATATTACCAGATATATCTGGCCTATAAAGGCTATGTTTTTTTAAATTGGTTGTTTTAACAAACTTTTTTTAAAGATTTAATGTAAATTAAACAAAATATTTTAATATTATATAAATACATGTGATAGGCTGTAGTTTTTGTAATAGTTTTTTTTAATCAGTTGCTTTAACATTTTTTTTTTGCTTTGCTGAATTACTTGCTTTGAATAAAATGATCATAACCAAATTACTCATCTAAATTAAAATTAAAATTTCTAAATATACGTGTTATATTTGATATGTGAATTTGTCAATAATAAAAACTATTAAGGGTGGAATTAATTGCTTTGCATAAAATATTTTTCATAATGTGGACAAATGTAATAGTTTTTTTTTTAATTAGTTGTGAATTTGACATTCACCAATCAGACAACAAAGAAAATAGGGATTTTATATATAAGATTCCAAATACATTCAACTTTTAGTAATATATAGATTGGCAATGATAAAAATATTTGTACACATTACAATTAGAAAATGGATTCACTAATAGCTTTATGAAGTTCTAAGTTCAGTTCTTCCCTTATATGTCTAGATTTGATAATTGTTGACTGTGTGGTAAATAGATTGAGTTTATCCACAACTCCACAGATCAAATAAAAATAATTCTATCAACATTTTATAGTAAAAACAAAGTAAAATAGCTAAAAACTTGACTGAAGTTTATAATTCAGTTTTAAATAGTGTATTCAAAGTGTGTAAATCAATACACAGTCAGTGCCTGTAATACTTTAGCATTTGGTTTACCCATTTGCTTTCAGAATAAAGAACTTAATATGCATACAGATTTAAGACTAGGGATATTACTATTAATTTAAAATCTTAAAAACATTTCCATTTAGAAGTTTATATAATTGTGTAAATTTACACTAAAATAAAAATAAAATATTTAATTTAAAATTATATTTTTAATAAAATGAAAATTAATTTTATAAATTAATTTTTAAAAAAATCAGTTTTTTGAAGAATCATGTGATGTTCAAGTGTCAGAAATATCAGAGCAGACACAATTTTATGCAAACTATAAAATAAACATTCAATGGTAAAATGAACATGTCATCTGACAATTATAAAAAAAGAGATGTTAGTAAATAGTTTGACTGCAATAGTTTTTGAAAGTACTTTTGCTATAGAGATATACAATATTTCAAAATAAATAAAGGAATGTTTAGGGAAGTTTTTTTTTATATATAAAATAGAGCAATAGAAGTATCTTGAAAATAAAGTTTATAAAATTATTAATCTCTATAACTTATAGTTCATAGGTAAATATTTTGTAAAATAAGCAGTCTATTACATTTTTTTCTTAACAGCTATTATTGCATATAGTATTTTATTTTACTATTAACAATTTATTTTATAATTTTGAAAAATGTTACTACTATAATCATTAATCTGCATTTGGAATATAATTAATAGTAACTGCATCATCATTTCCATTATAGTTTTTGAATAGCAACATACTTAAGACCCTTATAGCATTTAAAAAAGCTACCTATAAGATATTAGCAGCCATTTTTATTATGATTTTAATTGTCATAATAATGAATGTATTTATTCTAACGTAACAATTTAGCACAATAATATTTTTTAAATATTTTGCACAGTAATAAATTACTTTTACATACATCTTATTATAAAATGTCTAAAAATACATATTTTTAAAAAATACTTACGAATAATATAATTGCATGCTTTAACCATTTTGGGTGGACTAAATTTATAAGTTCTTAAATTATCGATTTCACACAACCTCTGTAAAACATTGGTAACTCTCTGTTCAATATTTTCTTTAGATGGTCTGATGAGAATTTTGTTCACCTCTGGGAAATAAATAAAATCATTTTTTACTGAATATGATCAAAAATATATTAAAATTAATCAAGATTATTAATGTTATGCAAATTCCGTACAAACAAACAAAAATATTTCTTAATTTTTTGCTATGTATTATGTATTAGTAAGGGACAAGTTATATTTTTTCAAACTCCATTTTTTCTAGGCTAGTTAATTTCTTTCAGATAATTTAGCTCACATATTGAAGGAATATTTTTTTAAATTAATGTATTAATTAAAAAATTAAATAATTTATTGCTCAGGAATTTATACAAAGTTCAAAGAGTTTGAATTGTAATTTATGACTCTTAAGTTTCAGAGTTTACCACATTTCTACTGCCCCAACACACACAATATTATTATTATATTTCTTAAAATCAGACTAAGTATTTGGAATGCAATGTCTAGTGAAGATCAAAAGAATTAGGCACCAGTCAATCAAATAATTCAAATGATTTGATACAAGTGATTGATGGTTGCAATTTAAGGATATTCCACATGATTTATAATCATTTTTTAAAACTGAAAAATGTCTTCATTTATAATAATGTTTTAATTTATGTAGGATATGCATATGTAACTTAAGGACAACTAATTAAAAAACTTTAATAGTAATAATAGATGTTCTTGCAAACAAATGATGACATTTTAGAAAGTGATTAACTTCTGCTAAAGCTAATTTAATCTTCAGAAATTTTATTTTCATAATTTTTGACTGTAATTATGAATAGATTTTTAAGGCAATGCAACAGTATTGTATACAGAAAGTAATATGCAATATTTTATAATAATATATTCATGGTTTAAGAATAAAATATGTTCCAAGAATCTATTCATATACAAAAACTCTGACTACTATTTTCATATAGTTGACAGATATTTAGGCTTCTAGCATACCAAATGAGGCTAGATTTTAGCCAAAATATGTGCAATATCTGCTTATTTTATGATAGCTAGTGATTAACAACATATCAATAAAAATTTGCTTGAATTCTCAACAACCGAATTCTGATGAAGTCTTATGGAGAAATAAACAATATTTGTACTGATGTCTGTTCAGTTGATCTATTCACTTGATATAATGTATTTCCATTATGTAATCAATCCATCTTTAGCAATGAATCCTCTTTAAAAATTTAGATTAACCTATGTTAATTTGATTCATTCTTGATTATTAATAAATTAGCAAAAGGTTTTTTGTGTCTCAAACTAAAAAGTTTTTATTTACTTTTTAGATACAGATCTGCATGCTTTTGGTGTAGTACACCAAAATTATAGCTCTTATTGATTGACTAGGTGTGTTGCTATATTTACTGAGAAATAATTATGATAATTATTTAAATTAGGTTTTAAATATTCCACTTATTCAAAAGTTGAATATTATTTTCTTTCTTATTAATAATGTATCAAAAAACATTTTCCTAATTTATTGCAAACAGATAAACATCACATGATCACCATTTCTTATGCTTGCTTATAACTGTTGTTAAAACAGGCAAAACTCACTATATGTATTGCCACACACAGCAAGCTGGAGTAAACAATGGATGCCAGAAGGCTTGTGCATAAAATTCCCCTCTAGTGCATACTCATCCAATATCCCCAGACTAGTTTCTGACTTGTAGCCTTCATCAGTAAGGAGCCTAATAGGATAGTGGTGGCTATGGTTATTAAAGAACCAAAGACACCAAAATGTATAGGTACTGAATTGAGTTCAGACCTATATGATTATAGAAGCTAATGAGCTTGGATTGAAAATATTAAGGTGTTTTCAATTTAAGACTCATAGTTTTGTAATTAAGTGGAGATAAAATGTGGCTGCTAGAGGGTTGCATTAAATCCTAAGATCTAGGTGCAGTGCTTTCAGATCCAAGGCTCCTCACTGATGAAGGCCACAAGCCAGAAACTAGTCTGGGAATATTAGATGAGTAGGATTTTATGCACAAGCCTTCTGGCATCCATTGATTACTTTAGCTTGCTGTGTGTGGCAATACGTATAGTGAGTTTTGCCTATTTTATTGCAAACAGTAATGAAAAGAAAAATAAAGAATATTTTTGATTATTGTTTTGTTTAGAATAGAATAGACATGGGCAAAGTTATTTCTATTTGAAATATATATATATATATATTGAAGCAGTCAATCTTAGCTTAAGATTGTGCTTTATGTTTCTACCTACTAATCCGTATTCAAACCCCTATATCCCATCCTGCTCCTTTTGTCATATATATATATTATGTATATATCTGACATGCGTGCCTAAATTTATAGTTTAACTTTAAATATTTATTATTATTGATTCTTTTTATTAATTATTAGTTCTTTTTTTTTATTAAACTACATAGGTGCAGCTCAAATATATATATATAGGAGCTAAATTACTAACAAAAGATTGATTTTTTGTAAATATTTTATTATATGTCATTTTTTAAACTTTTTCTTTTTAAAGTATTTTTTCTATTAAATTGTATATTTTTATAGAATCCAATATGGAAGATGCTACAGTTGATTGTCTAAAAATAATTAAGGGTTGGAAACACTATTGTTTTAATCTGGGAAAGGTATTTTTTAATTAAAGTTTTTACTTAAAATGGGATTAAGATTAGAGATACTTTTGTTAAAAACATGTTGTCAAATCTATTTTTAATCTGGAAATAGATTTGAATTTATTTTTGGACATTATCTTACTGTTGCATCTTTAAAAACAACTGATAAAGAAAAAGTATAAAATGACTGAATTTTGAGTCATAGATTAGATTAGTTACTATTAAGAGAATGGATTGTAAACATATTACACATCGCTTGAAACTTCATCATCTCCACTGCTGTAATATCCTGCTGTACTGAAATAAAGAAAGGTCTAAAAAAGAACTTTAGAATGCTAATAGAAGTTGCTGCCACCGAAGAACTTGCATTTTAATTGCCGTGCACGTGCCGTACTAAATTGGACTCTTAAAATTGCAAGGTAACTTACAAACTGCCACCATTGAAACTAAATCTAGCTTGATTAATTAATCTCAAATTCTACTAATCAAGATTTCTCATGTATTATTTAACTTTGCTTTTTATATAAATCTGTGAATGTAAATTTGCTCTCAAATGATTTTTTTATATCTAATCCTATTTTATATGCTCTTAACTTTCCTTAACTTTGGTGCGGTCATTTATTTTTATGCATTTATTATTTGATTTATATATCTGCCTGCTTATTATTAAAATGTCAATCTCACAACCTGGCGAGCTTAATTTCTAAAAATCTTTTTCTTTCATTTTTTTTTCTTCTAAACCTTCATGAAAAGGTTATTAACATCTTCTTAATATATATATATAATGCATTATAAATTAATAGGTTTGCTAGTTTGTTTTTTACAAGTCAACATTTTATGTTGGTTTATTATCAAAATATATTTGTTTAACTCTGGATTTTTTATCCGGGGTAAATCCAGAACTTAAGCTAATTAACGCTTTGAAATCTTTTAAAATGTTTTGTTTTTATTCAATTCTGAAAGAGTGACCCATTAATTATTTTCTATAACTTCCAGTCTTCTTATATTTTCCATGCTCTTAAAATTTCAAATCTTTTTATTTAAATATTTCAGTTATTTTAAAATCAATGAAGGTGGGATTTATTTATTTTAAATAACAAGAAAAAGGGAAGGGGGTGAATCTTAATGTTTCTTTTACTAAATCAAATCTTAACGTATATTTTATTAATTTGAAATCTAAATCTTAATGTTTCTTTTTTTGCTATATAAAATCTTCAAGTATATTTTAAGTAAATGAAATTTACGTCTCTCTCTATATATTATAACTGCATAGCGTATTATTTGTCTAAATTATAGTACTCAAATAAGGGTCATTTATTTTTAAAGCAGTAAATTATATTTCATGTCATTAGGGACATTCAGTCATTCTGCATTACTAACATTTAGCCTATATTCGTATTATATATATATATTACGTGCTTCTAGTCTTCTAATCTGGGGGTTGCAACAAGTTCGAACCCATAGATTTCTTCTCGTACCTCATTTCATAGATAGTTGAGCTATCTGGAACCACATTTATTCCATATAAAATGCCTCTGGCAGTGATCCCATAAGTTTGGCACATGCTATGCATATCACTTCTTCATATAAAAAGGCCGCTGGCGATGATCCCTAAGTTTGGCACACGCTATGCCCATCCACTTTCTTCGTATAAAAAGGCCTCTGGTGGTGATTTTCTAAGTCTGGCACATGCTATGCCCATCCACTTCATTCTTCTCCAGAAGCATGACCTTTTTCCTCTTAGTTATTTTTAGGCTATTATGTCAGCACTGCAAACTTTTTCGTATTTATTATTTCTTTTGCTTCATGACCCAGTTTTAATGCTCTAATATTAAAATTGCGCTCTGCTTAATATATATATATATATAAATGCCAATTACTTCTATTTTATTAATTAAATTTATTTCAGTCTTATACAGTCCCACCATCATCACTTATTTCTGTATTTAAGATGGGAAAATAAAGCGTTCGCCTTACAATTGTTAAAATAATTTTTCATTAAATATTTTGTCATAAATTCAAATATAATCTTTCAAATATATTGTGTTTATTTTCACAACCTCAATGGCATGAAAATAGTTTATATCATATGTATAATGAATTTCAGAATGCTCCTAGAAAAATATATGTTAGTCACCACGTTTCTGAACTGTAAATCAAAGCATTAATGGCAGTATTATGTAATTCTTTCTAATATTCGATTGGCATTTTAATATTGGACCCACCAAAGATGTGTGTTTATTTGTAATATATTATTTAGCTAATAAAGAGCATATGAGAAATAAGAGTGTGAATGACACTATGTAATCATCTGCTGCTTGCTCATTTACACAGACACTAATGTATATAATTAATTTATAAATGTATATAAATAATTTGTCATTATATTAAACTATATTTTTATTGTCTAACTTATTGGAGTAGTTTTAATTCCTCTTTTCTCCACTTCCACATATTACAGCCATGCTTATGTATATTTTAATATAGCCATAGTTAATAGATGTCTCATTGTTTTGCTCAGCTTTGCTAGTCAGCCGGATTAAAATTAATTCTCATGTGCCATCACTATTATGTTATTCATTAGGTGTTAGATCTGGGGCTTAGAGATTGGGTTCGAATTCTGGCTGGTCTCTGATCTAAATCTTGGGCTTGACTGGGTTTGAAGTATATTTTGTAGGTTCCAGCTCATGTTAGATGGATAAACATGTTTTGACCGACACAATATATACATACTAATTTATTTTACAATAGTGAAACTTCTAATCATCATTCCAGTATTTATCATTTTACTATACCTTTTCATTGGATTTTTGCCCTGAACTGGCTTCTTAAAAAGTATATTAATTTTTATCAGTTTCATTATTTCTTGTGTTATTATTTTATCGTAACAATTATTAATGATTCAAGGTCTCAGTGCAACATTCTGCCATATAAAATACTTTTTAAAAATAAAATGTTTCTAAGGGCTAAGTGAGAACTTTGAAACACTGTTATTAAAAATATTGCTTCATCAAGAATGGTTATGAGTGCTTATTTTAAAATTTTATTTTATGGCAAATACCTCTATAGTTACTTGTGTATATTATTTTTATTTATTATCCTGATTTATTACATTTTATTCCAATTATTGTTTTGCTGCTTTACAATACAGTATTTTATTAAATAAAAAAAGAAAGAAAAGATAGTAAAATTGTAAATTGTACAAACTTTATGGAGTCCCATTGACAAAAGTAATAGTTTTCAAGGAATAGCTATATCACATAGCAAACATGGTGATAATATCAATTGAAATCTTTTAACTCCAGAAAGATTAATGGTTTGCTCAAAATAATTGTCCCAAAAAAAAAAGCTATTTAAAAATTAATATCTTAAAATATTCTTAAGATTTATCAAATCTTTTAAAGATCTTTTCACTTCTGTTTTTATTATTTCTAAAATTAATATTATTGTGAAACATAAATATGAAATATCTGTAAATATTAATCAACATATATTTTTAAAACTAAAGACATAATTACTGAGATATTGCATTTTATATAAACATATATATATATTACAAATAATAGTTGTGGAATATTTTGAATTGTTATTAAATGAATAATTATTAAACTGTTCTTATCTATAATTTTTAATGAGTTCCTGATGCTATTATTTTTTAATCTATTGTTTATTTTTGTCAATCTTTTGAAAAATTATTAAAAAAATGGTATCTTGATATTAGACCTGCAACATAGAGGAGATAGGAGGCCTTTTCACATCTGCAATAAATATGTAATTTTGCGCTGATGTCAAATTGAAAGAAAATAATCCCTGAGATGTTATTCAATCTCATGTGAAAATGTGTTTATCTTTATCAATGGGTCTTTTTTTTTGTAATATTTTGATATTTTCAATTATTGTCAAGATTTTTTTCTGAGAACAGGATAAATATTTAATAAAAGTCTTATAATAATTTATATTTCTTTCTTTTTGTGTATTTTTTTTTTTTTTAAAAATGTTTATTAGCATTTCTGTAGGGAATCCTGGCATACTCTGTGCAATCACATGTTCAATAAAATTCCATTTTGGGGGAAACTTTTCAGTTCAAATCTACATTTTATGTGTGTTAGAAGTAAATATCAAATTTGTGGCTTCAACATGACAATTATATATATTACATGATAAATAGCATATGTGTGTATTTTATGTTTTTGTAAATAATATTTAAAAAATTGTAATTTAGTGATTGTTTTGTGTGTATTTAAAGTAACATTTTTTTGCATGATGGCATCATTTATTTGAGATTGCAAATCAATTTTTTTGGTTTAAAATATTTTTAATATTGATTTATACATCATTATACATTTTAAAGTTGTTAGTGTGAAAGTCATATAAATTTGTTTTAAAGTGCTGTTTTTAATATTATTTTTTATACTTTAGAAAAAGTAATTTTTAATATCCATTAATTCTTTAAAAATTGTTTAAAATCATCTTTTTAATATCCATTTGTTTTTCAAAATTTGTTTTAAAATGCTGTTTTTAATATTTTTATACTTTAAAAATCAGTCTTTTAATATCCATTTGTTCCTCAAAATTGTTTTAAAATTATCTTTTTAATATCCATTTGTTACTCAAAATTTGTTTTAAAATGCTGTTTTTAATATTATTTTTTATACTTTTAGTTATTTTTATTAGTTCTGAAACATGGAGCATGTATTAGTTCTGCTGTGCCTTTTCACATTCATATCAACCTGCTGATAACTTTGTAAATCTTGTGAAAATATCATGTACAAGATCAGTGTACACGTTACATTTTTTTTTTGCAAATTTTGCAAAAAATATTATGTCCAAAATCCATGTACACATTATTTTGGTCAGATAATAAGATTACAATGTTATCAGCAGATGTTGCAGATCTAATACCAAAGTACCAAAAAAGCAACAACAATATTTTAAAGCTTTATATTAGCATTTATAACACTTAACACTATTTATTTATTACTTTTATATTAATATAGCTATTATATTCATAAAATATAATCTCTCATGATTACAATACTTAGTAATTACTTCTTTTTAATTGCCTTGCATTGTACTGTCAGTGATTTATAAGTAATTTGTTTAATTGCTTTAACTTTTTTTTAAAAGTGTGTTTTTAAAATGCAATAAAAGATAGTCAACTTAAAATTCACTTCAGAATTATGGAGGAAAATAATAAAATGAATGTTCTGAGGCAGTATGTAATTTTCTTATATTAAATGTTTCATAAATGTAAGTGGAAAAATTTGAACTCAGTATTTTTCAGTCTATTTATTTTCCACTCCATCTCAAGCAGTTGATGCACATGTCCACACACATGTGAAAAAGATACATGATCCCCTATATAAATAATTGGAATTTATATATCTGTTTGCACATATGTGGTCATGTGTATCAGTTGTTTGAGGTGGAGTGGAGGATGAATAGGCTGAAAAATCTGGAGTTTAAATTCCTCCACTTACATATATAAAATGTTTAATACAAGCATTTTACATACAGTCTTAGAATTGCATATTGCTTAGGAAATAGATTACATCTTATCCCTCTAGTATTAATATATATGGGTACATAATGGTCCGATAATATGAGAGGTTAAATTGATATAAAGTCTACATGGGTTTGATTACAATGTCAAATCCAATAAGGGTTTTGAGCATTCCATCATGGGTTTGTCAATGAAATGGACAGTTGAATAGTTGAAGGGTGAGATAGATTGAAGCCTATCCATTAATGTTTAAGGAATTGCTATCTTAATAAAACCAAGCACTGATTGTATATATGTGTGAAAGATTATGATCTGTTTCAACTGATGAGTTCTGGTTCTGCATGGAATGTATATTGGAGTTCGTTTAGTCATGTGTATCAGTTGCTTGAGATGGAACAAAGATGAATACTGAAAATTCCTGAATTCCATTTAAAATGAATGTTGTTTTTATTTGAAAGATACAGACAGACATTATTTAAAATATTTTTATGCAGACAGTGATTTAAAAAAAGAATAGGCTGTATTCTAAAAGAAACTAGTGTATAAAAATTTTGTTTTAATTTGTTTGAGAAATTTAGGTATATTTATATTTAATCAATATATTATGAAACTATTTATAATATTATTATGAATGAGTGTATTTTAATGCCCTTTAATAGATAGTTATGAAAGTATGACATAAAATGTTATTTACAATAGACAAAGAATCTCTTTTCATCAGCTAAGCTCTAAATATATTAACAACAAAATACAGTTCACTAAACCTTATTTTTATATAAATGAAAATTTTATTTGCTTTATTGCATACTTATTGGCTACAAAAAGCATCTTTCACATTTGAAAATAAAACAAGTAGAGTTTTTTAATATAAAAATAACATTCAAGCCTAATTATTATTTGGGATTAATAATGTGTAGGAAATGACATACTGATGAAGAGTTTTTATAAAATTAGTTTTTGTAGACCTTGTACTTGTATTGCTGCAATTTACTATTCAGAATTTGGCAATTATATATAACACTTTTAGTCTTGATTTTATAATGAAATAATACTTAAATGCTTTTGTATATTCATAATTCATCTACACGTACATGTGTGTGAAACATTCCATTACAAAGTTTTCAAGAAAACTTCAACTTCCAGGCATCTAAGAAGAAAGTTGGTAGCGTTTTTTTTTTTGTTTGTTTTACATTTAGAATAAAAGTCTCTAAACTTATGCTAGAAATGCATGCTGGTGAGCATTTTATATATGAATAATCATCACATGATAATAAATGTACAATAGAAAAACATATGGCATGACCATTAAGAATTTATTCTATTTGTAACCTCAAAGAGCAATGAAAGAATCTACTTTCAATTAAGAGGAAATTTCTTATAGTGACATTTTTTACTTTACATACCATTTATTAAAATATATTTTTTCTCTATTTTATGGATTTAAAAGTTATATCAGGCTAAAACAAAAACATAATCAGTGAAATATATATTTGAAGATTACTTACCTGATACAATAGCAATACAACCCTCACATTTCAATGCTGAAAAAATATAAAATAATTTTAAAATGCTATAAAGGATAAAACTAAAATATAGAATATTTATACTGAATAAAATCTACTTAACAAAAGATGATAAAAGCTGTTTAAATAGTTGTAATATGATAAAGTATGACAACCATTTCTGCAATATCTAGGAAAGCATGCTTATGGGTATGGTATTGTTTTAAATTTGAGGCAATATCACTATATTCTCATTTTAAATCATATTTCAAAACACTTCTTAACAATAACTGATAAGATAAAGATTTAAACTGTTTTAACTGCTAAAAAAAAAATCTTTAAAAGATTTAAATTGTTACTATTAGTTTACAACAAGTTAATTTTTATCTTACCTTTCATTTAAATTCTCCCTTATTGATTTATGGCACTTTTTAAAATCATATATATTTTAGAGTAACAACTTATTTAAAATGTCGAAAATCAATGAAATTTAACAATAATGTATACAACCACATTTTCTTTAACAAGCTATTATTTAAATATATTAAAAGACTTATGGGATAGTACTAACACATCCATTTACCATACTTACGATTTGAGGATTTGAAACCAGATTAAGTAAAATCTTTTGAATTTTTTTTCCCAATTTCATTTGGACTTTGGATTTTTTTTCAAGTAACTAGCCTGCAGCCAATGTAGCTAACATTTATTATTAGTGAGAAAATGGGTATTTAGTTATTCTTAACTAGAGAATGAAATAAAAAATGGAAAATCTTTCACATCCTCACTCACTAACAATAAAAAAATATGATGTCTGATGACTTTTTTTACTGTTGCTGTGGGGGAGACTTTTAACTGGAATAGGCTATTTAAAGATTGTTTCACCTTTATTCTATCTTTTAACTATTAAAACATCAATTGTAAGCCATATTTACACAGTACATTTATACAATTTTTTTATTCAGCTAATAAACAAAACAAAAAATCAGGTAGATTAATAACTTTAGAATATCTTCTTCAGCATTGTCTCAAGTATACTTGAGGTAACGATAACTTATATTAATTATAAATGTTTATATTAAAGATGTTTTTTATTATATTGAAAATATAACAAGAATAAATAATTTTTGCATTAAATAAAGTAATAAAATTCAGTAAGGGCTGTCTAATATTTCATGAATATCTTTTTTTGCCTAAACATAGAAATTTATTTACTCGTGCTACAATATTGAAGCATGCATATTTCCTACAAAGTATTTAATGGTGGTGGTGTTCTTATCCCTACACATGCATATGTTTTACAAACAATTGGTTATAAGAATTAAAAGTTTGGATATTATACATAAATATATGTGCATGTACTATCAAGTATTTTGTTGGCTGTGATTCTATATTTTATTTCCAGTGATTTTTGATATAATTTTTATATTTGCTTAAGTTAATAAATATGAAGTAGTATTAAAAAAAAAAATCCAAGTCAGATATCACATGACCTGATTTAATAAGCTTGTGTTTACAAATGTTATATATAGAGCTCACAAAATAAGCTCTTAACAAGCTTTGAAAATCTCCTCAACCCCAGACCGATTTCTGCTGCTGGCGTCATCGGTAAGGGGCCAGGATATTCAAGCATTAGATTAAGAACACCAAAACAAGCCCAGAACTTTATCTAATGTATAACTATTAAATAAAAACTCTGAAATTTTCAGACATCCATATGTCTTCCAATCCAGCTATCTAACTTAAATAGTCATATGAGACTTAATAGTTACACATATAGGACTTAATAGTTACACATTAGATAAAGTGCTGGGATTTTCCTGGTGTTTTTAATCTAATGCTTGAATATTCTGGCATCTCACTGATGACACCAGTAAAAGAAACTGATCTGGGGTTGAGAATATTATCAAAGCTTGTTAAGAGCTTATTTTGCAAGCTCTATATATAACATCTGTAAACACAAGCTTATTAAATTAGGTCCTGTGACATCTGACTTGATTTTTTGTAATTTTATTTTCTGCTATTAAGGCTTTGGCAATTTTATATTGCTAAAACTATTAATATATGGTGTATCTGAACTCAGTTCAGTCCCATATGGCTATTTAAGTTAGATAGCTGGATTGGAAGACATATGGATGTCTAAAAATTTTCAAGTTTCTACTTAATAGTTATACATTAGATAAAGTGCTGGGCTTGTCCTGGTGTTTTTAATCTAATGCTTAAATATCCTGGCACCTCACTGATGATGCCACTAGCAGAAACTGGTCCGGGGTTGAGATATTCTCAAAGCTTGTTAAAAGCTTATTTTGCAAGCTCTATATATAACATCCAAAATAGTAATATTTAGAGAATTTAAAAATATGTGATCAAAGTTAATATTTCTATTTTTTTTACTTAAACTATATTTAAATCAAAAAAAAATTTTTTTTTTTAAACAACAAAAAAGAAAGAGGTGTCAATAATTTAATTTTAGATCAATTGAAAAAATTAATGAAAAGTTGCTATAATATTGACTATATATTATAAAAACCTTATACTTACATATAAAGTTCAAACTATGCAATGCTAACAATATGTAATAATTGGAGCAACAAACTTCCAACCATTAGCTATACTAATCCAACACACTCTAGTATGTAAGTATTCCACATTGGACATAAAAAATGAATCTATTTTTGCCTTCCATATATAATCTTACATTAATAATAGATAAGATAATATCTTTTTTTTCTGAAAAAGAAGTAAAAGCTCTATAAAATTTACAATGTAGTCCTAAATATTGAGATGGTAGCATTAAGAGTGTATCAAGTAATGGTAAATTACCCCTAATGATGATGAAGTGATATGCTTGACTGCTGTACTTATTTGCCATAATATAAAAATTTAACATATTTGTTCATATGAATACAAGTATAATATATATATACTTAATTTTAGATGTAATTAGAGGGGATTTGAACATATACTTTCAAGTTCCCTTGAACTATCCACTCCATCTTTTATAACTGACACATATGGCTACATACATATGAAAAAGATATATGAACTCCAATATACATATTTCATGCTGAACCAGCATTCATCAATTGATCCAGATCATCATCTGTTATATATATTACATTTTATTCCTCATATTTATCTAAACATATGCACAATTTTTCATACTGGAGTACTTTAAAACAAAATTCCAACTATAACTGTATGTTAATACAAAAATATATATACTCATTTTTAAATAAAAATGTTATTGGCATGATTTATTTTTAAAATTCTCAGGGTACTGGTGGTTTATTAAAGATCAGCCCCATGTTAACTGCCAATTATAATGGTCTGAAAGTGAAATACAGTCTTACTATATCTGAACTACAAGGGCACCATATAGGCCAAATGAACCTAGAAAATTTATATAATAGGCAGATACGTAAGTCAAGATTCACACTTTACATGTTTTATTCAGACCGTCAGCCCATACCACTAGCTCAGTGGAGACACAGAGATAATAAAATATTAATTCTTATCTAATAATATTAATATTAAAAAAAAGAATAAAATAAGCCACTGCCATAGTTAACACACAATCATTTATTTACGCACATATGAATTTTGAATCATTTTAGCATTGCTTTTTACTTTATAATTTAACTTACATTTTTAACTTTGATTTTAGAGTTTAATTTAAATTTTTATTTTCTAAGTTCACACAGATGAGTTTTATAAAGTTTTTTTTTTTTAATGTTGAGCATAGATTGACTACATAGATTACACACTCAAAAACATTTCAAAATAAACATAAATAATTAAAATATAAAGTCATTGATGTAATTGCAGAGGGAATTCACAAGAAACCCAATGGCATTCATCATAAGATGCCGCATTGACACCAATAACTAAAAAGACATCCGAATAAATACATTTTAGATATTCAACGCAAGATATCATTATTTACCGAATGTCTATATATTTAATCAAATATGAAAACAAAAACATAATTAAACGTGAACGAATCTATGCAAGCATCAATACTCAACTTAAATTTAATGCATTTAAATAATTTATACAAATAAATATTAATAGAAATAAAAAAAATAAAAATGGAAATGATTTTTTTAAAAATTTAAATGTATAAAATCTAAACATTAATTATCAATTTGAAATTTGAAAGTCAGATAAGAGTTCATTTTAAAATTTAGGTTCTGAATATTAAAAGTTGAATGAAAGTTCTTAATTATTTTTAAATTTTATAGTTCATGTCTTACAGAAGGAGAATCACGGTTCCTGGTGCCAATTCCCGCAATGTCTCTATTTGAAGTCCAGTCTGTTGTTCTGGAGGAGGCCTAAGCTGGTTCAATCCTGGCATTAGTCATTTTATTTGAAATAAGTGAGAGTGACAAGTGCATCTTATCACTCTTCTCACAAAAATCAAGCTGGAACTCCACTTAATTTCAATATTTTTCCTTTTATAGTACTCCTTCGGATTTATTGAATATCATTTCCTGTTGCAATAATTTCCATTATGGTCCAGGCCTTCATTGCTGCTTGCTTCTATATTGGACATCTAATTTATTTTTTATTCTCTTATCTAATCTTTCAACTGACCTTTTTTTTAATAAGAGCCCCAAGGGCTAGTTTGCTTTTCAATTAATTTATAAAACAATCATTTCCATTTACAAAAATATTTTATCTTTAGATCTTGTACTTTTTTAAAAAAAGTATGTTCAAATATATTTTTTTTTAAAAAAAGAAAATAATTTTTAATGTTTTGCATCTGTGCGAATATATATACGTATACACGTTTAACAACTCTTTAATTTTTTAGCTTTTAGTTTTTATTTACGAACTTAGTTTTTATTTTAATCTTAAATTAATGTAATGACATATTTTATACCATTACAATATATATATAATCAGTGCTCAATTTATATTAAAATAGCAAATTTTATACACCCTCCAACTCTTCAATGATCCATATTAATGAGAATCTGATGATGGATACTCAAAGTCTTGTTGATGAAATATTGTTGTCACATTCATATTGACTTTAGGTCACTCTAACCCCTCATTTATAGGACCTTAATATGTCCATTTAAATATACAGAAGAGGGATGGGCAGAATTCAGGTTAAATCTGCCCATCCCTCTTCTAAGCTTGCATATACAAGGAGTCAGAGATGACATAAAGTCAACATGGGTATGACAATAATATTGGCATCACTAAAGGTTTTGAACATTCCATCATCAGATTTTTAATATGAATGACTGAAGAGTTGGAAAGTGGAGAAGATTGAAGCCTGTCCATTAAAGTTTGAGGATTTGCTATCTTAATATAAACTGAGCACTGATTATATATGTGTGGAGGGGTGATAATTTGGATTGACTGAAGACTGTTTTGGAGATCATGTATCTTTTTTGCATGCATGTGGTCACATGTATCGAGTGTTTGAGATATGGAGTGAAGGGTGACTAGATTGGAAAATCCTGAATTCAAATCTCTCTAATTACATACATAGGAAATACTTAGTATTAACAAACTATATTATATCTTAGTATAAGTTCAGCCCATCTCTTTACTATTAATATATATGGATACATAATGGTCCAATAATATGAATGGTTAGATTAATGTAATGTCTACATGGGTATGATTATAATATCAAATACATTAATGGCTTTGAGTATTTCATGATTAGTTTTTTATTAAAATGGATGGTTGAATATTTGGAAGGGTGGGAACATTGAAGCTTGTTCATTAAAGTTTGAAGAGTTGTTATTTTAATATAAAATGAGCACTGACTGTATATATATGTGGGAGATTATAATATAGCCCAAATGATGAATGTTGGTTCTGCATGAAAAAAAGATATATTGAGGATCATGTATCTTTTTCACATGTATGTGGTCATCTGTATTTGTTACTTGAAATAGAGTGAAAGATGAATAGATTGGGAAATTCTGAGTTCAAATCCCTCTAATTACATATGTAGGTAATATTTAATATAAGCAAATATATATATATTTATAAATCATGTTTTTGGGAGCAACCATGTTTAATAAAATAAAATAAAATATGACTTATAAAACATCTTTAGTTACATGAGAATATTCATTTCAACATATATATATATATATATAATTGATAATGTTTGATTCATTATTATTTGAATATTAATATTACATGATCAGAAAGAAGGAGCTTTTGGTTTTTGTTCATATAATATAATAAATGCATACATTACAATTAGATCTTGACAACAGATTGTTGATATTCTATTGGTTAAGTGTGAAGGTTGTGGTGATGGTTTATTTAAGTGTGAGAACTGTTGTGATATAATTGACATATAAGAACACCTATTTGCACTTATTGTTTAATATGTGTGTGCCTGCATATGCACAAACATATTCTAAAACTTGTACAGTATTTAGTTTTGCATATATTTATTTATTTTAAAAATATCTCATAGCAGTAAAAATTTTACATTATTTGTTTAATAAGTATAAAACATTACAGATGTTTAAAAAATCACATTAGAATAGATCATATAGTCAAAATGTTTGGTAACTTTAATATGTTTCAACACACTTTATTATAATTATATTTGATTTTAATTTTAATATATAGCTTTTGATTTTCAAAAAAGTTTCTAGTCATCTTAATGTGTGTGTATTTATTGAAGTCTCAACTGATTTTCTCATCTACTGATCGATTGTTAGAATATATATCTAGCAAGATATTGATTGAATTTTTTTATCAAACTTTGCCACTTGAAACATGGAACTTGATTAAAGGCTTTACTTTGTTTAATAACTTTAAGTTCATACAAAGGTGGCTTTAATTAAAGTAGCACTAAATTTGCAGTGAAGTTTTGACATCATGCTCAACATCATGAGCATATTTATATGAAATTGTATTACTATGTTTACTACAGCCTCAATTGATTTCTTGACCTACTGATGACATCATGTTTGATTGACAGAAACATATGGTCTAGCAAGAAATTGGTTGATTATTTTATCAAATATTGGTAATTGAAACATTGGAAAATTTCCATAAAGGATGTAAATAGATAAAGTTAGTCTTATTACATATTTGTGTTGTTTAGTCATAAAAATAAAAATAGAGATATCATTCCAGAATATAGTTTGTTAATTTAAAAAAGACACATTAATTTCTCTTTAAGGCCTTAAAGAAAGTGATCAGAGCAAATTGTTAATGTTCACTCC
Source organism: Epiperipatus broadwayi (assembly GCA_028023455.1). Taxonomy (NCBI): domain Eukaryota; kingdom Metazoa; phylum Onychophora; class Udeonychophora; order Euonychophora; family Peripatidae; genus Epiperipatus; species Epiperipatus broadwayi. Next base: position 111,652 of record JAQFVV010012521.1, on the reverse strand, counting down.
ATATGTTTTGTAGTTACAATTGATATGGACAGTTCAGCAACATGAATCAGTTAATGTGGTAAATTTACCGGTGTTTTATTTCCAAGTTTAAAATCAAAAACCAGCATTGTCTTTCAGTTGCCTGATAGTTTTTAACTGAAATATCAATTGAGCTTTCTTGAAAACAATGAATGTTTGTTGAATGAACTCTTTTTTTGAAAAAAAGATATTTACAATTATTATAGACAAAACTAAATTATAGTTATTGTTACCAAAAAAACTAAAAAGTTCTCAATAAAGGTAGTGGTTGGTGGCCAAAGGAAAAGGATGATAAGAATCCTTAATTGCAATTTCATTCTGCCATTCAATAATGACTTTTTATTTAAGTACTTTCAAATGCAGATTCACTTTCAAGTAAAGAAAGAGTACATGATATGGAAAAAGAATAGTCTAATATTAAATGAACTATTGTTGGATTTTGGCAATTAAAAAAAAGGTAAATAGATAATTTATTCAAAAAGTGGGCATGTACTTTACTATAAATGTATAAATAATAGTGGTGTGACTTATTTTAAGTAAAAATTAGAAGAATATTATTGTGCAGATTGATCATGTATCAGATAGAGAGTGCATTTAACTATCCAATTTAATGGAAGATACTAGCTGTAGATATTTCAGGTTTCCATGACAACAAGTTCTCATTGTGATGAAGAAATAAAGAATTTTTATATGGTCATATAAAAGGCTTTTGATCAGATCAAGCAACATTTCAAAACTGCCATGAAAGATTTTAATATTAGAATTGGTAAATGATTGAAAAATGAAAATGCTGAGGGTAAATTTGATTATAGTTATACAAATGTGATGTGATATAGATTTGCAGAATTTGCAGAAAAAAAAGCTGTATAAATTGTTTGTTTGAAAAAAAAAAAAAAATGGCAGTAGACATAGAAATATTCAAATTAAATTAAAGCAGAGTTAAAATTCATTTTGACTAACAGGATTTTTTTTTTCAAAACTGCAAAGTTCTTAATAGATTCAATGTAGGAAGTGATCATCAATTAATGAAATGTAAGATAAATGTTATTCACGGTTGTTGTTTCTAACTTGCACAAACATTCTAATGAATTTAAATTAGATCTTGCAAATAGTTTTAAAATATTAACAGATTTTAAAGATTAGCTAATAAAAAAGTATGATTTACTAGTAAATTTTCTACTAATATAATACAATATATATGAAAAAAATAAAATATCCATTAAGAAAAATAGAATATCTAAAGTTTTTGAAAATGGCATAAAAAAGAGTTAATATAGAGAAATACAACTGTGGATTATTAAAGAAAATTGTAGAAGAAAATATGTCTCAAAAGTGTAAAACATTACTTTGCTGTTAGTAGAAAATTTATTTCTCATATAAAAGAAAAGATGGAACTACCACTAAAAAGAAAGATGATATTGTGAAATGTGTAGAAAAGTTCTACAAAAAACTATATATAGTATTAATAAAGAACAAGACAACATAATTACTATCTTCCAAATTGCCCAGCATTTTAAATGAAAAAGTGAGCCATGCAATTAAATTTATGAAAAAGTGTAAAGTTCCAAATAATGATAGAACTATAACTGATATCCTAAAATAATCAGATAAAAAATATGTATACCAGATGACTGGAAGAATGCAGCAATAATATATTGTTATTTAAGAAAAATGATAAAGAAGATATTAGAAATTACAGACTTATCAGTCTTTTATCAGTTGTATACAAATTTTTAGCATGATAATTATAACATGTCTCTAGAAAACTTTGGATTAAAACTATCTAAAAAAACAAGCTGGATTTTGAAGTGATTTTAGCACAGTAGATTACTATACAAGTATTAAAGAAGGCACCAACAAATATGTGTTTCCATTATGTTTGGATTTGTAGACTATGAAAATGTATTTCATTCTATAAATATTTCTACTAGGATTAAAGCATTGGATCATCAGGATAGACCCAAGATATTGTCAAATTCTGAAAAATATTTAACAAAATGTAACAGTCATGATTAGATAGATAAACATTGAAAAAGGTGTATAACAGGATAACATCATATCTCAAAACTTTTCCAGCATTTTTAAGTAATGATTTTGTGGATAAAAAAGGCATATGGTATTATTTCTCAGGACTTCAGAAAAAGTTTGAGAGTGAGACCTATGAATTCCAGAATCAATTCTGGGACCTTTCATTCCCAAGTCGGACAGTCTACCAACTATGTCAAACCATGCATGCAGGATAATGTAGAACTAAAGAAATAAAAGTTAATGGAAAGCACTTAGATCATCTAGATTTTGCAGATAATGTAATTGGTTTTACAAATAATGTTTTAGAGTTTCAGGAAATGTTACAAGAGTTATCAATAAAATCAATGACAGTAAAGAAATAGGATTTTTTTAGAAGAAAATAAAGATTGATAATGATGAATTAAAAGAAGTTAACAGTTACAAATACATTAGTCAGATTTATAGAATTAAACTTGAAGAGCTTTTGAAAAAAAACAACTTAATATTAAAAGAGAAAATATTTTTATATTTAAAAAGAACAATTTTTACTAACAGGTTTTTAATTATAAATCTGGGATTTGAACAGAAAACAATGTAAAGACTTCAGACCATTTGAGAAAATATGTTAAAAGTTATAAGAAGGAATCAAAAACAAAAGGCATGGGTTTTAGAATAAACAGATAGTACTGACATCATTGAAAAAAGAGATTGTAGCTGAGCTGAATATATCACTAGAAAAAATGGCAACAGATGGCAGTTGAAGTCTTAAATTTGTCTCAAGGGATTTAAAAGACTTAGAAATTATTTGTGAGATAGATGGATGAACTAAGGAAGTTTGCTAGTGTGATGTGGATGAGAGAGGTTAGAAATTGGACAAACTATATTAAATTTGGAGAAACTTTTATCCTGTAGTGGATCAATATTGATTGGAAAAAATACAAATATATTTAGATTGTTCATTATAAACCTCTGTTCCTTCTTTCATTTTCAAATTAAGTCCCAATGTTTTTCAAGCAACATCTAAGTCAATTCTCATGCTAAGTTTTAAGTATGAAAGCTAATATTTTAAGGAGTTATTAAAGTGCATCAAATATTTTTTTTTAAAAAAAAAAATCAATACTCAGAATGATTTCTTTAGTGTTTTAAATACTTATTCTTACTATTGTCAGATTGTGTTCAGTCATACCATCTGACAATGATATGTATGACATTTTTCAAATGATTTATATTGTGTTTAGTTTTGTAAAATTCTCCATGGGGTACTTATTATTGTGATGATAGAGTTTATCCTGGGCTTATTGCTATTTTTTATTCTTACTCCATCATCACTTTCTCAGTACACACTTATCTAACAATTTACAATTTCTCATAATGTGATGAAATAAAGCAATTTTGATGTTGTTGTTTGTGCTTTAGATCTAACCTAATTAAGTACCATTAATTTTCATCACTATCTGTGATATTCTAATTCAATAGAATTAATAATATTTTATCATTTTAATGGCTATTTTGTGATTATAAAATGCAAAAGTTATATCCAAATTTATTGAGATTAGATTTTAAAAATCTATTTCTCATTTATGTCTGATGGCAATTTCTATTAGTTTTACACATACTGTAATTCCAATACAACATCACTTGTTTCTTTATATTACTACCAAATAATATAAATAAATATACGTATTTTATCTTGAGTAACCAGTGACTACAAGATGGTAGTAAATTTTAATTTTCATCCTTAGAACTATTTTGAACTTTTCCTTTTATCAATGAGACTTAGGATTAAAATAGATGATTCACTTGTTTATAATACTTTTTGGGATCATATATACACTGATAATACCTGTGTTTAATATTGGCACACTTTCCACGTCTTTTTAAAAGCTTTGAAATAATAGTTGGTTCACTATCTGTATTCAGTTTAAGATTATTACACAATCATATCTTATTAGCAAAACTATTTTATCTAGAGTTGAAGTAGTTCATGTTTCACTTGCAGTAAGAATATAATAAAAAATTAGCTTTTCTTTGGAGGAGAAACATTGAACAGTTTTTCTCTGCACATGAACATGAAAAGGTGAAAGCTATGGCTAAGATTATAGTAGAATTATTAAAAATAAAAATTGATGTTTTAGAATACACTTTTGAGTTTCATCAATACCAAATTTTTGTAACTATCAGAATAAAAGTTTATTCAATCTTAATAGCTGAAAAATATAGATTATGAGGCTCAGTATTATGGTGCAGGCAATAGGCTAGCTATCACAAAAAATGTTAACATATGATAATTCAATATTTTCCTGAAGGTTTGTGATGATGGTGTTTTAGTTATATTTTTATATTTGACTATTTCCATCGTCTAATATGAGTATTGAATGTCTTTAGAAAAATTTAACTTTATTTAAATATTTGAAGTATATTCAACTATTTAATTTTTTTTTAAAGACATTTAATACTCATATTAGATGATGGAAATAGTTCAATATAAAAATACAAATGATAATTTAGTGTTCTGCAGTAAATTTGTTACTATTTTCATCATATAATGAAAGAAATGTGTTGCAAATAATCATAAATTTCAAACATCTTCTAGATAATGATTTTTTAATTGAAAGAAATCCAAATATCTTCTGGACAATGACTTTCCAAATGTGTCAAAGAATCATTATTGTAACTGAAAATTCTTCAAGAAAATATTTAAGGAGACTGATTAACTATGAATATGTTTTTTAACTTTTTTTCATACAATTAAAAGAAAAGTATTAATGTGTTACAGAATATTATTTCATCTTATGACATTATTTTAAAAAATGCTTTCTTGAATACAGTGATTGTAGGAAAAAAATAGACAAATTTGTATGCCTTGTCTTAAGTTGTGAGCACAATAGTAATGATAAGAAAATATATCTAAAATATATCTACTTTATAAAGGGTATTAGCAAATTCTACTGTTTATATTTTCTCAGTGATCCAGAGACATAAACTCACTGTGAGAATTTAAAAATGCTAATTCAGTTTGGCTTTCAAAATTTTTAATACCCTGTATTACAGCATCAAAAAGTTATAACTACCATATCTTAAATTTACAAGAAATTATTGTTATATACACATTGATAGTAGTAATGCATTTAATGCCACTTTTATTATATGATAATTTATATAAGCATGAATAATCAATGGACACAAGAGGACAATGGCAAATTCTGATTGATTCATTTTCATCAATGAAGAGCACTTAATTATGCTTATTCATTCAGAAATAACCTTTTAACTTTATTATGCAATTTAAGATAATGCCATAAAGATATTCAAATAATCTAACCTCAGATCTATGCATATGGTCAAATAATGTTGAATTGTATTTAAAACCTTAAAATATTTAAATACTTTTAAGCCATTGAATAGTTTAATAGAAGTGAAAGGTGAATTCTAGATGACTCATTTACAAACAATAATAGCTAGAAAAAAATCTGGGAGTTTGTTTGGCCTATAGTATTCATTACTAATGTTCATGCTTTCATAGAGGTCTCTAGAATAAAATTTAAAGCAATTGATTTCAGCTAATGCTGATTTTAAATAGAAACTAGAATGACTATATGCTGCTTTACTTTTATTTATATAATTAGAACTTCCAAGTCTGTCTTAATTTTGTGATTAATTATATCATTTTTGCTGAAATGATCTCTTCATTACGCTAGAAGTTTGTGGAGCAAATGTATTATAAAATGGTGAAATTATAATTAATGAAAGTTGCAGATATCTCTTTTAAGTCTCAATTAATTTTATTTTTGTTTTGGATGTTTCCCTCTATATATAATATCACTGACATTTTATGTGAAATTAATAGATAAAGATAAATGATAAAATAATCATTTAAATAGCTCACTGCAATAAAAAAATCTCTCTAACAGCATTCTCTAGGTTTCTAATTGGTGGCGAGTATTTTAATAACTTTATTTTACATTCAAACAAAAGATAAATACCCATTTACCACCCAATATTGAATTATCATCTGGGTTTATTATGGGCTGGCTACCTGAAAAAAAAAGAAGAAACTTTTAATTTTTTTAGCCTGTATTCAAACTCAGAATGTATGCATAGCAATTTTAAATGATGAGTAACATCATTAATTTCTTTGTAAATATAAATGTTAAATCTTGAATGGATATTTTAAAAATATCTCAAAACTTAGACATCGTAATAATACCTTTAGTAATAACAGTATTGCAAAACTTGAATTTTGTAGTGGAGATTTTATCTATATATTCTTAAAAATTAAAATGTTTTTATTTACAAAACTTATTTGGTTACATGTTTTTTGCTATTGTTTTTTTTTTTTTAAATAAAATTTAAAAGCCATTCATCAAAAGTCCAAATTGTGATAGCTTAAAAAAAAAGGTAAAAATTAGTATCAGTGAATAATATAAACTATGTCATCATACTGAAATGCTCTCAATTTAGAAATAAAAGTATTACTTTTGCCAATGTCATATTCGCAATATTAGTTTTGAAGTAGTTAGAAATATATTCTGGATAGCCTGAAAAATTAAACTAAATGCATACCTCGAGAGATATTACGAAATTCAAGTACTGGAATTGACAATGCTGGATACAATTCATAAACTTTAAGTTCCAAAGTCTGTTATATAATCACTGCACCAAACCATACAGGCGGTTAATTTCCTTATAATTGGTAAATCACTTATTTTATCTGAACCGATGTTACTTATTTAAGGAGTCCAGTTTCAGTTGAGATATAGAAGCAGCTTAAATTCTAACTCAACAACTCTGATATATTTTTTATATGCTCAAAATAATTGGATAAATTTAAATATTTCATAAGTCTACTTAGACATTGAGTCACAATTTTAAATGATAATTTTTTAACAGGTACAATTTTATATTTTGTATTCATATTGAAGATGATATCTAACTTGGTGTTATATTCTATAAAACAGCTACACATAAATTTGCATAAAATTTGCATAATTTTAGTTAATAATAGAATAAGTCACCATGAATATGGGACTGTAAACTGTCCTGAAAGCGCTTGGTGGTAAATTTTAATAATTCACTGACAATTAATAGCTTCATTATCTGTGCGCAGAGTGCATATATATATATTAATTTATTTTAAGCATTAATGAAGTAAAATCTTAACTATTTCAATAATATGAAAAACAGATTGATACTTTTTTAGCACATTTTATTATTTCAGATTAAGTTAGTACAAATATGTAACAATTATTAGTATATAATACATTATTTTTGCTGTGATTGAGATTTTACTATTAGTTTGTTTTCTGGTAGCATTTATGACTAATATGTGCATGATTACAATACAGTAAAAATAATTTTATATTGTAATATTTTGATAAATTTTAATAATAGATTCTATACTACACCTTTTTTTAACAAATGAGTAATATATAATCAGAAGAAAAGAAGTAAGCATCAGAATTTTTATGAAAGATTTCTTTCATTGTACATTATTTTCCAAACTGATTTTCATAACAGTGCTAGACCTCCAATTTAAAAAAATATAAGGAATCATCATTAAAAAATAGCGGATGTCTACAGTATTTCTTAAAATAGTAAGATTTACTTGAGTATTTACAAGTCTTTTCAGTTACATTTGAAACTTCTCTTTTTTAATTTTATCAAAAAAAAAAAAAAAACAACAACTAATAATTAATGACATATTTTTGAAAAAGACTTATCACCCCAGAAATATCCATTCTACAAACATTGATCTCTGATGTGTAATTTGAATTTAAACAATAATGCTGATATGCCTATTATGTTTTCTTCTGGAAGGTAGGTTGAGTAATTAATAAACAGAATATTATAGTCAAGTAACAAAACATTTGATCATCATTATCAGTGATAGATTATCATTTTTTGCCAATGTATTAATATTAAATAATTTACATTAGCAATTTAAAGCTATGTGACAATCTTTTATATGAACTCCATTATTATTAAAGTTGACAAAGGTATTGTAATGTCAAATATTGCCCATAACATTTTTCAATGCGTAATTAGAACATATATAATAACATGCATAAATACAAATACATACTACATATATAATTACATAAAAAGAAATAATTTGCAAAAATAAAAATAGATCACTTATTTATTGAAGAGTAATCAAATTAAAATATCTCACCTGGATTTAATTCCTGAGTTATCTGAGCATTTAGGGACGACCAACCAGCACAGATAAGCAATAAACTAATTAAACATTTCATTTTTTTATAATTCAAAAATATAAATATAGTACAGTATTTTTAAAAGAGGGTTTCTTGATTCTTTCACTTAGGTAAATCACTCTAATCTGAAAGAACGAGGTCAAAGTTCCAAGAATTAAATAAATCTTTAGTGATAAGAATTTATCTTATTCTATGACGTGTTATTTGAAAATCAGTTTTATGCAAAGAATAACGAAATGTAATCATAATTTGCCTATACAATGTCTGACATAATAAAAAGAAACTTTATGCGAGTGACATTTGTTTTAGCTATTCATATTGTATTTAATGCATTTTGGAAATCTTTTAATAATAGGGCACCTAAATATATTTATCTAAAGACATAGTTTTTTTTTTTTTATTAGATAAGATAATCTTCAATATCCGTTGCCTTTTATATTTGTTTTAAATGAATTTAAAATATAAAACGATTTGACTAATTGTGTAATTATTTAAACCTTGTCGTCCCGCAAAAATATAACCATAATTATACATTCTTATCTTTAGATTGAAAATGCAGCATATTTGTGCAAATGTACGTGTAACATTTTAGAAATGAATGCTACAAGATAGGAAGCAATCAGAAAGAGGTCTAATGTGAGTTGAACATGAGATTAAAAATATTGGTAGGCCATGAAAAATTTTATAGCAGATCTTTATATTAAGAAAACAACTGCAAAACGTTATTTATAATAAATGGTATCCTACACAGTTTAGCATAATGGTTTAATGGTAGCATACAATTAGATTTCAAGATGAATTCTCATCTATGTAAAGTAAATCATAATTAAAAAATTCAGTTCAATTAGTTGATTGAAATTGTTGTTTCCAGCCTACCACTTGGAGGAGCAAACACTAGATGGCTATTCTGTGAAATTTAATGCAATAATGGATATGCAAATTTGAGATTGTCAACTGAGAAAAAAGTTCAGTCAACTTAGTGAAATTACTGTTCTTGACCTGTTCAAACAGCATATGACTCCAAGCATCTAATCATATCTATTACTAATAATTGATGATAATGATGTATGTTAATGTTGGATAAACAGTTAATTTTTACCTAAGTAACTTACTGGGGGGTGAGTTTATAATTGAACTGGACTAATCTCAATAAATGAAAACTTTAGCGAAGAGGTGGTCTCATTATTTAAAATGTGTTTTATTTCAACATTATTTTTTTTTATCATGATTTCAAACATACAAACTATTAGGAGCATCACATTTTTAAAATGTATAATTTAGTCATAATTACTTCTATAATTATTTTTTAACACTAATTCAAATTACTATGAGATCATAAAGAAAATTTAATATAATAATCCATGACCTTATTGTTGTGTTTGGCTGAATTGCCAGTTTCAGACCCAAACCAACAGTAATATAAAAAAAAGAACCATCACAAAGTTAATATGTATAATTTATAGAACAAATATACATACATGTTATACCATTAATGAATACAATATTATGTATAACTTAGTCAATAATGAACTGGTCATGCCCAAATGACTGAATTCACTTCCAGCTGTATATATTAGCTTGCCTTATGAGTTCTAGTCAAGATTCTTCCAACTGTACTGGACAGTTGGTCTCAAGTTGGCCATAGTCATAGCAGCTTCCGGTCCCATCATGGACTTGCCTCAGTATGTAGATGTATTGGTAATAATTATAATAGAAACATCTTTGCAGTTGAAAGTGGTTTCAACTGAGAAGCACATTCGGTCATTCAAGTTATACAGATGATATTTCTCTCTCCCTTACCCATAACAAGGCAGACTATTTATTTTCAGATCCCCTACTTTACAGGCAGCAATCATATTTAGAGAGCATCATTGCCTATTGGCCCATTAGGATTTTATACTCATGTTTACACATTGCCATACTTATGTTTTACCCTTTGACCATCATTATACATTGATTATCCACATGTTTACACATTGGTTAGTGGCAATGAGTGCTCAATATGATTTAATAAGAAAGAAATCTGGACTAGTCCACTTCTGAAGGCAAGATCAGATATGATACTTATAAAAGGATGTGGATTACTATATTCATATTAAACAGTAGAAAAATTGGGCTGTCACCAAAATAGTTTTGTATAACTTAATCAGTTGTTGAGTTACTTATCTCTTTTGAAAATTCACAATTTTTTAATTAGTTGGACAAAAAACCATCAGCCTATGTTCATGTAAGTTGGTAAAGTTTAATAAAAACTCAAATTATTGTTAGTTCTTCCATGACTTGCTATATAATATATATCAGAATCCTATTGCACAAAGAATGTCATAATACAGAGTCAAAGAAATCTTAGACAAGAATGTTTTGTGGGTTCCAGCTATGAATAGTGATATTAGCTTATCACTATCAATAATGCTTTTATAGTTCCATAGCATGTATATCATGTATAGACTGTCTGCTTAAAGTTATAATAAATATGTGATTTAAATCACAATCTGGATCTCAACTATTAAATTTTGCAATGACTTTTTATGAGTACAATTAATTACCTTTATTTTTCTCACTTAGATATATCACAATCTTTAAAAATATATTAATTCTATAATACTGGATTTACCAGATATCTTGAATAGTGCAATTTGAAAAATAAAATGATGCCTAAATTGTTGGAAACTACATAAGAAATACGTCAGACTTAATATAAATGGAGCATTGATGCTATTATGTAGTGTTATTTTTAATATTTACTATGTAAAAAAAATTATAACCACATGGTCAAAAGATTAACAGGACCCAAAGTAAAATTATTTTATTAAAATATTGTTAAGGATAATAAAATAGTGATAAACTTTATAAATGTTAACATTTATACATCTTGCTATATGCTATGCAACATTCTGTAAAATATTCATCTTTTCTGAACAACATTTTATTTATTTTATCAGAGTAACATTATTTCTAGTATGGTTAAATAATTGTGCTGAGTTAATTTGAGATTTGATAGTAAGAAATATAATATTAAATTCATAAGATGGAATTTAAAAATTCAGAGATGATAAAGATATTATAAATAATGATGCTTAAAATTGTTTAAATTAATTAAATTGAATTAAAATTTAAGAAAAATATATTATGCACTAAAAAGTAAAGTCCTCTAATTCATAGATATGCCTAATATATACAAACTTTAACTAATTTTTGTTTTTTGGCCAAAATTAACTTGTAAAATTTGTTCAAACTTGTCCAATTCTTTTTAATTGTTAATTCTGATGTAAGTAAGAAGTGAAATGCCTCATTTAATAAAGGAAAGACTATATTACATATAACATACTTTGGTATCAATTTGTCACATCAAAGAGTTTAAATTAATCAACATTTTGTTCTATATTTTGAAGAACATTTTTAAAAGGCAAAAAAAAAATGACTATATAAAAAAATGTAATAATAACTATTGAATATTGTATTCAATTATCCAAAATTGTTTAGCCTTTGAATATCTAGTTATTAATAATTAATTGATTTAAGAATTGCAACTGATTGGATATAAATTCAGAATAAAAAACAGTCTAATTTGTACTATTTGATTAATCAATAATTAATTATCAATTGTAATCATTGCTTCTATCCTAAGAATACAAACTAGACTAGTTGTTCAATTTGAATTTACATTTGATAAACAAATTTATTATTTATGACTAACAATCAATCAAAAAAAAAAAATCAACTTTGACAATTGGATATTTTTAATAGTTTTTATTTCGTTCGTTTACACACACATATAGACATTGTTTATCTTTTGAAAAGGTTCTGCAAACATTGAGCAAAAAAAATATATCAGAGAATTTAAAATCTTTGATGAGATAAATAAATTCCTAAAAATATGTTTAATAACTGAAACACAGGCTTATTATATACCTGTATCTATATATGTAATATATAACGTATATGAGCACAGACTTTCATACGACCTACCATTCTTCATTCTATCTAATAACACTGATACACTCAAGCACATATATGCTGAAAAGATAAATAATCACCAATATACGTATTTCATGCTAAAACAGCAATCATCAGTTGGTCCAGATTATCATCTCCCACACATATATACTATAATTGCTCAGATATATATTAAGATAGACAATCTTCATACTTTAAAAGACAGGCTCCGTCCATCCAATTGAAAATCTGATGATGGAGTGCTTGAAGGCCATAGACGGTTGAAGAGTTGGAGTGTGTAGTAGATTGGAGCCTGTCCATTAAAATATGAAGATTGTCTATCTTAATATATATCTGAGCACTTATAGTATATATGTGTGGGAGATGATAATCTGGACCAACTGATGATTGCTGGTTTAGCATGAAATATGTATATTGGTGATTATTTATCTTTTCAGCATATATGTGCTTGAGTGTATCAGTATTATTAGATAGAGTGGAGAGTGGTGGGTCGTGTGAAAGTCTGTGCTCATATACCCTATATATTAAAAATATGTTTAAATATATAAACTATTTTATTTAGATATTTTTATTTTAAAAATATTTTTTAAAGTGTATAATGCAAATTTATATTATAAATTTTTATGTTTCGAATTATTAAGATATAAACACATTATGTATTTTGTTTTAGTATTTTATAATAATTTAAAATATGACAGACTTTTATTTAGATACCTGTAATTGCAAATCACTTTTAGGTGAAGAATATTGCATGAATTGGGAGAAATGTCTAATATTAAATGGGACACTATTGAACTTTGTGAAGTTAAAAAAAAAAGATAAGGAGACATTTGATTAAAACTGTACTTTATTACAAAAATAATGCTGAATTCATTACAAATAGAAAGTGGAAGAAAAACATTGTGAAAATTGATGGTATATCTAACAAAGTATCAAAATTATTTATTCAAATTAACGTAAGATAACAAATGTAGATACTTTAGGTTTATATTCCAAAGAGTTCTCATTGTATTTAAGAAATAATGGACTTTTAAATGAATGTATAAAATGCTTTTTATCAGACCAAACAGACATTTCAAAATTGTTATGAGAGGCTTTAATGCTAAAATTGGTAAACAATTTAAAAAATGAATATTGTGGGTAAATTTGGTTATGGTGATAGAGATTTTGAAAAGGACACAGATTTGTGAATTTGCTGAAAAAGAAAAACTATATATCATAAATTCTTTCTTTGAAAAAAAAAAGGTAAATGTAAATGCACATTAAATTATCCAAATGAAGGTAGAACAGAATTAGATTATATTTTAACTAACAGGAAATATAAAATTTCAGCACTAAAATGTCTTAATAGATTGAACAGAGAAAATATTAATCAATTAGTAAGATGTAAGATTTGTGCTAATGCAAAATTAATAACATGAAACTGTTAATAAAGGCAAAATTAATAGTAAATATTCTTAATTTTCTGCAATATTCCACAGAAATAATTTTAAAATATTAACAGGTTTTGAAGACAGTTCAGTTTTGAATGAAATGAATAAGAAAATAACTGATACTCTATTAAGATCTTCAAAAAAGAAAAAGATAGTTGATATAATTTCCCCATATATATTCTATTAAGATAATATAAAACAAAAAGAAGAATTATGAAATTGTTTTAAATGATTCAATAATAAAAATTGAATGGCTAGAATTGTGTAAAATGGTATTAAAAAGAGTTAATAATGAAATAAGAAAATATAACTGTAAATTGGAAAAGGAAGCTATAGAAAAGAATAAAAGTTCCAAAAGTATAAAAACATCCTGGTATTGGAAAGTTAAACTATTATTATAAAGGGAAATGACATCATGAAATATGCTGAAGAATTCTATAAAAAAAACTATATACAAATAAAGAACATGAAAACAAATTATTTCCTGCAACTCCTCCATCTTTTACATTTTCAAGTATTTTAAATAAAGAAATGAGTTGTGCAATCAATCTATTGTAGAAATAAAATCTCCAGAAAATAATGAAATTATTATTGATATTTTTTTTACCAAAAACAAATGAAGAAATAGAAAAATTATTGATAAAACTGTATGTCAAATGTCTAAATGATAAAGATGTATCAGTTGAATGGGAAATGCAGAAGTAATTTTGTTATTTAAGAAAAAGATAGAAAGAAAATATTAGAGATTACAGACCTAGCCAGTCTTTCATAAATTCTATACAAAATGTTTACCAAGATAATTATGGATACTAATCAACTTAAAGAACAAATTGAATATAAATGTGGTTTCAACACTGTATATCACATTAAATGGATTGAGAGAAATTAGAGGAAGAACTAATGAATATTAATTTGCATTATATTCTGGATTTGTAGATTATGAAAAGGCATTTGATTCTATAAGCATTTCTACAGTGATTAAAGTTTTGGATCATCAATATATGGATCCAGGATACTGTTGTATTCAAAGAATATTTATCAAAATGCAATGGCAATAATTAAATTACATGGTGATACTAAGAAGATTAAAAGTAGTATGGCATAGTGATTCCATTTATCCAAAACTTTTATACAATTTTCAAGAAATATTTTGTGGATTAAAATGGGAAACTAAAAGAGTAAAAATAAATGGTGATTTTGCAGTTGATATGATTGTTTTGCATATAATGTTTCAGAGTTTCAGGAATTGTTGCAAGAGTTATCAGATCAAAGTAAGAAAGTAGGATTAGAGGTAAATTCTAAGAAAACTAAAGTAATGTTCAATGGATTTTCTCTGAAGAAAATTAAGATTGACACTATCATGGATAAGAAGAATTTAACAATTACAAGTACCTTAATCATATTATTAATACAGATGAAAACTTAATGAATGAAATTTATCATAGAATTAAAGTTGGTTGGAATACGTTTTAAAAAAATAACTTAATATTAAAAGGAAATGTGTCTGTGCTTGAAAAAGATATTTTTAATAGATATATTACTAGTTCTTGCTTATGGATCTGTGATGTGGACACATAACAGAAGAGCCATACAGAGACTTCATATCACTCAATGAAATATGAAGAGATATATGTTTATATGTAATTATTTATATAAGGGATTTGTACACAATATCTCCCTTTACTAACAAGAAGAAAATTGTAAATGAAACACATGGGTGAAAAAACAACAGTTAGTATTGAGTGTATTCTTGAAGATTTGTGATGATGGTATTTTAGTTGCATTTATATATTGGACTATTTTTGTCATCTAATATTAAGTATTGAATGTTTTGTAAAAAATATAACTTTATTTAAACAGGTTAGTATATGCACTTTGTTTTGAGAGATATTATTCTCCTCACTTCATCAGGTGTTTCTGGCTTGACTAGTGACAGTACTAGCATGGGAATCAAATGTGGACTCTTAGATTCATTAATATTAAATTTTAAGATAACATTCTAACTAACTGAGCTATCCTTCCAAAGGCAATAATCAATAGAAATTTCATATACTTATATATGAGATTCCTCCTGATTTCTCCACTTTTAACTAAGAGCAAAGTTAATTAGCTGGTTTCCATACATTATGTATAGTCACACTAGCTTGACTTACTGGGGTTATTTGCCATTGTCATGTGAGCAGTTTCTTTGAATTTTCTTCTTTGTACCATTTTCTCTGTATCCAATATTTTTATATTTTCTCAATGGAACATGTCTTCACTGTTACATACATGATCTGTTACCTTAGATCCATCTGTTTTCACTTTTCTAAAGATCAGTTTGTGCTCTTGTAATCATTTTTCAATGGGGTGACTGGTCTCACTAATATGCATTGTTCCACATTCATATTATATTTCTGAAAAGCAGTTTTTTTGTTTTTTCTCATAGTGTGCTATTGTTCTGATGTTATACTAATTGCAGATTTTCCTTAATTTGTCCTATTTTTGGAATATATCGATACACTACAAGACTAATAATTAATTTTTCTGTTGATGGTTCTTTTTATCAACTATTTAAGGTTTTCTTAATAACAGTTGATGGATAACCACTTTTCATAAGAGTTTGTTTTATATAGATCTTTTCTTTTTTCAAATCATTGGTTTCTGAACAAACTTCTTTTGCTCTATTCCATAGTGATAGTCTAACTCCTTGTTTTGTGTTTCTTGTGTGATTAGATGGATATGCTAAGTATTTTCCTGTATGTATGGGTTTTCTTTAAACTGTAATTTTGATTTTGCAATGAGGAAGTCTTGTCACAAGAATATCTAAGAATGCCAATTTTTGTTTTTGTTCGGACTTTATTGTGAATTTAATTGAAGAGAATATGGTGTTGATGTCTTTGCAGAAAGTTTGTAGTACTGCATCATCATGTGAACAATACAACAAATGCATCATGAACATAGTGAAGCCAAACATTAGGTTGATAGGTACTAGTCTTGTTGGAAGAATTCTGTGTTATATTGAAAGTGATTGTTGTTATGCAAAATGTTAATAGTTTTGTTAAACTATCAATAGGAAGAGTTGTTCTTATTTGTAAGCCATTATCACCGTTGTCTATTTTAAGAAAAAGGATTAAATGGTGATAATAGTTTACAAACCAGAACAACTCTTCCTATTGAATGTAAAATATAAACGTATGAATATATAATGTTAGAGTTAAATATTAAAAAGATTAATAAGAGTAAAATAAAGATAAATGAAATAAAAATAATAATAATATATATATTTATATATGATTATAGGAAGTATTAATTGATAAATATAGAATATAAAAAAAAAATGTATAATGTATAAAAAGATAATAATTGTATACCGAGGTATATAAAAATATATGTGGGTATATTAATAATGACTATAAGATAGAATATATATAATGTAAAATTATATGTTCATATATATTTGTATTGTTTTTATTATAGTTCTGAAGAAGATTGTTGAGACAATCAAAACTGTCATTAGTGGTAAACCACTAAACATCACATGATAACTATTTTTTATGCCTGCACATAACTGTTATTAAAACAGGCAAAACTCTCCATACAGTAGTGCCATTGAGTGCCAGACAGAGTAATCAATGAATGCCAGAAGGCTTGTGCATAAAATCCCCATCTAGTGTCTACTTATCCAATATCTGCAGACTAGTTTCTGGCTTGTAACCTTCGTCAGTGAGAAGCCTTGGATTGGAGAGTACTGCACCTAGATCTTAGGATTTAATGCAACTCTCCACAGAATGGCACTATTGTATGGATAGTTTTGCCTGTTTTAATAACAGTTATGCGCAAGCATAAGAAATGGTGATCATGTGATGTTTAGTGGTTTAATACCATTCCTGCCTAATAGGATAGTGGTCACTATGGTTATTAAAAAAACAAAGACACCAAAATGTATGGGTACTGAACTGAGTTCATACCCATATGACTATATAAGCTATTGAGCTTAGATTGAAAATATTATTGTGTTTTCAATTTTATTCTCATAGTTTTGTAGTTAAGTGGAGATAAAAGGTGGCTGCTGGAGGGTTGCATTAGATCCTAAGATGTAGGTGCAGTGCTCTCAGATCCAAGGCTCCTTTACTGACATAGGCCACAAGGCAGAAACTAGTCCGGAGATATTGGATAAGTAGGCACTAGATGGGGATTTTATGCACAAGTCTTCTGGCATCCATTGATTACTCTGGCTGGCTCAGAGAGGCACTATTGTATGGACAGCTTTACCTATCAATAGTGGGTTGCAAAAAAGCAATGTAAAAAGTAATAAAGAACATAGATGATATGAATAATATATAAATTTGGCAATGCATCAAGAAAGATAAAATTAAAATGTATATTAATTTTTAAATTTGTATTTGTTTGTCCTATAAGGAAATATATGTATTTATTTTGCTTTTCCATTGATTATTTTTTTATTAATCATTATTTTGTCATTTTCTTTCCAGGTATGATCTGTTAATGTCAACATATTTAAAATAAATTAATTTCATGAACTTATTTTTAATTAAATCTTGTTTTATTTTATGAACTATTTTTTATTTTAATTTTCTTAAGTTTGACCATATTATATAGTCATTTAAAGAGAAATATAAAAATAATCCTTGACAAAGACTATATAGTATGGCTGAAATACAGGAAGAAATTGAAATGAAAAATGATTCATAACATAAAACAAGATTTAAACAGAAAGTGTATGAATCAGTTTTATATATTTTGCTTTGTATTACTATTTTATATAATTTGCATTACTGTCAAATCAGTATACTAGACGAGACAAAAATTTGTAAAGGTTTACTTTAGCGGCCCAAATATGTTGGCCCTCTATTGTTAAAAATTATAACTAATTTTTTCAAATATTTTACAGATATGCTATTACATTACAATTACATTAAAATTTATTCAAATGTAAAAGATAATAAAAAAAATATTTATCTTTTTAAAGAATTTGAATGTTGGATTAATTACACAACATTAATTGAAATAATTAGTTTTAATTTATTTGAAACTTAAGAATTTAAACTATCTACAACTTAAGAATTTAAACTATCTACATTTACAGCACATGTTGCAAAAAAAAAAATCACCCTCTGTGTTCAAAAGTTCGAATTACATGCACATGTGTACAGTTTTACAGTTGAAAAAAATGGCTGCTACATGTTTAGTTCCAGATGATAAAATTTTGAATGTTGCTGCTATTCTGGCAGAAGACTGGAATATGCATCAGTTATGGAATGCCATCCAAACTCTGGAATTGACCATCAAATGGCTTGCACGAAGACTCCTTCTGAAGAACTATGCCTTATATCAACCATGCAGTGTTCATTGTTTGCTGGTGTTGTATTCTACAGGCTTAGATGGGTGTAGATGGCAATGCAGAATATATCACTATCGCAACTCAATCAGAAAGGAGTCTTTTTCCAAAGTCATCTGCCTCTGGGAACAATTATAAACAAAGTGTATTTTTGGGTGCATAATTTGTCCCAAGAATACATTGTGCATAGACCAGCATCAGCAAGAAAATAGTAATTGACTGGGCCAATGTTTTCCGGGAGGAATGTGTCAGATATTTTGACACACACAGCAATACCACTTTTTTCTCTAACTTCCTAGTATGCATAGGACACAATTATGCTTAAAAAGGTAAATGTTTTTTTTTATTATCTTTTACATTTGAATAAATTTTAATGTAACTGTAATATAGTAGTATATATGTAATTTACATTGAATAAATTTTCATGTATTGTAATTGTAATATAGTAGCATATACGTAAGATTTTCAAAAAATTAAGTTATAATTTTAAACAATAGAGGCCCAACATATTGGGGCCGCTAATGTAAACCTTTACCCAAAAATTACTTTATCATAATACTTTTATTTTGTTTAATAAAAAAATAATATTGCTATAGTGAAGTAACTAACTTAAAAAATGAAGTTAGCATGATACTATTTTTTATGTCATTTTTAGTTACTTCATCATGTTAATAAAATATAGCAATTAATAAAATAATTCAAACATATATACTAGTATATTAATATATAAATATAATGACATGTGAAAAATTTACAAATCTATTTAAATATTAATTGAACTGCCCTCTAGTTGCCGTGTTTGATAACTTTTTATAATGTCTTTTAGATCTTTTTATGTACAGCCATCCAGAACAATAACTACCAGAATATCAATTTAAATCAGTCTTTGTATTTTTTAATGTAAATTGATCTTTAACTAACTGATTTAAATTGGTACTCTGGCAGTTATTGTTCTGGATGGCTGTACATAAAAAGATCTAAAAGACATTAAGAGGCTCCACTCTCTTATTGTAAAAAATTATCGATCCCGGCAGCTAGAGGGCAGTTCAATTATTATTTAAATAGATTTGTAAAATTTTCACGATATTATATTTATTCATTATTAAAATATTATTTATCATTAGTACACTAATATATGTAATAAAATAAATTTTACAAGAATATGTAGATAATTATCAACTATAACAGTAATAAATTTTGGTATAAAACAATATTTACTACTTTGCTAAGAAACAAGGCAAAACTCTCCGTATAGTAGTGCCACCCTGTGCCAACCAGAGAAATCAGTGGATGCCAGAAGGCTTGTGCATAAAATCCCTATCTAATGCCTACACATCCAATATTCCCAGACTAGTTTCTGGCTTGTGGCCTTCATCAGTGAGGAGCCTTGGATCTGACAGCACTGCATTTAGATCTTAGGATCTAATGCAACCCTCCAGCAGCCACCTTTTAACTCTACTTAACTACAAAACTAAGAGAATAAAATTGAAAACATAAGATTTTCAATCTAAGGTCAATAGCTTATATAGTCATATGGGTCTATACCCAGTTTAGCACCCATACATTTTGGTGTCTTTGGCTCTTTAACAATCATAGCCACCACTATCCTATTAGGCAGGTTTGGTGTTAAACCACTAAACATCACATGATCACCATTTCTTATACTAGCACATAATTGTTATTAAACAAGGCAAAACTCTCCATACAGTAGTACCACCCTGTGCCAACCAGAGTGATCAATGGATAACAGAAGGCTTGTGCATAAAACTCCTACTCATCCAATATCCCCAGACTATCAGTGAGGAGCCTTAGATCTGAGAGCACTGCACCTAGATCTTAGGATCTAATGCAACCCTCCAGCAGCCACCTTTTATCTCTACTTAACTAAAAAACTATGAGAATGAAATTGAAAACACAATAATATTTTCTGGCCAAAAGCCAGAAACTAGTCTGGGGATATTGGTTGAGTAGGCACTAGATAGGAATTTTATGCACAAGCCTTCTGGCATCCATTGATTACTCTGGTTGGCACAGGATGGCACTACTGTATGGAGAGTTTTGCCTTGTTTAATAACAATTATGTGCTAGTATAAGAGATGGTGATCATGTGATGTTTAGTAGTTTAATACCTATCCTGCCTAATAGGATAGTGGTGGCTATGGTTGTTAAAGAGCCAAAGACACCAAAATGTATGGGTGCTGAACTGAATTCAGACCCATATGACTATATAAGCTATTGAGCTTAGATTGCAAATATTATTTTTAATTTCATTCTCATAGTTTTGTAGTTTAGTAGAGATAAAAGGTGGCTGCTGAAGGGTTGCATTAGATCCTAAGATCCAGGTGCAGTGATCTCAGATCCAAGGCTTCTCACTGACGAAGGCCACAAGCCAGAAACTAGTCTGGGGATATTGGATGAATAGGCACTAGATAGGTATTTTATGCACAAGCATTCTGGCATCCATTGATTACTCTGGTTGGCACAGGGTGGCACTACTGTATGGAGAGTTTTGCCTTGTTTAATAACAATTATGTGCTAGTATCAGAGATGGTGATCATGACATATTTAGTACTTTGCTAAGACAAACTTTCACTATGGCATATCTTTGTCAAAGCACAAGTAAAGTGAATATTAACAAATACATTAGCATATCCATGTGCATATAAACATACATTAAATTAGTAACTGATTATTATAGATTTGCATACTTGCATGTATAAATTGATCTATAGTTGGTTATGGATTATTAGATTAAACGACCAGTGCTTGCTAAGAGAATGTTATTGACTCTTATATTTATGGAGTTCGTAGAGTTAGATATGTGCCACGCTTTTTTTTACTTTTTGTTTCCATTATTTTCTAAAGACTAAAATAGGTCTTTTAAAATACAGACACAACCCAAACATTCAAAAATCTATGTAAATTAAATATTAAAAATAAAATAAATTTAAAAGATTTATATATTATATTACACCTTTATGTACTTTTGCAGCATTTGTAAAAATAGATCTTTAAAGTTTTTTTTTCGTTTTAGAATTTTGTGGTATCATAAACCTATTTTTAATCATGTCTTGGAGTTCAAATGCAGGCAGTTTGGAAATTCTATGTAGTTGAGGATTTTCCAAACTCTACGCTTTATTTAGTAGAGGGCTCAATGTCAACCGATTCCAATGTCAACCTATAATAAAGATATTATTATAATATGATCTTTATTTTAATTATCTTCAGTTATATATATAATTTTCAATATATTTTTGAATTCGTGTATATTTGATACCTAACTTAGAAAATAATAATAGAAAAATACGTTAAGTATTGAAAATAATATTCTTAATAATGAAAATTTTCTAAAGACCTACAGAGGTCCCTAGTGACGATTTTTTCAGACGCTCATTGCTAAGGTTTACAGCCTTGTTAAAACTATTATTTAAACATTATATTAAAAAAATCCATGAAAATATATACAGTATATGCTATTGTGAATTTAATTCTAAAATTTATTAAACTGTTTATTTTTTTGCTTCACAGATTTTTTTTTTTTTCAATATCATTAACGTGCCAACATTCTACTTTTAAAATTTTTTCGATTTTATGTGGTGGTTAATTTTCTCTGATTTTTTACAATAACTACAGTATTAAATATTTTACGTCGAAATTAGGCTCGTTTCAAATTGTTAGTAAATTTTCATTATAGATGTCACCTTAAGCAATAAACTGTAAAATGTAGATTAATGGTTTCCTAGATACTAATTTGCGGTAAAGTTATACATAATGATGAGCTAAATTATATTTATGAAAATGTCTGAAATTAATAATAAAAGTGATTCTTTTCAGGTGTGCTAGTTTTAAAAATTATCTTTTAAATTTTTTTGTCAATAATTTAATTTTCTAATATGATGACTTATAACGTAATGTTAATTGTTTGTAGAAATAATAAATATGTTATTTAATTAGTACAAAACGTTACAAATGATATATTAATATATATTAATGTGCGTGAGAACAAATATATGATTTTTTTTAATATTAGTCATTAAGATTAACTTAATTTCTTTGCAACAATTTAAAATAATAGTATTGAAGGTGTTTATTAATATATAAATAGTTCTTTATAAATCGTTTTAGATTATGAAATAAATTTCTTTTCGACATCCATATATACAAAATATTATTCAACATCTTCACCTATGTCTCTACTATCTCCTTTTTTCACTTTCAAAGTTTATTCCTATAAATATATACAGATCTATATAATTTATAACATTTTTAAAAAAAATCGATCGTAACAATAACATTATTATTATTATTTTATGAACATTAAATTATAAATATAGATTGTGTATATTTTTAGGAAAAAATCTTGAAAATGACCATAGGAAATGGTTGAAATGTAGATAAAGATATAGAATAATATACAGTACTCTATAAATGGATATGAAAAATAAATTTTGTTCATAAAATTTAAAAAAAAGAGTTTATAAAAAAAAATTATTGGAATTAATGCAATATTGTTTGAAGAAAAAACAAGAAGAGGAATACTTATTGATGTATGTTTTTAATGTCTGGAAGTAATTATATATTTATTATCAGACACTAAAAGTAATATATATCAAGCATATATCATCATCATTTTCAACCATTATTGATCCACTGCATGATGAAGGTCTTTCCAAGTTCAACCCATCTTTCCTGATCTCTAGCCTTTCTTTTCAATATCATGTCAGCACACTTCCTTATTTCGTCCATCCATTTCACCTGTGGTCTCTTTTTAGATCTTTTACAATATTTTGGCATCCATTTTAAGATATCAACTGACCATCTATTATTATTTCTTTTAGAAGTATGTCCAGCCCAACTCCAATCTTTTAATTCTTTCAATGATGTCAGTAACATCTGTTTGTTTTCTCACCCATATATTTCATTTTTTGATTTCTTGTTACTCCTAACATGCATCTTTCCATATTTCATTGAGTGGTTGGAAGTCTAATTGATTTTCTGTTAAGTGACCAAGTCACAGATCCATAAGTAAGAACTGATAAAACACATTTATAAAAAACTTTTCCTATCAAACACTTAGATATATTTTGTTTTAGTATTAAATCATTTCTACCAAAAACACTCCAACTAAGTTTAATTCTATGATTAATTTCATTCATTATATCTCCATCTCTGGCAATAATCTGATCAATGTTTTTGTAGTTGTTAACTTCTTCTAATTCATCTCTATCGATATTTATTTTCCTTTTTTTGAAAAATTCCATTGAACATTACTTTAGTCTTTTTAACATTTACTTTTAGTCCTATTTTATTACTTTCATCTGATAACTCTTGCAAAATTTTCTGAAGCTCTAAAGAATTATTTTTAAGAACAATTACATCTGCAAAATATAGATGACTTAAATAATCTCCATTTACTTTTAATCTCTTAGCTTCCTGTTTTAATCCACAAAATAGTTTTTGCAAAGCTGCTATGAAAAGTTTTGGAGATATGGAGTCATCCTGTTGTACCCTTCTCAAGGCAAATTTTTCTAGTATCATTATGTTGTTGATACATTTTTGTAAGTATTCATCAGAATATGACAATATCATGATCTAATGCTTTAATCATATGCCTTTTCATAATCTACAAATTCAATGTGTAATGGCAACTCATATTTATTAGTCCTTTCTATAACTTCTTTCATTACCTGGATATTAGTCATTGGATTAAAACTATTTTTAAACCTAGTTTTTCTTTTGGGTGGTTAAAATACAAAGTTCACTGTAGATGAGTTGTAATTATATTGGTAAAATTTTTATATAGAACTGTCTGTAATTTCTAATATCTTTTTTATCACCTTTTAAAAATATTAATATTGCATTCATCCAATCATCCATCCATCTTTGTCATTTTGTCATTTGATATATAAATTTACTAAAAAAAATTCTATTTCTTTATCTGCTTCTTTTAAAATATCGAATAGAATTCCATCATTACCTGGAGCTTTTTCTTTCTGAATAAATTTAATTGCTCATCTCCATTTCAAATCATAGGTAATTCAGAAAATATAGTACTTTTAGGAGATACTTTTCTTTGTTCTTTACTGCTATATAATTTTTTTTAGAACTCTTCTATACATTTCCTGATATTATCTTTCTTTTCTGTAATAGTTCCACCTTTTTTTTTTATTGCAGAAATAAGTTTCCTACCAATACCAAGATGCTGTTTTACATTCTTGAGGCTTTTATTCTCTTCTATAGAATATATTTTTGTTAGCATCATTATAATTGTGTGTTTATTTTAATTGCCCAGACTAATTGTGCATCTCATTTATTTTTCATAAATTTTTTAGAGGATTTCTGTTTTTGTTTTTTTTCTGTTATGCTTTTATTTATTCATCAGCTAATCATAAATAAGTATGGTGATTCTATCTCTGTAAACGAAAAAAAAGCAATGATGAATTTTGTGATGATTATGCAAAACTGTTTATAAGCTGCAAATTTTGTCTTCAGTGCTTGGCTTAATTGCAGCTCTTCATTGTACTTAATCTCAACCATATTTTTCCCAATAAAAATAATCGATATTGCACTTTTTTAAAGTGTATTTAAGATAGCTTTTGATTTATAAGTGCCTCTCTGATAGAAGCCATATTAAGTTTACCATGAAATAATTTTAGTAACTCTATTTTTATTACTTCTTTTTACATATCCATTCCATCAATGTGTTTCAGTAGTATGAATATCAATAGTATGACGTTCAGCGAACTTAAAAAGATTTGAATCATATTTTTAGAATCTTAGTGAGCATTATTAAATGAAATGTTACCATTACTTTTATATTCTAGATAGAGGGAGGTGTCATATCTAACTACCATATAATAAATTAGTCAAAATGTCAGCTCAGAATGCAATTGATTTAGTAAAAGCAGACATATCACTATGATAAAACATTTTTTATCTTGATAAATGCAGTGACCTCACAAGAAAAACTATTGCATTTTCAAGTCTGTATTTCTATTTAAAAAAACTATCAAAAAATGTATATTATTTCACATTTTCAATTTTTTCCCCATACTCTGACTGATAAAGCACTTGTATTTTTTGAACTTTAATTACTAAAAGTTGAATTCAAACAATGAAAACGTTCTGTAGATTATTTTCTGATTTGATAAGAATATTATAATCATTAGCATATGGTCAGTCTAAAAAAACAAAAGGATGGACTTCTTATTTTTGTTTTTAATCAATTCAAGTGAAAAACTTTATTATCAAACTTACATCCACTTTGTTACCTGTTGCATGAATCAACATATGAAGTCTTCAGAAAATTACTATTATAAAAAATAAAAGTCAAAATTAAATCTGGAACATATTTTTAATTAACACAACTTTTATTTCAATATAAATTTTCAAAATTCACAATAATAATATTTTCTCTCATTTATCAGGTAAAAGCTGTATAATATAAATAAAATTTGGTAGGTAACCAGATAATTTCAAACATTTCTACAAATCTTTTATTTAACTGACTCTAATGCCTTTGCTCATGATATTTTTATTATCTATATTTTAATTATTTCCTAGTTATAAATATGTGGAATATGCAATTTTTGCCTAATGAAAACTCTTCAAAACATGAATAGAGCACAGCACTTGTAGTTAAGAAAATTTAAGATTGATACAGCCATTTTAGTGAAACTTATCTTCAAAGAAAAAGAAATTAATTAATAAAGTAGTTTTTTTTAGAAAAGTGGGTTATTAAGTGAAAACAATTGCTTAGTAATGGTATTGTTGAAAAATTTAATTTATTAGCTTATATTCTTTGAATTTCCAGACATGTCAGTAAAAATCCAATAATATAAAAATTTTAGTAGCATACTATTCCACCTTTTTGCAACTTATAGTAAGCTTTAGAAAGCTCTGATAATTGTCAGGTGACAGTGCTTAGTAAATCCCTATCCTGTGCTTTTCTATTCAAAGTTCTCAGACTGATTTCATGCTTATGGCTTACAACAATGAGAACTTTGGATCTTGAAATAGTGCAGTTGGACTTTAGGAGATAATCTGCCTTCCCTTCTAGTTCCTCTATCATTCACTTCTATGTTATACTATCAACTTATCAGCCCAAACTAAAAACATATTTTCAGTCTATCAATATATATATATATCTGAATACAGTTTCTATATATTATGAAATTCTTAATATTTCATCTCAAGGCTCGGAACTGAAAAAAGGTGCATTAGATTCTAAAATCCAGTAGCACTGTTCCAAGATCCAAAGCTCATTACTAATAAAAGCCATAAGCTTGAAACTAATCATAGGAAAGCGTAGGATAGAGATTTATTAAGCAGTGTCATCTGGCCTTATTTATATAGTTTAAAGCAAGTGGCATATAAAAGGTGTAAAAATATGCCACTAAAACAGCAATATGTAAATTTGAAGAGATGTAATAAGTCATATGATGTTTTGTCAGTTTATATCAAATACTGGCCATGGGTTATATATGAATTTAGTTATTAAAATAACTAAGGGCACCTTAATATATAGAAACTGAATTGGATTCTGATCTTCATAACTATTAAACATCACATGATCACCATTTCTTATGCTTGTTCATAACTGTTATTAAAACATGCAAAACTCTCCATACAGTAGTGCCACTAAGTGCAAACCAGAGTAATCAATGAATGCCAGAAAGTTTGTGCATAAAATTCTATCTAGTGCCTACTCATCCAATATTCCCAGACTAGTTTTTAGCTTGTGGATTTCATCAGTTCTGGAGGGTTGCATTAGACTCTAAGATTTAGGTACAGTGCTCTCAGATCCAAAGCTCCTCACTGACAAAAGCTACAAGCTAGAAACTAGTCTAGGGATATTGGATGAATAGGCACTAGATAGAAATTTTATGCACAAGCCTTCTGGCATCCATTGATTACTCTGGCTTGCATTGAGTGGCACTACTGTATGGAGAGTTTTGCCTGTTTTAATCTTCATAACTACACGAACAATTTGTCTTAGATTGAAAACATGTTTCTAGTTTTGGCTAATAGCTTGATATTATAACATAGAGACAAATGATAGTAACTGAAAGGATGGTGCATTAGATCCCAATTCATTTACACTATATCAAAATCCAAAGCTTCTCATTGATAAAAGCCCTAAGTTTGAAACTAGTTGGGGAATTTTGGATAGGAAAGCAAAATGATAGGGATTTATTAAGCACTGTCATTTGGCAACTATTTTTTTAAGTAGTAAAAAGATGGAAAAATACACTAGTAAAACAACACTATGTAAGTTGAAAATGTTTGTTTTGCACAATAGTATTTGATTCTTTTTGTCAATGTTAATCATCAAAACATTACATTCAGAAAGATCTGAAAAAGAGTTTTTTAATCCTTATGGGAAAGTATTATATCACCATCATTAAAAGATTGGTTTTTTTAATATTTTAATATATATATATATTGACAGAAACAAACTTTGGTTCAAAGTTTCTTGAAATAATGTTAATGACACTGTGAACTAAAATGTTTTGTTTTATTGAATTTTTGACAATATATAGATTGACTATTATAAAGACTTTGTTTAGGGAAAAAAATTTTTTTGAAGAAACTCCAAAATTTGCATCTTGTGAATTATTTTATACTAGAAGCCAGAATACCAAACTATTCAGCATTATTTGATCACTTACAAGCTCAAATTGTTAGATTGATTATAGACTAATATTCTTCAAGGATAAAATGATAATTGCTTATTAAATAGGTCTTATCCCAAACAGTCTTTAAAAACCCAAATATTACTTGTACTAAATTTCTACAATTATTAAACATTAATATTCCTGATTTAGATTTTCAAATTTATCACTTTACTAAAGCATTGAAATCATAAGAAATGTTTTATGCACAAGTAATTCTGCTTTTTAAATTCTCTAAAAAAAATCTTGACTGATTTTTTGACAATAAATATATTATTAGTTATGTGGTCAAAAATATTGGTATTTTTATTTGATAAAATTTTTTGAATTTTTAGATTGGAACTGCAAAGGAGGTAAGCATTTGCCTATTTAACTGCTTTAGATCTTTTGTGATGCACTGAAAGTAGTATTTGTACTTGAAAAAAGATCATAATTTTAAATCAATTCATGGATGGTATTCTTATTTGATAATATGTGAATTTAATTTCATGAAAGTTATTCTCATATAATAATGATATTTTGATCAGTGGTGGGAATATTTTGATCATCTTATAAACAATATAAAAATTGAAATAACTTTCTATGATATATCCATCCCAACCACTCATTTACATTTAACCTATCCAACTTAATATAATTAAAACAGTTTTTTATAATCTTCAAAGAGAAAAGACTGGAGATCTTGATAAAATACCTTGGAAATTTTGAAGATGGTGGTGATATGCAAGTTTTAAAAGTATTGGAATTTTTTAAGAATATATAAATCCACTTGATCATAAGAATACTTTTTTAATTTCTACATATAAAAGGGATCAAAAAGTCTATAATAATTATCTTTGAATATAGTTGTTATCTACTAGTTGTTTACAATCTTAAATGAATGATTACTAAGGATTAAACATAATTTTAGAGAATAAAAATCATTAAATAACTGAATGGTTTGTTACTTAGAATGTCATAAGATATTCAAGTACCAAAAGTGACTGATTGATCTACAATCAACAAATCTTTATTTATGAAATCCATTATTAATATTGTAATGAACCATGTATGACATTTTAGAAAATCAATAAGCATTACTCTCATAATATTTGTTGATATGAAAATGCAAGAAAAATTTTGGGAATAAATATGCAATTTATTTATTTCTTTTATTGATCCATTTAATCCAGTAGACTTGTGACATTGTTTGAAATTATGGATTGAGAGGAAATCTTATAAGTGCTGATGAAAAGACAGATATTTACTGACATTATTAAGCAGAGTTGTATTCAAGTTCTTATTTTGTTCTCAATTTTTATGAGTAATATTTGGAATAATTTTTATGCAGTTTATGAATCAGCCATCAAGATGTAATATAGATTTGTTGGCATAGTTTATCATTTGAATCAACTAAAAGTAAAACAAAAAAAAGATTTCATGGTCTTTGCTTCTAGATTTACAGTATTCTGATGATAATATTATTCTTTCTAAGTCAAAAAATGATTTACAAAATGTTCTTAATATTTGAATTTAATGTGTAAAGATTTTGATTTAGCAATTAATATACACAAAACAAATGTTTCATCAGCCAGTAGTGGGGGAAAAAATCTTCAATAACTTCTAATTTGGATACTTATTGTCTTGAAAATTTGATTCAATTTAAATATCTTAGTAAGATATGGCTGAAGATATTAGGAGAATGTAATAAGAATAGGAGATAATGGGAAATTATAATTAAGGAAGATATTGAAGTCTTTCAAGATAGATAAATTCACACTAAAGAAGTTAAAAGACAGTATCACAAGATGTCAAATAATTAGACTAAAGGACCAGTATATATTATGCATAGATATATTCCTGGTTAGTCTTCTGGAATTATCGTAGCCTTATTATTTATGAGTGACTGCTAATAATTATGATGAACAGTGTTTATTTTACTTTTTAAAAAAGGTATTTTTATTTATTTATTTTAGTTTTCCAGATTTATTTTTGTTTTTTATTAAAATATTTTTCTAATCAGTTATATTTCAAGTAAATTTAATTTCTTTTGCAAATATAGAAGTCCACTGATAATCATCTTTCTAGTTCCCAAGTAAATAATCTCAATTCATCAGAAATGACATGTTTAATTTGTTCATCACCTTTGACCTCCAAAGAAAAGGAGGACAAACAAGAATCCCTAGAAGTCATAACTGAAATTTTGAACCAGAAGAATGAAGAATTGAAGGAAGCTCATAATAATTTACTTTTGCTAAAAAAAGATTTTGCCTATAACTTAAATTTATTAAAAGCCAGAGATGAAGAATTGGATCACAATGAAAAATTCTTAAGGGGTATGAGAAAAAATTTAATAAATAAAAATTTTTGTTATTTATTTTTAATAAAGTCTTAAATGTAAATTTTTTATTTGTTTTAATAACTTTTTTGAAAAGTGAAATTAAAATATATCTTTAAGTGAAGTTACATAACAACAATATTTTAAGATATGTTTAAGCTAGAATTTTTGTCTTCTGATTGTGATGAAAGTAATTGATTATCCTACTGATCATACTGTTTAGAATTCATTATTATGGACAAATTAGCAATATTCACTAGAACATTTCTACATTGCAAATTGACGCAGTTAACACAATTGCTAGTATCACTATTATTCTCTCATAGAGCATGCAAGTAGTTCATTATGCATATAATGGTCTGCTTCCAATGAACTAGATGTAGTGACCACAATGAGAGAAACATTTTAAGTGTTTTTTTTTTTTTTTGCTTTTATTAAAATAGTAATTGACTGATTATTAGTTTAGTAATAATAGACTTTTATAAAGGATAAGCATCCAATTAATGGAAAATGGAAGTTGTACAGTTGTATTAATTTCATTATGTTTGTTTAGTGATGCATCTTAAATCATTCAGACTTAATTAGATTATTACTTATTAATCTTTTTTATATTAAATATTTTTAATTTTTATAAATAATAATAATATTATTGTAGTGAAAATCATGGTACCTGAGTTGTTTAGATTAACAATGATACCTGTAGGCTCAAGAGGTAGAGTTTCCTAAATTATGATGCAGTTATAAATATTAAGAATCTAAAACAAGTTGTGATAAAAAAAATGGAAAATTTCCATTGAAGATTATTATTTTATTATTTGATAACATCCTATGTTTTAGTTATCTCCATCCACATTCTGGCTGAGAACTTAATATACATATGGAAAGCAACTTATAGCATAGATTTTATAGAAAAACTAACTAAGTACTTTATTAGAAAATTGTCATCAATGCTATTTTTCTGAAGAAAATTATAATAATTTAACTGAAAAAATAATCCCAATAAATGTTTAAAATTATTTTATAAGTTTGTCTTTACTACATTTGCAAATATATCATAAATAAAAATTAGACCAGTCTTTGAATATATTAAATTTATTATCATATTGTAACTGTCTGGTTGAATGATGTAAAAAGAGATGGTCACATCTGACTACTGTCGGATCTAAGATCTTAGGTCCAACAATAATCAGATATGACCCTCTCTTTTTACATTATCAAGTGGACCATTACATCTGGCACCAATACTTTAGGAGCATGAACATATATCTTGCCCATGCCTTAGTTTCAAAGGAGGTCCAGCTATTGGACTGATAAAACTTCTACAACCTGAAACCTCCATTGTATTTATGCACTTGAAGTACATTTAGTTCTTCCAATTATAAAAAGTGTGTCATTAAGAAATTACTTGTGAGGCAGTGAATACAGATTAAATAAACTAAGACCAAATAAATAATAAATAAAGCTAAAATAGATGAGTTAGGCAAAATTAAAATGTAGGCTAAAGAGTAGGCATAATGAAAATAAATAAACAAGGGAAAGGTTAAATATACACATAAAATGCTTGGGAACAGTGTGAAACCCTATGACATATATCTAATTGTATATTTAAAAAAAGGAATTAACTTTATATTTGATTATTATGATAACTAGAAGTGGAAAAAAAAAGAGTGATTATGGAAGTAAAAAGTTCTGAAGAAACAATTAGTAATGATAGTGAAGTGGAAGATGATATGATTAGTAGTGAGCAAGGATCTTTGTATATTCAGATACATAAGGGTTCCATAGCAGAACTCAAACACCTTCCACAAGTGCACAAGGCAGATCAGATGTTATCGCAAACCCAGGAAGCACCTGAAACTAGAATGATGCAAGCTCATGGGAGTGAGACGAACATGGCTCAGTTGATTCAAATGATCATGAGAATGGAAGCACAAATGATCCAAAAATTGGACAGCAGTACAAGTAGTTTAAATGATATGAAAACAGATATGAATAAGATGAATCAAAGATGGATACTAAAATTGATAAGTTGGAAGTAAAGATGGATACTAAGATTGATAGAATGAAGGCTACAATGGTAACTAGGGCAGATGTAGAGATAAAATTAAAAGAAAATGTAAGTTCCTTGAGAGAAAATTTAAAGAGAGATGTAGATGAAGTCAAAATAAAAGTGGAAGTAGAAATTAAGGCTGTAGAAACTAAATTATCTGAGGATGTGGGACAACTTTCACTGGAGTTAAAGAAGGTTCAAAAGAACAATGCTGAAATAAAACAGATAATGACTTGAAGTAAGAAAAGAGATGGATGAAGGAACCTTACAATGTCAACAACGTTTCAGAGAATTTAACTGTAGTATAATTAATCAATTTGACATCAAGTGTCAAGAGGTCTGTCAAAGCCACAAAATTTTTAAGAATGAAACTCGTACAAACCAACAAAGACACCAAGAAAAAGTTCAAGAAAGATCAACTTTGTGTAAGACCGAATAATGAATTAGAAACAAAGGCAGAAATTTATGAGGTCATGAAACAAGATCTAAAGCAGTTAAGAGATAAAGTGGCTTCAAATGAAGCAGATATAATTATAACTAAAAAGGTTTTAGAAAAGATCATAAAAGACACAAATGGAACACAGAATCAAATCCATCATTTGAATGAAACCATTATCAAAAAGTTCATCCATGTTGAATCTCAATTCATCAAAACTCATGAATCATGCAAGTGCAATCAACCAAAGGGACCAAAGGACTCAAGGTCATAAAGATAAAAGAAATGAGATAGAGAATAATCCAGAGACAGGTACTCAAGATCTTAATAAGACAACTGACTACTGGTTGGAATCTTCCATACCATGCAATACCTGGGACCGAGGATCATCCTCTTCATTGTAATTTGGAGGAAGAGAACTCTAATATATCTCAGATTAATTCTGACTTGAATGATGAACCCATAAAAAAATGAAATGTCTCCATATTCTGGAGATATTGTGGGAGAATGCTTGAAACAAGTCATGACCGTAAATGAAGTCAATATATGTTTAAAATCATCCCAACACTCATATTTATGATCAGAGCAAAATTAAGATGTTTCTCAAACATGATGTTGATGAATCGAAATGACATCTTTCAGACTAAGACATTATCAACTATAATGGCTAACATAAAAAGAGGTCTCAATGAAAGGAATAATTCCAAAGATATAGATGAAACCAATAGACTTAGTCATCTTGAGTGTAAATTATGGTATTTAAAGTCTCGCCAAAATCAAGAAAATGACCAAACTATAGAAAGTCATCACAGAATAATAGAGATAATTGTAATGCAAACC
The DNA here is from genome assembly GCA_028023455.1 of Epiperipatus broadwayi. Lineage (NCBI taxonomy): Eukaryota > Metazoa > Onychophora > Udeonychophora > Euonychophora > Peripatidae > Epiperipatus > Epiperipatus broadwayi. The sequence goes on along the minus strand of JAQFVV010012521.1, from coordinate 77,364 downwards.
AGGAAACAGAAAGGTTCCCAGTTTTATAAGTTGTGCAATACTTAATGAAGGTCCCTTCACATTCATTGAACATGTTTATGGAAGTGCTTAAAAAGAAAAGCACATATAAAAGGGAGGATTTCAAAGATTGCGACCTTAGAATTTGATAATGAACCTTCAGCAATGATTGAATCCACTAGGCTAGTTTCATAAGAGAATAAATGTATATACATACAAAATAATATATCATAATGCAGATATCAATGGAAAATGTTAAGTCAGCCAGGGCATGAAGAAAGACACTTACATGTTACTGGAATATATCTTACAGCTAACCAGCCAAATATTAGGTATAGACCAACTAAGCATCACCATAATGCAATGAGATGCTGACACTACTTATAAAATACAAGTCCACTATTATATGCTCTGATATATAGATTTGAAAAAAGTTAGAATAAAAGCCTATGAGCAACTCGTGAATAGGGCCAATCAGAGGAATAAAAGGGTGAAGAAAAATACAACTTCAAAGTAGGAGATCAAGTTTTTATAACGTTATATGAATAGCAAGAAAATAACAGGAATTTTACCATCAATACGAAGGGCCTTATACTATCATGAAACAAACAGGTCCCACTGGATTCTGAGTAGATGTAAAGGGAGAGATCAGGGGCACTTATAATGCTTGGATTTTGAAATCCCATTTTGGCAATTAAAGTAGCCATATGATTGCCACATTACACATGTATATAAACATAGATAGAAATGATAGGTGAGATATGTAAGAAGGGAAATACATCAATATATATATATATAGGTGTATATATGTGTATTAATATATATATATCAATGAAAAGGATTGTTGACTTTCTTTGATGAGGGTATGCCTTAGTAAGTGATTAAAAATAATCACTGGGATACCTAGAAACAACCAATTTTAAGAGTTAATCCATGCTAAATGATGAATGCTCTTATACTTAGGTAGTTTTCAAAAGAGTCTAATAAGTCTCACAAGAAGAGCAGGACAGAGGCTATCGAATAAGCACATGCACCATCTGCAAAAGAGACACATTATAATAAAGCCATCAAAGGAATAAGAAAAAAGGAACTATATATATATGTGAATCTCTTTGATTTGATGTTATTTAAGAGAGAGAGAGAGAGAGAAAGGTTACAAAATAGTGCAGATAACAAGAAGTTAGAAAAATAATAATGGTAAACTTCATAACTTTACATCTAAAGAAATAAAATGCCCAATTTAAAGCGCATATATTTACACTCATAAAGTGTTAAAATTTTATATTGCAAAATAAAATTTTGACCCTGTAAGGGTAGGGGAGTTTTAACTCTATATGTTCTAAATTACTATGGAGAGGTAAGGTAGTGGCAATCAGTATAGCTAAAATGCAGATGTTGAAAGAAATCAATGGAATGAGCCTCCACTCAACGGACATACTACCTCCAATTGTAAGCAAGTGGATTTCTGTTATGTGGGATTTTGCAAAAGATCTAACAAATTTATGCCTGCCTTCCAGCTACAACAAAAAGACCTATTGGGAAGTCTATCACATGCTTCACAAAAATTTAATAGTGATCTCCAGTGAAACTGAACTTAATAACAGGCAATTACCTAAAAAACTTAAAACACTATATGTTGAACAAAAATTCATTGATTTTATCATCAAGTTAAACCTCTTGGCTCTGCCTACCAATTATTTTGTAGTGGTGAAAAGAGGTTTCCTGAGCATTGATACCCAATGTAGACTTTGCAAATTGGCCAAAGAAACCATCCAACATCTGTTATATACATGGTCTCATTTTATTCCTATCAAGATTTTAATTGGTTCAAAAGTCACTGTTAACATTAAGACTACTTTAAAATCTGCTTTCAATACTGGAGACCCATCCATTATTAGATTGGGCATTTTTCTTACATTTGCCATTTGAATTTGGGAAGATGCCACTTCATCTTTGAAAACAACACGCACAATCCTCAACCGACATACATCGAACTATTTAAAAAAATTAAAAGCCGAGATAAGATCATGGCCAATACTCATTTATTTGAAGAAACATGGAACAAGGTTCTGTTCTGTTAATGAACTGTAACTCTTGCCAGGGTACAATTATCAGGAAGTGCTGATCAAGTAAAAGTTTTTCATTCAAACCCTTATCTATACGAATGTATCAGGAAGTTGAATACTACTACCCAATGTAACAAAGTTTTCTCTTATTATGTTTTGTTGATTAAAAAAGGGTAGGAGAGTTGTGAGGGCAGCTTATAAGCTTGATCAAAACATCCCATGACTACTCATATCACCATTTGTGCTCATTCCTAAATTATACTTAGCTCAAATAATAAATTTTGATTTATACACAGATAGTATACATATTAATCTACAATATCAAAACATAACTAGATGTGGTTATGTAATGTATATATATATTTTAAAAAATGAGAAAAGGTTAAATTTGCAAGAAAATATTTCTTTTTACTTCTGTCACATATTAGGAAAATCCCTATTAATGAAAATGCATAAAATTAAATACTTTAAAAAAATTAATACAAATATATATATTAATCTATAATGAATTTGTCTCTATTGTCTTATGTGTCTCTAGTCTAAACATTATAATGACATGGACTGATATTTATCAATTAAGGAAATGAACAAAGATCAAAGCATTCACTATGCAAACAAGTATGAGAACAAAATGATAATTTATTACATCACTTTTAAATTGATTGTTGACAATATAATACTCATAACAATAAGCATATACAGCTATAAAAAAAGAAATGAAATTTTTAATACGCTAAACAACGGGAATTACATGAGATAAAAAAAAATCATTTTCTTTTATTTGCATGATCTTCATGAATTACTTATGTGCTACAAAAAGATAAGATCAAAAAAGAAAAAAAAATGTTTTTAGAATATAAGAGAAATTGGATGTGTTGTTGCTATTATTGGACATATAATTTTTATATTACACTGAGATAAGTAAAATAAATATTTAAAGCAAAGAAGAATAAAGGATTTGACCTCAGTGAATAAAGTCAGAAATTCATTTTAGATGTATTTCGTATTAAATAATCATAACCATTCTAGTCGAACTCAAATCGAAGAATATTAAAGATCACTACTACTCAAAATATAATTTTGAAATAATCTTCAATTATGCTTAAAACCTATATAATGCTAACTGTAGCTGATTTTAAAAAATCATTTATAATTAACCACCACGTGATGTTTTCTTGTTAAATTGATGATGTCATAGGTGGTCATTGTTTTCTCTTGCCATGGAAGTATGAGAATTTCATTCTTGAAATGCCAAAGAAATATCTTTTGCCTCATGGAAAGACCAAATGAGGGCCAAAATAGAACTATTCTGGGTGTACAACAAACAGATGTCAACAAACAGTAGTAATCATCTGAAATCTGGGGCATGGCTGCCTGATGATATTGTTTATATGTCAAAACACATAAAAATGCCGTTTTTGCAGCCGGCCTTATGGCTAATACAACATTTATATTGTATTAACCCAATTGCAGGCCGCTTTACATGACATTGCACAGAAATATTACGACCTGTTTTGTGCTTCGAAATTATTTACGCGTATTTGTTCTATTCATAGCTGATTACCGTATCGCTTGAGGTTGTTTTAATTGCAAGTCAGTCCAACTTTTCAAATCTCCATAATAGAGTAATGTCATTGATATTTAAATAATGTTGTTAATTGCTAATAATGGTCATATGGTCCCCACCCTTCCCTAAAAAATGTTAATATGTAAAAAATTGGCAAAGGGTATGTTCGAACATGCTTCGACAAAGCTCATGCGCTAAGTCACATTTCAGCATGGAAAATATGCAAGACCAATAAAAGGTCTGAGAAGAACATGCAATTTTTAAACTTTTCAGAATTGCCGAGTACAGAAAGTGAGGGAGACTGTGTCCTTTGTTCAGGCACATAATGTCCTCCCAAATATCAGACTGTTTTTATTACAGCAATAAAATAATAAATAAGTTCAAAAAGTCCAAAGTTTGTGTACTTTTTTTTTTATTTCATTAGAAATTGACAAGTATTTGGATTATCTTTTTTCAGCGGGGTTAAAATAAATGACTATTTTTGTTGACTTTTTGTTAATAATAACAAAGTATGACCCCCCAAGCAGTTTATTGTAGAAGCCAAAAAAAAAACCGGTAATTCAAATGAAATAAATAAAAGTAAAAAGTGAGAAAAAGTTGTTGAAAAAAAAAGAAGAAATTATTGACTTTTTGTTACAAATATTTTTCCAAGTGTGAGGCTGGAGGTTTGAAAACAATTTTGTACCCTTAAACAACACAAAAGTTACTTTTGATTTAATAAGAAGAAAAACAATTTGGTCAATCAAAAAAAAAGGTAGAAAAAATTCGAAACAATTCCCAAATAATTGCATTATACTTTTTCAGCAGGGTTAAAACAAGTGGGGTTAAAATAAATTACTATTTTTGTTTACTTTTTGTTAATAATAACAGTATGAAAGCCCCCCAAAAAGCTGTTTATTGTAGAAGCCAAAAAAAAAAAGGCTAATTCAAATGAAATATAAATAAAAGTAAAAGGTGAAAAAAAAGTTGTTTAAAAAATAAAAATTATTGACTTTTTGTTACAATTATTGATCAGAGGGTGGGGGTTTCAAAATAATTTTTGAACTCCCAACAACACAAAAGTTACTTTTGATTTAATAATAATAAGAAAAACAATTTAGTCAACCAAAAAAAAAAGGTAGAACAAAATTGGAAAAGTCCCAAATAATTGTACCATTATATTTTTTCGGCGGGGTTAAAACAAATTTTTTCATCATGAAACAGTCCAAAGTTGTTAAAAATCAGAAAAATAAACACAAAATTAAATTACCAAAATTTGTTGAATAAAGAAAAATGTCAGGTTTAAAAAAACAATGAAAATGAATATAAAAATTTTTTAATAAAAAAGAAATCCTGTTATAAATGAAATAAAAATTTGTTTAATCAAAAAAAAAATCATGTTCTATAAAAAAAAGTTGGGGCAGCCCGGTAACATTACATTTGATTGATTTTGTATAGCATCAATGCCCCAAGCGGCCGTGCCTGGATTTCAGATGATTACCCAAACAGCCTGCACTTCATTTTAAAGAGAATCTTCTGTAATGCATGAACTATATATATTATAACGGACAGAAAGATGACCACTAGCCCCAAAAGTTGATGGTGCCAGATATAATGGATGAAAAGATTCCCACTGGCAATCATAAGCTAACCAAGCCCAATGATGGTGCACCAGATGTAATGGATGGTCAACTAATTTGCAGACTGTACTACTATGCAGATGTAGCAATATGGTGTGGGGATAAGTTAATATACTCTAATTTATTGCCCCTAATGAAACAATCTGCAGAGACCTACCAGGCTTAGAAGGGAAAAATGTTGCATCCAACTATGTTTAGATTGTGGGTCTTCTGATAGAATGCTAATGAGAACCTGATGAAGTGCTTAACCAATGATTGCATACACTTTAACTGACTAACTCTATCCCTATTTAATAATATTAAATGCAATTTAGGTTAGTTTATCCACTCCCCCCTGTCAATTCCATTATGCCCTAATATTCAAACCCAGAGATAATATTGCTTTTGACTTCTTTAGCAGGTATGAACAGATACACACAGCAACTCCTGCACCTATATATAGGTTACAACTAGCATTTATTTGTTTTATTTTTCAGCTTTTATATGATAAGAAAAATAAATGCGTGTGCATGTATAATTATTTATAAACTGTGGAACGTCAGGACAACTCAATAAACCAGAGAATGGAATAAAACAAACTCTTAAACATTTATTAACAATAATAAATATCATCAAGTATAACAACAATAGTAATGATAAAAAAAATAAAAAATACTAATCATCATATGTACATGTGTCACATGTGAACCTCTACCATCTTACTAATTAATGCTTCTCCAGATCCAACCCTTATACCCCATGGTAGAAATCCACCTATGTCACTCTCTGTACAAATCATAATTACATAGAAAAATAAATTTTAGTAATTTAAGATAATTGAGATGCTGGCTAGCTAAATTATATATTTGCAGATGTTAACAATCTATTTAACAAGTTCCCCCTATTTATATATATGATAGAGATAGATACTAGTTAATTAGTCAAACATACTGGAAAATATATATACAAGGTTAATCAACAAAATAAAACATAATATGTATTCTGTATAAGTGTTGTAATTTAACCTATGAAAATAAATTTAGAGAATCTTACCTTAATATTTATGTGGATAACCTGATGTGAAGCAGGTGGGTTAACCTAAATTTTATTTACAATGAAAATATAAAAATATCAAAATGAATAATCTCCCCTTTTCTTCTTTGCTAATTCTGAAAAATGAGGCTTCAGCATCAGAGTGTGAAAATACAACAGATAACAAGACTTAAAAAAAAATTTACAATATTGATTCTTTGATTAAAAAAAAATTGTAATTGGAACAAAGTTCATAAAAATCATACTAATAAAAGTAGTAGTAGTTGATAGTTAGGCAAGTTGTTCTTCAAAGCAGTTTCACTTAGTAAATCATTTTCCTTAGCAAGGATAGATATCCTGTAGTTGTGTTTAATAGTAAACACCTTGATCCTCATTTGATTCACCATTAAGTATTCCAATTCTTGTTTACTTTGGACTGCAGACATCTTGTGTGTTTACAATAAAGTAGAAAAATATATAAAGAGGTTTAATGCAGCTGATAAAAAATACCATGACACACAATAGCATGTTTTGCTCTAGCCCATATTCATATTAAAGTACAATTCAATAATAATTTATAATCATATATTTGTATTGAACAATATTGAAGCGCTTTACATATATATTAAGAAAATTTCATTTTTTTTTTTCAATTTTCAGCAGACTTAATTCTCGTTATTCTTTTTGAAAAGATTTAAAATATTCAAATTTACTCCAACAGCTTTTAAAACACGATGTAATTATTTAAGAATTTATCAATTATGCTTACTTTTTATTTCACTTTCTTTCCTCTGAATTTGGTAAACTTTTAGTTACAGCATTTGACTTTTAAAATGTTTATAATTTAACTAAAAGAAAAAGCAAAACTCCATTTTAGAATTCTAAATTTTAGTTTAAATTACTGTCTATTGTTATAGTTGCTATCTCTTTCGACAAGAACAATTTTGTACAAAGTTTCTATTTTTATATAAAATGCTGAGAACACTGATATTTTAAACTGCCTATTGTTTAAATTCATTTAGATTTTTATATGTATTGTTTAAATACATTTCATTTATTACAAATAAAAAAAAAAAATCAGTTTTATTTTCACACATGGCCACACAACTTAACTTCAGGCTATCCTAAAATCATTTAACTATAAATTAATATTCAGTTTTAAATTAAAAAATATATATATACATTACAATTTATTTAATCAAATAGTTTATATATATACAATATTACTTTGTAAAATATTGATCGTATTTTATTTTATAATAAAATAATCTATTGTGCATTATATGTATATATGTAATAAATAACAAAGAATCTTCCCATTATTAATATAAATTCCAAATGCATTGGGTTCAATAAATAGGCTTGATCTTTTTAGGAATGTGTGCATTGTAAGCTGCCCTTTACAAGCCCCTCTCCTTACAGGGTTAGAATTTCAATCTGTCATGAAAATTTTAACACTTACACAAGGTTCCAATTGAAGTTTGATGGGTTTTTTTATACAAATATAAGAAGGGTAGTGAAACCTTATTTTACTGTTTTCTACACTCAACTACACAAATTGCTTTTTATTCCTCTCTACTCACTCTCATGAAATACTTTGCAAGGTGGGGTTCAAACATAGTTTTTTTTTTTAAACTAATGATGGTTATGTTTTGAGCACACTAATAAAAATGTGTTTCTGTTTCAGATAGCACATATTTTTTCTTGTTATCCTCTATCTTGCTCCTATTAAGTCTTATTAGACTTCCTTTGAGGACTAACAGAAGATTGGAGCAACCATCACTTAGTGTGGTTTAACTCTTTTAAATAAAGTGGCTCTAAAGTAGCCTAGTATTTGCTTTAGCATCCATTAGGGAATATTCTCATCATAATTTTTAACCTAACTTTATAATATCTAATTTTTTTTTTTACTTATCAACATTAATTTTTTTCCCCACACATCAGTTGAGTATGACAATTCTACAATTACTAAGATTGTCCATAGTATGGTTTCATAATTCGGGTATTATATGTGAACCTAACTTGTCCTTCCATATCCAACCAAAATGCATTAGGACTCGATTGTTTTACTATGGTCTAAGGTCCTTCATATAGATGGTAAAACTTTCTGTATTTATTTTCAATTTGCTTACTAATATGAGGTTTTTTTATTAAAACGTTATCACCTACTTTGAAAGTATGTGGAATTCTAGTCTTATTTTTGTTCCCTTTATTGGCCTTACTTACCAATCGAAGATATGATTTCTGCACATTTTCCTCCATACTACTTTGTTTATATCTAGTCATGGGTTGATATTTAGTGAACAACTTGGGAATTGATTGATTAAAATGTAGCTCAATGGGTGTGAATCCAGTAGATTCATTCACACTCCAATTGATATAATTAACTATCTAGTCTGTCTGTCTTACCCACCCTCTATGCTCATCCTTTAGGTAAGTCCTGAACAACCGACCGAGCTCCTGCATTACACGTTCACAAGGGTTTGACTGGATTCCTAATGGATGTGAGCACTTGCTTTATTTGTGATCTTTCCACCCATTTTTTCCATTCTTTGGATAGGAAAGGGGTACCATGGTTTGTTAAAATGATTTTGGGTTTTCCTGTCTCACAAATTGGAGGGTGTCTAATACCTTGATGGTATATCTGGTATTAGCTTGGGGTATTGGGTAAGAAGAAACATATTTAGTAAAGAGATCATAAGTGACCAATAGATATTTTTGCTTATTAAATGGGGGTAAGGGCCCATAATAATCAATCACCAAGATATCATTTGGTCTTTCAGGTAATATTGATTTTGCAGTATTATAGTAATTTTGATTTAGTGGCTTGGCTCGAAGGCACACTAGACAATCTTGAAGTGACCTTAATATGTCTTTATACATACCAGGCCAGCAAAACCAATTTCTCAAAGTATGCTCTGTTTTATGGGCACCGTAGTGTCCATATAAACAATGAATATATTTTATGAGTGGATATGCAATGTTTCCGGGATTACTACTCTCCACTCATCTGTAATATTATTTACTTTATATAACAGGACTCATTTTTTATCTTATACAAATCAAGATCTTTTGGCACATAGAAAACTTTCTCTCCTTTCAAAGCTCTCATGATTAAGTTTAAATTATTATCTTTAAGTTGCAATTCAGGCAGGTTTTCCAAATTGTTCTCTACATTATCATCAGTCATCATATTGAAATTTGTAATGTACGCATTCTCTACTGATAAATGGCTCTGTTTTGATCCACATGGGTTTCAACTTAGCACATCAACTACAACATTCTCAGATCCCTTGCAATACTGCACGGTGTAATTGAATTCCTGCAATAGCAAACTCCATCTAACTAGACAGCTTTTGGTCAGATAACTGATCACTATCACCTGTGATCCGAGAAGCATCTGTCGAAACTTTTGGAAGGCACACACTATTGCCAGTGCTTCCTTCTCTGTTACTGTATAATTTATTTCTGGACCTTTCAGTAGTTGGCTGATAAAGTAGAGGACCCAAGGTTGGCCATCCTCCTGGATTTGGGATAATGTTACCCCCAATCCGAAACCACTACTATCCATCTGGACTATAAATGGTTTACTAAAATCAGGGAAGGCTAACATGATTTGCTCTAAAAACCCTGTTTTAATATTCTCAAATGCCTGATCCTGCTCCTCAGTTTATTTCCATCTCTCGTCTTTCCTGATTAATTTTAATAATGGTTCCGTGTGGTCAGAGAATTTTCAGTAGAAACGATGGTAAAAGTTACATAGGCCTAAAAATGATCGGATTTGTTTGTTATTAGTCGGTTTAGGAAAATTCTGAATGGCACTGATCTTATCTGAATGAGATCTTATCCCATCACAACCTACGATATGACCTAAGAAGATAACCTGGTTTGAGACTAGGGTACTCTTTTTGAAGTTGATCTTGATGCCTTTCTGGAAGCACTCCTGGAAAAACATAGTCAGGTGCTGAAAATGCTCTTCAACAGTGGTAGATGCGACAATCACATCATCCACATATATCATGATGATCTGCTTCACCTCAGGAGATAAGGTCTGATCTAAACATCATATCAAACCAGCACCACTATTTATCAATCTAAATGGCATTCTATTAAATTGGTATTAAATCCCTCATATTGGAAGGCAGTGTATTGGCGATCATTCGGATGGAGTTTGATCTGGCAATAACTAGAGGTTAGATTGAAAGTGGAAAACACCTTGTTTCCAAATCTCATGAACAATTCATGTATGGGTGGTGGAATATTTCTGTCAGGGACAGTAATTTTGTTTAGTTGTCTAGCATCCAAACAAAATCTCTTCGACCCATCTTTCTTCTTCAGAGTTATGACTGGATTACAATACGGTGAAGAGCATTTGGAAATGATCTAGCATTTTGTTAATTTGTTTGGTTATCTCTTGCTGATACTGGTATGGAATAGGATACAATCTGGATAATTCTCTGCTGGAATCCTTCTATTACTCCTGGTATCTCCAAAAAATTGGGTTAAATTTATGTATCACAGATCTTAATTTCAATGTCTCCTCACTTCCAAGCAAGTTGGACTCTGCAAGTTTACTATCTATGAGTGCCTCCAGGATACTAGATATTACACAGTCAACTTCAGGGAGGCCATATCTCGGAAGTAATGTCATCTTCAAGACCATATCACTTATCTTAACCACTTTGTTAGAGAAATCAATAATACAAGTGTTCAAGTGTAGGAAGTCTGACCCACGAATGACATCATGGATTAAGCCACTCAATATAAGGAACACATGACAGAGGATTGTTTGGCTGACTTTCATTTCTACCCAGATTTGCTTTTGTACAAGTTTTGCTTTCCTACTATTAGCTATGGTAACCTGAATAGATTTCATTGGTAAGGTTTTAATTTTAGGATTTTTAATCAAAATTTTCTGGTAAAATTTATCTGAGATAACAGAAATCTGGCTACCAGAATCTAACAGTGCTTTAACTTGTAAACCCTCAAACAAAACCTCTATCACAGGGCAGCTCTGCAAAGCATAGTCAGATGCTTTGTCTCCCCAGGAATACATCATATTAGTGATCTCTTGATCAGGGGTTTGATTCATGATCCTCGGGGCATTTTTGGTCTCTCGAGGTGAGGAACATAACCTCAAGTACCCTTCTAGTTTAGTTTCTGTTGAATTTTTGGTGTATAATTACTACACCCTGGTTTTCGGGATTTCTCGGGACTATAGAGAGGGTTTATTCCTGTTTTGCTACTGTTTGTTCAGTTCCTTTTAGCTGACCATACATAGGGTGAATTACTTTGTATGGAATTCCCCTTTCCAATGGTTATCATCATTATTATTTTTTCTCTTTTTATAAAAAATAGCATTAACAGTAGCCTCTTTCCTTTTTTCAGGTGCCCTAATTAATAGGTTAGCATTGTTCATATCTATATTAGTTAACAGTTCTGCCATTTGTTCTATGGTCCTAACATTGGTACACAATAGCAATTGTTCAATCCTGAATGGCAGTAGGTATTTAACATTCTTAATTTCGTAACTTGATGGCAGAAAAACTTCGTCAAGGTTTCTCCAGATGCTGCCCTATACTTCTCTTGAAATAACTGATACAATAAGGCCTCCTGCCTGTTCTTGTTCCAGAAATTCTTCACCAGCAGTATCTGATATTCATCAAAGGTAGATGGGGCTGAAACAATGACTCCCACCACACCAGTGCATCACCTTGCAGATGTCTGTATGCAATTATAACCTTTTCACCCTCTGACAAGTTTCTATTTACAGAGAAATAAAGGTTCAGACTCCGGATGTGTTCAATGGGAGCTTCATTGGTAGATCCCTTGAATACTTTTAGTTTGACAAGCTGGTTAATAGCGTTCATTTGTGCAGGATGGTAAAATGTCTTGTTGATTTCTGCAGTGTTTACAGGAGGGGTCAATGCATAATCATCATAGTGTGTTCTATAACTATCTCTAGACTAAAGTTAGGAGGATAATCTTCTGCCTCAGGCAGGATGTGACATGGGAGGGGAGTTTCTTCAGAAGGATCACTTATCCTCTGTGGGTCCTTAAGGGAAATTTTTAGGTGATGAGTCCTACTATCCCTTATTTTATTACTACTGTGCATCCTTACATCAATTTCATCATTTTCCTCCACTGATTGGCATCTCTTGGCACAGTTGAGACTCGAGCACCACCAATCTTTGATTAAAGGCTTCACCCATTCTATCAATTTCATCTCTTATCTCATGAGCACTTCCTACCAACTTTTCTATATACCTGGGTCTCGTTTTACGTGATAGATAGGTTCCGCAGAAAACATGCGCAAATGAAATTGCGCAAAAATAGACGTAACTTACATTGAAAAAGGGGGGGTGCGGTCTGTGATTTTTCAAAATTCGTGTAAAAGCAAAGCACCAACGTAAAATTACTTTAAAATTCGCACAAAAAAAAAAAAAAATAAGGAAATAAAATATGACTAATAAAAAATTTCAAATTTGAAAAAAATTGATACAAGACAAACTTTTTTTAACTATAATATTTAATTTTATTCAAAATAATATATTTTTATGCATAATTTAAGTACAGTAATTTACATTTTTTCATACACGTTTTAATTATTATTGCTATTTGCCCAAAAGCACGTTCATTTGCAAACTAGTAAAAAATCAGATTCTCATGTGATGTGATGTGATGTGATGTATTTGGCTTCTCCTTAAATGAAGTCAAGAATATATCAGCAATTATTCTCACAAGAGGAAATACAACTAGCGGCAAGTTCACTCTCATGTTGTATTAATGGTTTTCTGTTGACGATGACAATGATTTTATTAATTGTTTATGAACTTAGACTTATGATAATAAAAAGACATTTATTCACCACTGCTGGGAAAAATTTAATTAAAACTAACAACTAAAAATTAAATTCTTATTTTTGTCTTTAATTTTCAATTCCGTTTAAAAATCAAATTTCGTTTTACATCACATTAATTTCAAGTCGCCCGTAAGTAATTTTTAAATTGTTAATTACAATTAAAAATCAGATTTTAATTGTGCCCACTGCTATTACTGACCTTTTAAAAATAAACTTGTGGACACTAAATGATTAATAATTGATTACGTTCTTTTTTAAAAAGCAAAAACAGAATGTGATTTAAAATGCAAAATTAACACGCGCAATGTTTGAACAAATTTACATTATAATCTTGTAAAATTTAATGTGTGTATACATAAAATGTGGAAATCATGATTTTAATTTCATTATTGCATAAAATCTTACTATTATAAAGCACTGAAAATATTGAAATTACTAAGATGAAAGTCGAATTCCAATAATGTGCTATTACTTTCAATATAACGTAAGTGTGCGAAATTTATTATTTAAAGTAATAGCGCATTATTGGAAATCAACTTCCGGTGAAACACGAATCGCATAACTTCAAAATTGTGTTAAATAAGTCCGCATAAAAAGAGATCCAGGTGTATTGGCTTTGTCTGTGGTCATGTCCATCCCCCCTTTGACTATTCTACCCTCAACTCGTTTAAGATGTTGATCCAAATCTATTAGCATCTTATTGCATGACTCAACCTGATCATTTTGTGCTATGGAGAGTTGTTCTATTCTTGATTGAATTCCCTGAAATTCATCTTGGACTTCAGTTAGGAATTTATCCTGTTCCACACGTACCTCATGTTCTAATGTTTCCCGACTCCTACATGCCTCTTCATATTTTGCATTCAATTGTTCCATGACCCTGGATTTAAAATCACCTAATCGCTGTTGGCATTTCGTATTCTTTTCATCAATTTCATTCTTCATCTCTAACATTCCTTGCTTCAATTCAATATTGTCTTTCTGAACATTTTCTAATTTAAGGGAAAGTTGTCCCATATCTTCAGACAGCTTAATTTCAACATTATCAATTTTTGTTTCCATTTGTTCTTTCATATCATTCACATCCATCTTCAATTCTTCTTTTATTTTATTTATATCAGCCTTGGTTGCCATATTCTCCAACTTACTATTTATATCACTTTTCATTTCATTAGCCTTGATTGCCATATTCTCCATCTTGGTTGCCATATTCTCCTTCATACTATTCATATCACTCTTCATTTCATCAGCCTTGGTTGCCATATTCTCCATCTTGCTATTTATATCACTTTTCATATTCTTCATATTGGTTGCCATATTCCCCATTTTAAAATTCATATTATTCATATCACTCTTCATTTCATCAGCCTTGGTTGCCATATTCTCCTTCATACTATTCGTATCACTCTTTATCTCCATGATTGCTTGGATTAGTTGTGCCAATGCTGTAAGGTCTTGCATAGCCTGAATTACTCCTACTTCAGGCACTTGAATAATCTCACTGGAAGGAATCATCTGAATTTGAGAAACTGTTTGACTCTCTTCTTGCATTTGTGAGGATTGTTCAACTTTCAGAATAGACTCCCCAGGTATCTGAATCATCATAGATTCCAACTTATTACTGGTAGTATCATCTACCATCTCACTATCACTATTATTTTTCTCTATCTCCAAATGTTTTGATTCCATATTACTTAATTGCTTACCATTTTTGTTATCATTAAATATTTATTTATTTGCAAACTATTTATAAAATATTTATTTACGAAACTATAAATAATCACATGCCACAGCGCATCATGCCATTCCCAACCATTGCATTTATCTTTTACCTCTTTTTTTTTTTAGTTTTTAATAGATCTACTTTTAGCCTATGTCCTTTTACATACCTAACTCTACTGTTTTAGTATCATTTATTACTCACTTAACTATTTATCATAGGTCTCTGTTTATTGTCCAATCCTTTATATTTCCAATTTACACTCAATACTTTAGATCTCTTATTGAAAATTGATTCAAGTTTATATGATCTATTATCCCTATTACTATTATTTTTAATGAAAGTGCTAGTTATTTGTCATGTGTATAAGTTCATTTGGGTTTATGTTGATAGAAAAATATAAAATAAAATATACTTTAACATTTTTAAAAAAAAAAATTAAACGCCAGTCCAATGGCTGGACTTCCTTTACAATTATTGTATATTCATACCTAACACACCGGATACCAGATGTAACTATTGGTAAATACATTTAGATACAATTATCAACTGTAATATCTTTATGCCTAACATATTGCACGCCAGATATAACGGATGGAAAGATGACCACTAGCCCCAAAAGTTGATGGTGCCAGATATAACGGACGGAAAGATTCCCACTGACAATCATAAGCTAACCAAGCCCAATGATGGTGCACCAGATGTAATGGATGGTCAACTAACTTGGAGACTGTACTACTATGCAGATGTAGCAATATGTTGTGGGGATAAGTTAATATGCTCTAATTTATTGCCCCTAATGAAACAATCTGCAGAGATTTACCAGGCTAAGAAGGGAAAAATGTTGCATCCAACTATGTTTAGACTGTGGGTCTTCTGATAGAATGCTAATGAGAACCTGATGAAATGCTTAACCAATGATTGCATACACTTTAATTGACTAACTCTATCCCTATTTAATAATATTAAATGCAATTTAGGTTAGTTCATCCACTCCCCCCTGTCAATTCCATTATGCCCTAATATTCAAACCCAGAGAGAATATTCCTTTTGACTCCTTTAGCAGGTATGAACAGATACACACAGCAACTCCTGCACCTATATATAGGTTACAACTAGCATTTATTATATTTGTTTTATTTTCCAGCTTTTATATGGTAAGAAAAATAGATGTGTGTGCATGCATAATTATTTATAAACTGTGGAATGTCAGGACAACTCAATAACCCAGAGACCAGAAAGAAACAAACTCTTAAACATTTATTAACCATAATAAATATCATCAAGTATAACAACAATAGTAATGATAAAAAAAATTAAAAAAAATACTAATCATCATATGTACATGTGTCACATGTGAACCTCTACCATCTTACTAATTAATGCTTCTCCAGATCCAACCTTATAACCCATGATAGAAATCCACCTATGTCACTCATTCTCTATAAATCATAATTATATAGAAAAATAAACTTTAGTAATTTAAGATAATTGAGATGCTGGCTAGCTAAATTATATATTTGCAGATGTTAACAATTTATTTAACAAGTTCCCCCAATTTATATATATATGATAGAGATAGATACTAGTTGATTAGTCAAACATACCGGAAAATATATATACAAGGTTAATCAACAAAATAAAACATGTAATATGTATTCTGTATAAGTGTCGTAATTTAATCTATGAAAATAAATTTATAGAATCTTACCTTAATATTTATGTGGATAACCTGATGTGAAGCAGGTGGGTTAACCTAAATTTTATTTACAATGAAAATATCAAAATGAATAATCCCCCCTTCTTTGCTAATTCTGGAAAATGAGGCTTCACCATCAGAGTGTGAAAATACAACAGATAACAAGACTTAAAAAAAAATAAAATAAATAAACAAAAATTTACAATAGTGATTCTTTGATTAAAAAAAAATTGTAATTGGAACAAAGTTCATAAAAATCATCCTAATAAAAGTAGTAGTAGTTGATAATTAGGCAAGTTGTTCTTCAAAGCAGTTTCACTTAGTAAATCATTTTCCTTAGCAAGGATAGATAGGTACGATGATGCCTCCTGTAGTTGCGTTTAATAGTAAACACCTTGATCCTCATTTGATTCACCATTAAGTATTCCAATTCTTGTTTACTTTGGACTGCAGACATCTTCTTGTGTGTTTACAATAAAGTAGAAAAATATATATAGAGGTTTAATGCAGCTGGTAGGAAATACCATGATGCACAATAGCATGTTTTGCTCTAGCCCATATTCATATTAAAGTACAATTCAATAATTATTTATAATCATATATTTGTATTGAACAATATTGAAGCGCTTTACATATATATTAAGAAAATTATTTCATTTTTTTTTCTTTTCCAATTTTCAGCAGACTTAATTCTCATTATTTTTTTTGAAAAGATTTAAAATATTCAAATTTACTCTAACAACTTTTAAAACACGATTTAATTATTTAAGAATTTATCAATTATTCATACTTCTTATTTTATTTTCTTTCCTCTGAATTCGGTAAACTTTTAGTTACAGCATTTGACTTTTAAAATGTTTATAATTTAACTAAAAGAAAAAGCAAAACTCCATTTTAGCATTTTAAATTTTAGTTTAAATTACTGTCTATTGTTATAGTTGTTATCTCTTTCGACAAGAAGAATGATTTTGTACAAAGTTTCTTTTTTATATATAAAATGCTGAGAACGATATTTTAAACTGCCTATTGTTTAAATTCATTTAGATTTTTATATGTATTGTTTAAATACATTTCATTTATTACAAATAAAAAAAAATAATAAAATCAGTTTTATTTTCACACATGGCCACCCCAACTTAACTTCAGGCTATCCCAAAATCATTTAACTATAAATTAATATTCAATTTTAAATTAAAAAAATATATATACATTACAGTTTATTTAATCAAATAGTTTATATATAGTCTGACCTTGCTCTGGTGCATCTTCACTTCCAAATAATACATGGTATAAAATAAAACAGGTTCTATCTCAGTTAATAATTAATAACTAAAATATTCAGTACTAAAATTGAAATATTTCACTAGCTCAAATTTAAAATACGAATAAGGTTCAGTTTATAAAAATAAATTAAATAAATATTCAATATTTTCATGAGACTTGAAGTGAAAATACAGGTGACAAGATAGATTACATTGAGCCAATATCCTACAGGATACTACCTCAATGGCATAAGAACACTATCCCCCTTTATTACTATTTTAAATAACAAACTCATAGTATTCTTATGACTTTAATAACTTCTACTCACTAAGATTAAACTAATAATTAAATCTTAATCTTCTATTTAATAATAATCTAGCTCAATAAAATAATCTCAGGTTCATAAAGTTTATTCTAAGTTAATAAAAATACGGTAGTAAAATATGAGAAGGGATTTTATGTCATAATCTACTACACTTAAACTAATAATAATAAATAACAATAATAATATTCTTCATGTAATGGTATAATAAATACGTGGTAGCATTTTAATAATCTGACAAACAAAATATGTGTGGCAACTGATAGCATATAATTTAATATAATATTGTGATAACTGATTTATGACCAATAAATAATGTAAGATTATGATTATTTAATTATAATGATTACCAATAAAATATTTAAAATTCTTAAAATAATTCTTTATTTATCTTTTGTGCAAAATTATATATTTGTTTCAGTTATTATGCATATATCGTGTTTTCATGCAGCGATGTGGAGAAATAAACAACTCTGACACAAAAATTTTTAAATAACAAAATTTAACAAAGTTTATTACTAACAATAAATAACTAAACAATTTATTTACATTATTTACAGTGGATATCCTTAACCTTTCTTTACTTTACAGTTTGATTTACGAGTTATAAAAAAAATAATTTATATTTCAATCATGTCTTTATTTAGATTTAGGACAAAATTAAAAAAAATGTTATTATTTGGTTTCTCATCATGGTTAACTTATTACAAGTATATTTATCTACTTTATTAGCAACAGCATTTTATCCTTAATATTATTAAACTATCTTATTTTTTTAAAAAAAATTCATATTTAGAACAAACATTCTATAGAAAACAAAATTTTATAATAAGTATGGATTTCTCAAAATATTAAAAAAAAATTCATCTTGCAAAGTCAAAGATGTTATACAAACTATTATCCAAAATTCAGTACTAGATTTTAGTATTTATCACACAATGTTTACTAATCATAATATATTCTTCTCTAAGCCTTACTTTAGTATGACATAAGTGTAATTATCAATAGATTTCTGTTAATCAATAAACAAAAATATACTATGCATATTGTTTACCTAATCTACTTTGTACTATTGTATTTTAAAAAAAATATGCAATACTTATTTTTTTTCTCTTAAAAAAAAATAGTACTAAAGCATTTAAAATTATTATCACTTTAAAAAAAATATCTTTGTTCAGATACCTTATTTTAAAAAAAATTTATATTTCATTTCCGAAATAAAATTCAAAATATATTTTATGATTCTTTTCTTTCCTTAGGATACTTTGGATCTTCAATTCTAAGTTATAATATTCTGCTCCTTATAAGCAAATAAACTAATCTTATCCAAAAAACGATAGCACAACCTTAGTTCTAAATTATTTATCATTTCTCTTAAACATATCTTACTAAACGATGCAGTTACATGAAATAAAGATAGCGAAAACAGATGCATAGGATTAAGGAAGAAAGCTAGAGTATTATTCTTAACATATCTCAAAATCATGGTACAGTGCGAAGAGGTAGGACATTTATCTGCCTAATATCCTCTAGTACAGGGACGATGTTAAAGCTATTTCTTCAGCTTTATTAGAACATCAAATATTTAAAGTAATATAAACACTGTCCAAATAAAATATGTATCAGTCATAGGGCTATGTTAACTATGCTGATAACCACATAAAGACTAAATATTATTTCCATTCCTTATAACATCCTATTTTTTAAAAATACATCATCTTGGTTTCCTGCTAACTATAGTACTTCCAAGCCACTATCTCAACATTATTTCTCAAGATTTTTCTACATCTTACATCGATAAATAACTATCTGCATTTACAAAACAATAAATAAAATTCATTAATAGCTAAACAATCTTACTATCCCATAAGAAAAGTTGCTTACTTCATTGCTCTGTATGTTTAATCATATACAATCTACTTAGACAATATTTGAATATCCCATATCATAAAAATTTTAAAAAGAATCACATAATTATTTGTTATGTTGGATTATATCACTAATAAAAAAAAAATCAAAAAATTGTCGTATGCATATTTCCAAATCAATCCTATCTCCTAATGTTTTTTAAAATGTTGTATAAAAATGCGTTACATATAATTAAAAAAAAAAAAAACTTTTATACTTCATTCTTACTATCCATAGATGATCTAAAGAAAACACACAAAAAAATATACATTATAAAATTATTAATAGTTATTATTATTACCAATAACCTTTATCTAGTCATCGTGTTCAGTAGGCTTCCTTTGTCCACTTGAGCATTGCAGATATAAAAATTCACACCCATACACTTTATATTAAAATATTTTTTTTAGCTAAATTATTAGATTGTTATATTATAAAATTTTAATATTAATAAGTTAATGTTTTATGTTTTTCCTAATCTTATATAAAAAATTTAGATTTAAACTAGGTTAACAAAATAAAAAAAAATCAAAACTATAGTTACATATTTTCTTGACGATATTTCCTGATAAGTCCAAAATGCTTATTATTTTCTCTAGAGTTTTTTAAAATGTTCTCCTCTAAGCACATTAAAGTTTAAAATAAAAATAATTATTAATCCATTTAGTAAAATTTAGAAAATAATCCTTGGTTTTAATTTAAGACGATAATTATTAAATAATCCCGTGAAGCTTTTTAGTCTTCTCTACCAATATTCTCTGCATATCCGATGCATCAATCCATCTAATTTAATTTTAAAAATATTCGATAAACTTTTAAGTACTATTTGTATTTCCATGGATCCATTTTTTTTTATTCATCTATGTGTTCACTTTTTATCTCTGTTTCCTTCTTGATACATTTAAACTTTCATTTGGTATTTTTTATAAATCTCTTTTAAAATAAAACTTCAAATACTTTTGAACAAATCTTTTCCAAGTACATTTTAAATAATTCGAAGACCGGATATTTTAATATCAAAAATGCTACTATAACATAATCTCCTGGGTTCTTTCTTAAATTTTGCACTCGAAAATATTTTTTTTAAAAAAATGTTACCTTTAGAAAGGATATAACATTTTATTCCTTTGAATATCATACTATATAAAATAATTTATGCAATATATAATTATCTTATTACCATTTAAAAATAAATCTTGAATAAACATGCATAATAATGCGTCTCCAATTTTTTCATTAGACTCCGTATGATGTCCGAGCTGTGGTTTTTTATGTACCAAAACAGTTCTTCGGTGAAATATTAATAAAGCTGTATCAATAAATATTTCAAATATTTCTTCAGTATTACAATTTATATCCATTTTATTTCGTAGTATATCCATTTTTTATTGCGTGGTTTAGGTTAAACTTTTAGATAAAATACGACTGATAAAGAACTTTAAAAAATTTAACAAAGCATGTTGAATGAAATTATTAAAATATTTTTTAGTTTATACTCTCTTTTGCAAAAAATATTTTTTAAAATTATCAATTAGTTTTTTTTTTTTTGCAGATAAAGTTATAAGAAAGTACTAAAAAAAAATTGACTAAAATAAAAGATTTTTAAAAATACTATCTTTTGATAGTTATAATTTACCTTTCTTCGGTTTCAATAATTATTAATCTCTCACTATAACTTAGTTACAATGATATTTATTGTCTGTAAGGATACCTATTTTTATTGGCCAATTCTTACTTTAGCTTGAGAAAAAATTTACATATTTCCAATTTATAGTAGAATTATATTTGAAAATAAAAAGTGGTGATGCAATGAACCCAAAACATTATTTAAAATATTACTTTTAAATAAATTATTATTTTATTAAAACTATTTAAACATTTAAAATAACTTTTAAAATAACATTTAATAACTTATTCCATTTATCTATTCAATTTATCTATTTTTATTTAAATAAAATATTTAATTTTTATTATATCTGTATTCGTCTTTATTACATTACTTAAACATTACATATGATAGTTAACTTAGTGTTTAATACTATTTACTTTTATGATAGGCAATAATTCTATCCAATTCTATAATATAACTTTTAAAATATTTTAAACTTTGTTATTAATTCAAACAAGCAGTGTGTGATAGTATACATTAAAAAATCACGTGATTAATAAATAACTTTGACAGACGATTTTCAATCTATTTCTCTGCCTAGACCAATAAAATTGATACACTTATATTATATAAAATAATTATAAAAAAATTTGGAAGAACAATT
The DNA here is from genome assembly GCA_028023455.1 of Epiperipatus broadwayi. NCBI lineage: Eukaryota > Metazoa > Onychophora > Udeonychophora > Euonychophora > Peripatidae > Epiperipatus > Epiperipatus broadwayi. The sequence goes on along the minus strand of JAQFVV010012521.1, from coordinate 55,057 downwards.
TAGAAAATATAGAATTAAATACAATTCTCACCATCATAAAGTTTATTTTTAAAATGTACGATATTAATTTTGTCTATTTAAATATGATTACAAATTTAAACATAGCATTTATTAACTACAAGTTTTAAACTATTAAAATCGAATTTTTTAAATATAATTTTAATTATTTACAGCTGTGTTATTTAATATGGCCAGCTTTTACAACCATATGAAACAATATTTTAAGCTTTATATAACTATTTTTAAATGATTTTATATACTACGTATTCTTTTTAGCTTCAAATTATACTTTAAAGATATAATTGACTTAATATAATTAATGTATTAAAAGAACATATTCTAAATTTAAAATTTTTTAGTAATTGACTGTTATGAATTATTACTGACCTATAGAAAAGGGCACAATATATACAATATTACTTTGTAAAATATTGATCGTATTTTATTTTATAATAAAATAATCTATTGTGCATTATATATATATGTAATAAATAACAAACAAATAATCTTCCCATTATTAATATAAATTCCAAATGGATTGGGTTCAATAAATAGGCGTGATCTTTTTAGGAATGTGTGCATTGTAAGCTACCCTTTACAATATATATGTGAAGGACTTTTGTCAACTCATCAGTTTTAAATCTAATCGATTTAAAGAAATTATGAAATTGTAATTATATGTTTTAAATCGTTAATTACTGTTGTAAATATTTTTTTTTTCATTCTGTCTTATACTTGGAATAGTATTTTTTTTTTGAGTGTGTGTGATTTGACTTTTTATGAAAGTTAATCTTAAATAGAAATCGAAAATAGGAAAAGGATAGTTAATTTTACTTGAAATGTCTTTTGTAAATAAAATCTAGATTAATTTTTACCACCCATAATGACTGACATTTGATCATTAACAACATGACAATAAGGTAAGACTTTATTATTATTATTACTACATTAAATTCATACTTTATTGAAACAGAATTTACTTATTGTATGTTGCCTAACAATCGTTATTTTGTTTTTCTGCATAAATGTCTAACCCCTCTTTTGTGAATGGCTTTTGCTATCATATGATAAGTTATATGTATATTTTGGAGGGTGTTCATTAGGAATTTTATCACAGACCATTGGATGTGAATTATCACATAAATAGATAGATCAATGGAAATTTTTTAAATTATTTAGACTTGCGTTATAAATCAAGCATTAAATACATATCTTATTGAAACAGAAGTTACTTATTATATGTTGACTAACAATTGTCACTTTGTTTTTCTGCATAAATGTCTAACCCCTTTTTTGTGAATGGCTTTTGCTATCATATGATAAGTTATATGTATATTTTGGACAGGTTTATTAGGAATTTAACATAGACTATTTATTGGGAATTATCACATAAATAGATAGGTCAATGGAAATTTATAAATTAATTATTTAGACTTGCTTTATGTTAAATCAAGCTTATTTTTCTTTCTTTTATGATTTGAATTTTGTAGATAAGTGGTGTCATCAAAATGAATGTCTATCTAAGGGTCATGGGAATAGTAATCTGAATTTGTTAAAGTACTGACATGATAGAAATCCATTGCTGACATCCATAATTATAATTATATATATTGTTAAAATATTTTGAACTTATTTTTATCTTGTTCTTCAATAAATGTTAATGAATTTATTAATATCAATTTGATCTCTCTAGTTTATTAAATCAACTTAGTATTTAATTCATTAATCTATAGCCTCAGATGTATACACACATATAGTATACTTATATAAAAAATTGAAATTTAGTTAGTCAATTTCTAGATAAATTATATTAATTGTAATTTATATAGAGTTATAATAGTCATCAGCTGATATTGGTGCATCCCTGTTAAGAGAGTCAATAGCAAATTCTCTCTGGGTTTGAATTCTGGGAATAACGGAACCGAAAGAAAAGTTGAGACATGGATGAACCGATCCAAATTGCATCTGGATTTAATAAATGAACATTAAGCTGGTTTTAAATATTAATTCTTATTAAGTGCAATCTCAACACATAATACTTAAATAAGGCTAAACCTTAGTACATGCACCTTGAGTGCTTAATTTATTACAAGAGAGACCTCTACAAATCTAAACGCAAGATTCAACTTTATAAAGATAAGAGTGATCCACTCTTATCTTCAACCTATTTTCTATATATATTGAAACAGTGAGATTCGTATTCGAATCTCAAGTTTCACCTTTTTCTGTCGTCTCTCACTGACCGGTCTATCCCACCCAAATTTAAACTTTTTGGTATCGAATTGTGTGTGTAACAATATTAAAAATGTATAAATATATGTAGAATTCAACATAAACACGCACACATTTCGATCTCAAATTAAGCGCAATAAATACGGATAAAATAATATAATTTAGATTCCTTTTAGTTAAATAAATTTTGTGTAATAATAATCATTTATTTTGAATTTTATAAAGTTCATATTTGTTGTTTAGTTTAAATTTCGTTAAATAATAAGTCTAACAAAATCTGATGCAATAATTAATTAAAGTTAAAATAATTTTATTCCCTTTTGTCTTTGAAAATTTAAAAGCATCGGTCAGTGATAGAAAATAAATTAATTATAGCAAAATTCCAAAAGAATGTAATTAGCGAATGTAAAGAAAAACAAACAATAGCACAGCAAATTTTTTTTAATTAAAACCAGCAGAGCATTGATTATCCTGAGGGCAAGATAAGTAAAACCTAAAAATATCTCAACAAAAACTTAGAGATCAAGATAAAAAAAGGAGGCCATCTTAGACTTGCTGGAGACTTGCACTTGAATTTTAGCTTTGCTCTCGAGTGGAGCGTCTAAAATATCTTAAATAAATTAATACTGCAAGGTATGACTGAGTAAGCACCGAAATTATTCTCCATCGGGAGATGGCCCACCATATGCCGAGCTTCACCTTGCCCATCGTACAAACACCAAAATGATCTGCTGCCTGAAATAAACAAGAAAGCTGCTGCTGTTAAAAAAATCAATAAAACAACATGCCCAGGACAAGAAAGAAAACTTCTAATTACGAACAATCTGCTATTAAACCAATGGAGGAAAACATCTTCTAAAACAGGTACCTGTGTGTGTATTCCAAATTATAGAGTACTCTAGTAATAATAAGCTATAGCTCATCTCCTATTATTTGTATAACTTCTAAATGTTAAAATTGTAATTTTGAGAAACTAAAATTTGAGAATTCATGTAATCTGTAAATTTCTCGCATAATCTAGCTTACCCTCCCTCTATCACTTCTTAGGTGTGTATTTCTTAAATCTACATTTCATTTATAATTATCATTGAAATATTACCTTCTCATAATTATCTTAGTTTTAAAGCTAAATCCATAATCGCTTGAACAGTGAATGAGTGTCGAATTATCATTAATATTTGCTTTTATAAATAACTTAAATTTCATATAAATCGACACGCATTCAAAGAATCAGTTATTGTAATGCAGGGTCTACTACTCCGTAATAGCTGGCATACTCGCTGTAATAATTCCCTTTTTAGATATTTTTTTATTATTAAATGTTAATGAATAATTATGTAAATTTCATTTCTTTGAGAGTCACCAATTTTCTTTCAGTCAACGTTGATAATGTCGGGCCGAGTTTGAAATCTAGTTAAATATTACCACAATCTTTTAGATATTATACATGTGTTACGTTTTGAAGCCCCGATGGCTCATTCCACGCCGTGAATACTCCGGATTCTCTAGGGTTGAATTAAACCCAGTCGTCCTACACAAGCGGACATGATAATGTTCCCGTAGGGCTTGACGACCGTCACGCAGCCAGCTGGCAAATTGCAACACAGACCGCTTGTCCCTGGTTATGCTCATGTGACACCTTACCTCTTCGGGTCGCGGCAGAGACCAACCCGAAACCCTTATAACTTATTCACGGCATTGCAGTGTCAGCGCTGCCATTTTACATCGCCTTTCTAAAGCGTACCACGTGTTCTTTTATTTAGTTTATTATTCTCTCTATCACTCCGCCTCGGCATTATCTTCATCATATACTCTCAAATAAATGTTTGCCCTTTGTCGTAAAATAAATATTTTATTAAATAAATGTATGTCCGCTGTTACTGATGACTCTTGCAGTGCAAAGTATAAATTCCTTACAGCACGCATTAGAAATACTCACTCGAGAACCCTAGGTAGCTAGATTACGCCTTCATATAAATAAATGCTCCATATAAATAAATGTATTTTTATATATATAATATTACCAATTAGCTGTTGAGACTTTGAATTTAAAATATGATTAATCACATTAATAATGTTTTCTTTTATTAAATACGTAAATAAATAATTCTAACTATACGTCTGTAGTTAAGTTTTCATTTATTCGATGCCCATTATAGACATTTCCTCGATTCTATATGTTAATTAATATTTGTTTGATTGTTGGCCAACTCGGAAACAAAACCCATGAATCTCGTGCATCTCCCTGACCACCGTGCCTAAAGAAGTGTTTACTTATGTCGCATCAGAGGCGTTATTCCGTAGATTGTATTGTGGAACCGATAAACTAGGTTCGAACTCAGTATTACCGGTGGCTTTGCTACTCGATTGTGCTGCTGTTCTATGTGGTGGTCGAATTCTGCAATATGTTAACGAGATACACATGTTTTGACTGTTACATAGTTAAATTTTTTTTAGTGTTTGGCGCCCAACGTGGGGCTTCGAGCATAAAACCCATAGATACCCTGAGCAAAAATAACGCAGATAAATTTCTTTAGCATTCGTTGCCGAGTTGGCTAATTATTATATATATATATACGATTTTGTTTTTGATAAAAATAAAAATAACAAAAATAAATCGAGTGAAATAATGTGGGTCGAGTGAGTGAAAGGACAGCAGGCGTAATAACAAATTTAAGGGAAGCAGGGATGTGTGTGTAATGTAAGAAGGAACGAAATACTCGGATCTAATGAAATATCTTTTAATATATATATAATAATAATCAGTAGCTAAATGAGACAGCAGAAGCTTATTATGTTTTTAACAATAAAATTTAGTAAAGTAAAAATATATATGTCATAGACAGCTGTGGCTTATACGCGTTACTAATAGTTAGTTATAATATATATGTTAAGTATATTAAGGGCAGCAATGTAGAATAGAGATAGGTCAAGGAAAGAGTAGTATAGGGCCAAGATACCGGTGGGGGATAGTTAAATGCTACTAGTGAAAAATAAATAATAAGAAAATGGAAACAGAAAATACTGAGACAGAGCAGCTAGATTTATCTGAGGCTTTGGAGTCGACACCCGAGTGAAGGGAAGCTCCGCAACAATGCAGAGCATCAATGGACTATAATTTCAAGTTCATGAAGGAGATGCTCAGACAGAGTATGCAAGCAATGAAGGAAATGTATGAGGAGGAGATGAAAAAAAGAAGCGAGGAAGAACCAAAAAGGAGACAGGAAGAAGAAAAAAGAAGAGTCAAGGAATGTCAAGAATTTAAAGACACTATAGTGAGAGAGTTAGAAGCAATAAGGGAACAGTTGGGAATATCCAAAGTTAGTAAAAAGGTAGAAGAGGTTAAAGACAGGCAGAGTGAAATGAAGGTAGAGAGATCTGATGAACCTATGATAGAAGCACAAACAGGTAGTGTCGTGGAGGTAAAAAAATATGATGAGCAGAGAGACCTCATTCCAACCGATGAAGGCCCACAAGAACCAGAAAAGGAAGTCAGCACTAAAGAAGAGGCGAAGATGGACGTTGGACACCAAAGCTATTTAGCCAAGATGATCCACATCAAGATCTTTAGAGGGGAGATCGGAGAAAGCCCGCAAGCCCACTTAGAGAGCTTGCAAAAGTTTTTCCAATTTTATAAAACAGGGCCAGATGAGCAGATAGCGATAGCTAGCTACCATCTACAGGGATCTGCCAAGGACTGGTGGAATATGGTGAGATGGAAGCCTCAAACAATCGGAAATTACAAAGATATGTTAATGAAGCATTACTGGAGCAACGAGCGTCAAAGCGGTATCTATAATACGCTCTGCCAGGAAAAATATGGAACGATACCCCAAGAGACACACACACAGTTTTTCCTCCGCCAAGCGAATCGGTTTAAATCCCTTACAACGTTCGCCTTTTCGGATTCTCATGTCATAGGGACCATCCAGCATGGCATGCCGCTGGCCATCCAACAGTTGATGGCAGGCAGTCGTATAAAGGACATAGAAGAAATGAGTGAATTTCTCACTACATTAGATTTTAGCCATTGGGCCAAAGAACCGCCGGATAGAAGACAAAAATTAGAGAACCCAAGGCCACAGTCGTCAACGACAAGAGATATATATTATCCACCTGACCCGGGGTTATAACAATATTGGAGCATTTTGGACGGCCATTCCGTGTATAAAATTTAGTAAAACGAACTTAATAAATATTGTTGGAATGGAAATTATATTGGGCTTTATATAGAAATTTTGTTATGTATATTTAATTATTATTATTCTTAAAATTTTTTTATATATATTATGTTAATTAATATTAGTCTAAGAATTTTTTTTTATATCTATAATCAGTTTAACTAATCGTATTATCATGATTGCTAACCAGACACGGCCAAATTAGGTCATTTTAAGATTAAAGTTTAAATTCTAGATCCGGGTATATAAATTGTTCGTTACTTCATGAAATCTCTGCTTTCTCTATTTTAATATCTGTAAAAACAATAATAATTTTTTTTCTTTTTTTTCGTCTTTCAATTATGTAATGTAAATTTTTTTTTCTTTCATGCCTCCTTTGTTCTTCCTTAATTGTTCACGGGAAGTACGGGGAAATGAAACAGTGAGATTCGTATTCGAATCTCAAGTTTCACCTTTTTCTGTCGTCTCTCACTGACCGGTCTATCCCACCCAAATTTAAACTTTTTGGTATCGAATTGTGTGTGTAACAATATTAAAAATGTATAAATATATGTAGAATTCAACATAAACACGCACACATTTCGATCTCAAATTAAGCGCAATAAATACGGATAAAATAATATAATTTAGATTCCTTTTAGTTAAATAAATTTTGTGTAATAATAATCATTTATTTTGAATTTTATAAAGTTCGTATTTGTTGTTTAGTTTAAATTTCGTTAAATAATAAGTCTAACAAAATCTGATGCAATAATTAATTAAAGTTAAAATAATTTTATTCCCTTTTGTCTTTGAAAATTTAAAAGCATCGGTCAGTGATAGAAAATAAATTAATTATAGCAAAATTCCAAAAGAATGTAATTAGCGAATGTAAAGAAAAACAAACAATAGCACAGCAAATTTTTTTAATTAAAACCAGCAGAGCATTGATTATCCTGAGGGCAAGATAAGTAAAACCTAAAAATATCTCAACAAAAACTTAGAGATCAAGATAAAAAAAGGAGGCCATCTTAGACTTGCTGGAGACTTGCACTTGAATTTTAGCTTTGCTCTCGAGTGGAGCATCTAAAATATCTTAAATAAATTAATACTGCAAGGTATGACCGAGTAAGCACCGAAATTATTCTCCATCGGGAGATGGCCCACCATATGCTGAGCTTCACCTTGCCCATCGTAAAAACACCAAAATGATCTGCTGCCTGAAATAAACAAGAAAGCCGCTGCTGTTAAAAAAATCAATAAAACAACATGCCCAGGACAAGAAAGAAAACTTCTAATTACGAACAATCTGCTATTAAACCAATGGACGAAAACATCTTATAAAACAGGTACCTGTGTGTGTATTCCAAATTATAGAGTACTCTAGTAATAATAAGCTATAGCTCATCTCCTATTATTTGTATAACTTCTAAATGTTAAAATTGTAATTTTGAGAAACTAAAATTTGAGAATTCATGTAATCTGTAAATTTCTCGCATAATCTAGCTTACCCTCCCTCTATCACTTCTTAGGTGTGTATTTCTTAAATCTACATTTTATTTATAATTATCATTGAAATATTACCTCCTCATAATTGTCTTAGTTTTAAAGCTAAATCCATAATCGCTTGAACAGTGAATGCGTGTCGAATTATCATTAATATTTGCTTTTATAAATAACTTAAATTTCATATAAATCGACACGCATTCAAAGAATCAGTTATTGTAATGCAAGGTCTACTACTCCGTAATAGCTGGCATACTCGCTGTAATAATTCCCTTTTTAGATATTTTTTTATTATTAAATGTTAATGAATAATCATGTAAATTTCATTTCTTTGAGAGTCACCAATTTTCTTTCAGTCAACGTTGATAATGTCGGGCCGAGTTTGAAATCTAGTTAAATATTACCACAATCTTTTAGATATTATACATGTGTTACGTTTTGAAGCCCCGATGGCTCATTCCACGCCGTGAATACTCCGGATTCTCTAGGGTTGAATTAACCCCAGTCGTCCTACACAAGCGGACATGATAATGTTCCCGTAGGGCTTGACGACCGTCACGCAGCCAGCTGGCAAATTGCGACACGGACCGCTTGTCCCTGGTTATGCTCATGTGACACCTTACCTCTTCGGGTCGCGGCAGAGACCAACCCGAAACCCTTATAACTTATTCACGGCATTGCAGTGTCAGCGCTGCCATTTTACATCGCCCTTCTAAAGCGTACCACGTGTTCTTTTATTTAGTTTATTATTCTCTCTATCACTCTGCCTCGGCATTATCTTCATCATATACTCTCAAATAAATGTTTGCCCTTTGTCGTAAAATAAATATTTTATTAAATAAATGTATGTCCGCCGTTACTGATGACTCTTGCAGTGCAAAGTATAAATTCCTTACAGCACGCATTAGAAATACTCACTCGAGAACCCTAGGTAGCTAGATTACGCCTTCATATAAATAAATGCTCCATATAAATAAATGTATTTTTATATATATAATATTACTAATTAGCTATTGAGACTTTGAATTTAAAATATGATTAATCACATTAATAATGTTTTCTTTTATTAAATACGTAAATAAATAATTCTAACTATACGTCTGTAGTTAAGTTTTCATTTATTCGATGCCCATTATAGACATTTCCTCGATTCTATATGTTAATTAATATTCGTTTGATTGTTGGCCAACTCGGAAACAAAACCCATGAATCTCGTGCATCTCCCTGACCACCGTGCCTAAAGAAGTGTTTACTTATGTTGCATCAGAGGCGTTATTCCATAGATTGTATTGTGGAACCGATAAACTAGGTTCGAACTCAGTATTACCGGTGGCTTCGCTACTCAATGGTGCTGCTGTTCTGTGTGGTGGTCGAATTCTGCAATATGTTAACGAGATACACGTGTTTTGACTGTTACAATATATAGGCAAATCTAAAGCATTGTGATTTGGGGCATGAAGCTAATAAATTCTTCACTGATTAAGTCCACTATTTCTGTTCAACATTAACGATCGTGAAATCCTTTGATTTACGAGATCTTAAATTTAGAAATCTTTATAAAGTTGAATCTTGCATTTATATTTGTAGAGGTCTCTCTCTCATAATAAATTAAGCACTCAAAGTGCATGTACTAAGATTTTAGCCATATTTAAGTATTACATGATGACATTGCGCTTAATAAGAATTAATATTTACAACTTTAAATTGATTCAAAATATGTTTAAATTTAAGATCTGACTATTAACTCGTTGTAAATTGAAGGATTTCACAATTGTTAATGTTTAACAGAAATAGTGGACTTAATCAGTGAAGAATTTATTAGTGTCATGCTCCCAAATCATAATGCTTTAGAATTGCATATATATATATATATATATATATATAGAAAAATAGGTTGAAGATAAGAGTGGGCCATTCTTATCTTTATAAAGTTGAATCTTGCATTTATATTTGTAGAGAGAGGTCTCTCTTGTAATAAATTAAGCACTCAAGATGCATGTATTAAAGTTTTAGCCTTATTTAAGTATTAAGCTGGTTTGTTGAAAATAGGCGCAGTCATAAATAGTGTACTTAATCAGTGAAGAATTTATTAGCTTCACGCTCCCAAATCATAATGCTTTAGAATTGCCTATATATATAGAAAAATAGGTTGAAGATAAGAGTGGGCTGCTCTTATCTTTATAAAGTCGAATCTTGCATTTAGATTTGTAGAGGTCTCACTTGTAATAAATTAAGCACTCAAGTTTTAGCCTTATTTAAGTATTAAGCTGGTTTGTTGAAAATAGGTGCAATCATAGATTATGTACTTAACGCATTGTCTCCAGCATTCTACCCAAAGATCTTAGGTCCGACAGTAGTCAGATGCGACCCTCTCTTTTTACATCATCGACTGGACCATTACAATATAGAATTAGGATAATTACATTTTTAATGCCGACAATAAAAGATTTCCATGGGTTTCCATATATATGTTTTCATTAAACACCTAAAACTTATTTTTATAAATAAGTGTGAGTGTTAATTTTGATTTGGTGATCTTAAAAAATCTTCAAGAAATAACTACTATGATCATTTGAAGTATTTTTTGGCATTTTGCCCTTGATTTTCAACTAAAATATTTAGTTTGAAGTTATCATATACAAATTATTTTGTTTTAAGTAAAAATCTTTAAATTTAAACAGCAAATTATTTTACAACATGATACTATGCTATATATATCATTGTGATATAATTTAACATTTGTCAAGTATATTATAAAATTATAAGCTTTAACTCAGACTAAAATATAATAGCAGATATATGAAGGATGTATAGAGAAAAGGTTTTATAAAATATATTTTTTAAACAGTATGTGCTTAACCAGCTTTTGACTATTACAAGTCATAAAATACAGTTTAAAATGAAGTAATTGTCAAGCGTTGGTGGTTGAGTGATCAGCACAGCTTCCCTACAAGCAGTTGTCCCGGGTTTGCGGTTAGCTTGACACATGAAAAAAAAAGAAGTAATTAATAACTAATTCGTAATGCTAGAAAAAAGAAAACCAAGCTGGTTTTTTTGTAAAGACAAATCTTTTCCAACTAACTTTATTGAATCATTTATCAGATATATAATTAAAATTTTTCATAAATATTTTTTTTATATAAACTTTAAGAAAGACTAACTATGTAAAAATTATGCAAGTTTTAATTGGATCTCATTTATATTAGTTGAATAAATTACTGATGTGATAGTGATTTAATTTTGTCAATTTGAGGCTGGCTGATAGCAATACTGTATATCCAAACCAAGGTAATATGAAACCAATATTTCAATGCTTCCATTATTTCATTTATAGAAGCTCAAAATTACTCCAAATAAATTTCAAGTTTAAATAAACTCTAGTCCTGAAATTAGAATCGTTTGATTGTTATATGAAATGAATTTATCAATCCTTGATTGTTATAATTTTTAATTATTTTACAGAATAGTATACATTTTTTCCTATTGAAAAACTATTTTACAATAATTTTTTAATAACAAAGTTTAATTAAAGCACTAATTGGTAAATTTATTTTAGTACAGTACAATAAGAAGGATGTAATGTCATAGAATCCTTTCACATTTTTATTTTTAAGTAAAAACACTCTTTGTGATTCTTTCCTAGTAATAGATTACTTGAAATTTGTTTATTTACACTTTAAATATATATGTGTGTGTAAGTTAAATATCAATGAATGTTCATTTAGATGATCAAAACTTAAGGAATAGATGCCTGCCATTTCTTTACTAATGTTTATTGACATCTGAGAGCTTCTTATTCATGGCTGCAGAAAGAGGTTACTTTTGTTTAAGTTTCCTATATATATTCGGTTATGCATACTTATTATTTATATATACTGCAACCTCCATGACAGAGTTTACACGCATAGTTTTTTCGTAAATATATATGCATTTTTTTGTGTCTTCTAAAAGTCAATATATATAATTCAATACATCAAAGTCTTCTTTTTAAATCTTATTTTTATATTTTTTTATAAAAATCATATAAAAACAAGATTTAAAAAGAAGACGTTGGTGTATGATATATATTGAAGTTTATGAATTATTTTGAAAAGAAAACTGTGTTGGTGATATATTAAATTTATTGTCTTCTAAAAAGTATAAAAGTCATGTATAAAATAAATTATGAAAAAATTAAAAATAATAATAATTTTAAAAATTCTTTATTGTAAAATAAAATTAACTATTAATAATATGAGGTTACTATAGAAACCAATTGGAAATGAAAATGAAACTCGGATTGTCTGCTTTTGAACAAAAAAGAGGGAATCATTACTTCTTTGTTGTGCAACCTACAAATGGAAATCAAGAAAATTTTAAGGATTATTCATTATTAATATGCATTTTCAGAGGTAAAACCTTCAGTGCCTTACCCTGAAATTTCTAGTAGTGTAGCTTATTATGGAACTGCAAATAAAAGAATGCCTTAGAAAGTAACTTCAATTCTGCCTGTCTATTAATTGCTTACAGATGCTAAAAATATGTGACACCTGATATAAAGAAACTTGCTCTCCAGTTGTCAAACCAAAATACTCTTCTATGACTGGATTTATAAATATGCATAATTTCAATACTCTCCATAATAAGAAAAACTTCATGGCAATAAACTATGATGACAAACCACAAGAAATTAAAATATTAAAATGTGTTTGCAAACATTTAAAGTATGATGACTTTTATGGTCATATATTGAAAAGTTAAAGAAATATAAGTTTGCTGAAACATAAATAGGTAACTAAGTAAATCTATCATAAGCTTTTTTTTATTAATTGTTACTAATAAACAAAGATTTTCCTATCATGCTTGCTCTCCACATAATTATGTAGATGTAAGTATGTAAATACGATTTGTTATATTATTCTCATTCTGTTTGTTAATTACAATTATTGTTATAAATAATTCTGTTGCTTGTTATTTCTTATCCGAATTCTAAATATATTATTTTACTTTTTTTTAAAATAATATTAATATGAAGAGGATAACAGTCAGGAAACACGGCTGGATCTGCATAAAGACATTCCTTTATGACTGCCCAATCTGATTGTTACTGTGACTATTACAAATTAATTAATTAAAAATAAAAATTGTATAATCACTCCATCATGTACATGATTGTCTGTTAGATATTCATAATTTTCTTAGATGAGTTTAATTCATGGGTATCATACACTTATTATATATTTTTGACCAATTATCTATTAGTATTTTTTTTGTTAAAAAGGTCAGTTACCATTACAATATATATATATACTGTATATATATATAGAGAAAGAGAGAGAGAGAGAAAAGGTGCAAAAAATAATTTATAATGAACACACAAAAGTATTAATATGGTTACAAATATTAGAATAAAAAAAGACAATAATATGTAATTTTTAAAACAAAACCAAAAAAAAAAAAAAATCAAGTAGATGCAATTGGGTTTATTATGTATTTATTGTTCTGTGATAAATGATAGACTATTTATGAGGTGACAGTATATTTTTAATATTGTAATTTATGATGATATTTCCTAGCAAATTAGGCTATGACAGATTTATGAAATATTGAGATAGATAATAGTAATGTATTCATAAGTGGATATAAGATTGAAACAATAAATAATACTCTCTTTATAAATATATTTTTACTGATATTTTTGGCTTCTATGCTCAAATTTTTGATATGATAGACACAACAAAAGTCATGGAACAATGTCATTTTAATTATTGACCATCATTTATATTTGCACTTGTTTTTGAACTTATTTTTGGAACAAATTTCTTTTTCTTCCATCTATTTATCAGTGATTGTGAATTCAGTTATTTGATATTATTTATTATCATTTCTTGGATATTCAGTATTTTAGGAATGTTTCTGTGTCTGAGATACATTCTTGTCTTTTGCTTTGTTTAAAATTACTAATATTAGCATTTTATTTATATTATTTGACTTTTTTAATGCATATATCTTTCTGACTTTGGAAAACTTGATTGGCTTTTTATTAGAAACATGCAGGAGCATTTTGCACTAATTTTTGGCTGCATGGATGGTTAATTATCTCTAATGCTGAGTTTTTATCTTTCTGTAAGTTTCAATTAATATGGTCATTTCTGCACTTTATTTATGCCTTAATGATGCTTCATATGCTGGGGATTTTGATAATTATAAGTTGCAATTATTTGGGTCTAATTGTTTGAGTTCTATCAAAATAACAAATGTATCACAAGCATTTTGTACATTTGTTTAGCGTTACTGTTATATATTATATTTATACCTGGAATAATCATAAAAGCATTGTGATTTTCTTTTCTTCAGTAATGTTGCTATTAGCATTTTATTTGATATTCAGCTTGTGAGATATTTATTCAGTCTATATTTCCTTTTTTGCCCCTACTTCTGAACAATTATTTGATATTGTGGGAATTTTTAATATTCTTTGCATACTTTTTTTAAAATTAGATCTTATCAAAAGCTGAGCAGTGTCTATGATATGATTATAAATCAAAGAAATATCTTATTTCATTAGTAATAATTGAAAGCTTGCTAGACTTTCACATGCGCTACAGTTGTTTCTCAGACAGCCAATCAGATTTTTAAACAGCTGTCTTTTAAGAACGATCAGGCTTTTGATACACAACAGAGATTTTGATAAGAAAAGGATGATACCAACCTTTTCTTATTTCATTGTATATTTTATTGTGATAAATTAAAGAATTAATTTCTTTTATTTCCTAATAAATTTTACTGCATTGAATTGATTTAATTATTATTTTTTTTTTAATATGTGTGAATTTGTAAATTGTTCTATTGATGTAAGAGAATAGATGAAAAATAAAAGCATATTCTACTGACTCTATCTAGAAGGTAAATAATTATAAATTACCATCATGTAAAATGCACATTCTCACAGTGATGACTTACTAGTATTCTGGTATTGCATGTGTCATAAAAGTGATTAAATGTTATTCCATTCAACATCGGTGCATTACTGGAACATAAGGCTGTTATTGATTTAATACATACATTTATTATTAGTTTTTTAAATTTCTGCTAACAAATTATTTTTCATTTTTATTTCATTAAGTATTTATGTGTTTTTATTTGGTTTAGTTTGATTTTTTTATTTTATGATTTAATTGTGAATTTTGTGAAATACATATTTCATTTTGAAGTGGCTTATAAATGTTCTTTAAGATGGCATTTATTTATTATTATTATTTTATCTATTGTAACTGCTTTTTAAGATTTTATAATTTTATTTACTTGATACTTTAAAGTTCATATTTTTTTATCAGATGCAGTTTATGCTGATACATTATCAAATTTTTTTTCAGATGTTTCAATAGAAAATGCAGTTTGCAGAATATTGTTGTCTATTTCTATAGTTTGAAGCTTATTGTGACATAATAATACTGGATTGTTACTTTCATTCAAAATGACTTTTTTTCTCTCATTTGAAATTTAAAATGGGAAATTTTTTCTTGATTGTCTTAGCAGTGTTTTTTTAATTCATGATTTGAGTTCTTATCCTATTTTTTTAATACGAGTTTATTAAATACTATTTTTAGATTTTTTAAATTTTCTACACACTATACCACTAAATGCTTCTTGATGTAGAATCTGTTGCATAATCTTACTGTTATCATGATCTGATATTCAAATTTAGAATGGAAATGGGATATTTTTTTTAGACAATTAAGGATTTTTCAAAGTAATATAACATTTTTATCAGGTAGTTACTTTATAGTACTCCAACATAACTTTAGTTATTGGTTAGAAAATGCCTGCTTAATTATTTTTAGAAAGGAGAGTACTAAAGTAATTCTCAAGACAGTTTATGTTGGCCAAATAAATGTAATGATCTACTGACAAAGAACAAGCATGATTGCAATATTATGCAGTCATCATCAATTAGTGAGAAGGATGTTACATATTCAAATGCACAGAACATATTATTTTTTTTTTGCTTTATAAATAACAAGACTTTTAATTCTCAAATAACATAGTATTATGAAAGAAACATGGATTATATAAAAACAATTCAGAAGAAATGGAATCTTTTAACAACATTTACTACAGAAGATATGGAAATGATTTAATCTGACTATTATTTACATTAATAAAAAAACAAAATAAATTTCAATGAAAATCTGTGCTGTGTTATGTAACTTTTATTAATAATGTAACAGTATATAATGATCACATGAGCACCATCTAAGTGCAGTGCTCTCAGATCCAAGGTTCCTCACTGACGAAGGCCACAAACCAGAAACTAGTCAGAGGATATTGGATGAGTAGGCACTAGATGGGGAATTTAATGCATAAGCCTTCTAGCATCTATTGATTACTCTGGCTTGCACTGAGTAGCAATACATATATAGAGTTTTGCCTGTTTTAGTATATAATGATATTAAATATGGAGTTTCTATTTAACAAACAGCAAAGAATTTGTATACCATGTAAAAAAAATTAGTTATTTAAACATTTTATTTATTTCAAATTATCACTTGATATGTGAAATAACTTCTTTTGGAAAAACTCTTAATTCCTTGAAATTACTGCAGTAAATTTGCTGAATGTTTTTGTCTATTTTAAATAACTCCTCAAATTAAAATCCTGTTTCTCAATGTTCAACCAATAACTTTTGCACAATAGTAATAATATAGTTTGAAAAATGAATTTATTGTCAAGCCTCAATCAAATGTTTATTTTCAAATTCAACAGTAAATGCAACTAGATATGATTTTTTTTTGATACTATTGAGGTTTTATCAACAGATTCATATTTACTCATGAACATTGTGCTTATGTTCAGAAGTGGAATTTAACATCCTCTGATTGATGTAGCTGTGGCCAAACATAAATCATGAAACACACTCAATCTATTCCCATAGTGGCAAAATTGAAGGACTTAATAAATCTATTTTCTGATTGGAATCTCTGCAAATTCCTTTATAATATTTATTGATAGTTAGCTATCTAAAAAAAATATACAAAAGCTAAATAATTTAAAAAATAGTTATGTTTATTAGTTCAAAGAGAAATATTAATTCTATAAATTTATAATTGTTTCAATTATTATTTTTAATCCAGAGAAGATAGCTAATAAAAAAAGGATAAAACATGTACAATAACTTTATTATATAAATTCATGACATTTGTGAGTTTTATAAATATAAAATGATAAACAATTATAATGCCACAATATTTGTAATGTACAAGATAATCTCTCTTGAAGTATTATTGCTATAAATAATTAATCTCCCATCTAGTCACAGTATTCAATAATTTATGCAATAAGAGAATGGATACCTCTTTTTGCATTCAATATTGTTATATAAAAAGTCAGCTAAAGGAACAAGTGCAAAAATAATGGAATTTTATGATATACTATTTTTAAATTGATCAATATTTTAATTTACAGAGATGAGCTAATACTACTCATTTTGAACTTCTGCAAATAAAGATTCAAGTGGTAGATATGTAATAATAAACAATTACAGTAGAACATGAGATTAATTCTCTTGAAGTATTGCATTGATCTGCCCTCTAGCTGAGGATATTCATGATAACCTTCTGTAATATAACAACATAGAGAGCAATAAGAAACTGCCATTCTCTTTATTGCATAAATTATTGAACACTGTAACTAAAGGGTAGACCAATTATTTACAGCATCAATTATTTACAAGAGTAATAATATGCATTATATATATTATGGCACTACAGTTGTTTATTATTACATATTTTTCATTTGAATTTTTGTTCACAGAGTTTTAAAATGGATAGTAATAGCTTTATAAATTAAAATATATCAATTTTAAAATAATATGTTTTATATATTATGAGTGATTTAACATTTTTTTTTATAGCTGAAGGTATTCATTCATATTAAGAAGGAGCCTTTCTTTTATTGGTTAAATTATTGAACATAGTGGCTTGAGAAAAGATCAATTATTTATAGCAACAGCACTTCAGCAAGAGTTACAGATACTTTAAGTTTATTTATCACCATTTTGTGTGTGTGGTTTTTTTTAAAAAGTATTATGCAACGATATATTCACGTACATATCACATAGCACTGCAAAAAAGAACAATAAGAATCCTATTACTTACAAGAAGAACCAAATTTTTATTCTCAGAAATATACATTTTATTAACTAAACTAAACAGCTTAGAAATGGACCCAGTACAAAAATGGATAGCGTACATACAAATAATATCACATACTATAAAGTATGTCACATGAGCCACTACACCACCAACAAAACTCTTAGCTCTTGTTGATGAATTACATAAAGTATAATACATAGTACCCCAAGTACAGAAAATAATCATCTATTAATTAAACTATAAAAAACTTACAAATCCACATGTGATGTGTTAAAAAATACATTACTACAAAAAAAAAAGTTTTTTATCACACAAACATATATCTGATTCAGACAATATATTCAATGGGCACTAGGCCAACCACCTGCAACAAGAGTTCATTCAGCATTAGTTGTCACAGTTGATAATATGCTAACAACAGTATACAAACACTTGAAGAATATTCTTCAAAATGAGCCAGAATTCAAACTATCTTTTGGACAATTTGGGATGTTGGATGATATAGAAATATTCAAACCTAAATATTTTATACAAAGTTGTGAGAAGATGCCAGATTCACACCATCTATGACCACTGGGTATACCAAAATTTTTTTTTGCCCATTTAATACTTATCTTGCAGACATGGTTAACTTTCTTACTAAAGGAATATATAATAATCAGGATATATACCCTATAGCAATCATTCCATTTGTGAAGAAACAAACTTTACTCTATACAGTGCAAAACATAAGGCCAATATTTTTGGGCTCATTGGGTATAAAATTACTCAAAACATTAATAAAAAAACCAAATTGAACCAAATCTTATACCTTTGTTACCACAAGCACAATTTTCTAAAAAAAGGCTCATTAACAGATCAAGCAGCTTTTGTATTCAAAACTGTAATTGATACTGTGCAAAATGCCAAAAAATACAACTTGATCATAGTACAACTGGATGTAAGGACTGCGTTTGTTTTGATACCAATTGATGTACTCATAAAAACATTAGCAAAAACAATACCAAAATCAGTATTATATTTGCATACAAACTTGCTAGTAAATAGAGAAATATTCATAAGTCTAAATGGGAAAATGTCTCTCACATCAATCAATCCCATAATAGTATCTGCTTAGTGCATTGCTATTCACCACATACATAAATCCATTACTTAATAACATTGAAAAATGGCTTCCAGGGATCCACATACTCACACGTGGTCATAATGTAGCCTGCATGGATGATATAACAGTTTTTTTAACAACTAAAAAACAAATACAAACATTAATTAATATATTACATGAATATACTTGCACCTATAAACTAAAATTTAACCTTGATAAAATATGTGCACGGTGTATATATACAGGCAAAACACATACAAATGTATTTCAGCATAAATCTATAGCCTATTTAGAATTCCCCTTTCACTTGAGTTACATGGCTATGCAAAGGCAAATACAAAACAAACTAATTCAAACAACAGAATGGACCATATCCTCTCTCTCAAAAGCATATCTTTCTCTATATTCAAAAGTATCACATAAACATGCTGATTATTACAAAAATTACTTATTATACAATGATTATAATGTTCATAAAATCCTTTAATCAAAGATTTATTCATTGTGTAGAACACTTATGGGGAAGAAAAATAGTGGCCATCTCACTCAGGCAAATGCAGTATCATAGCAACCTAAATGGATTAGGACTACATTCTATTCATGTATTTACAATATAAAAAACTATTAATCTTTTATCATCCATGACAAGAATATACCCACATTTAGAAGTCACTCTTAAAATAACATCTGCAGATGAACCTCATCCATACATAAAATATCTGCATACAATCATAGAACATATTTCCACAAGACAAATGAAGCTACTGGAATACATATGACTGTCTATACAAAAACAAATTATAACTTAGAATTATCAATACTAGGCATTAATAATAAGCAGCTAATATGTAGATTTAAGTATTGAACACTCGAGCCCAAATTTTTTGATTTTCTACTTAAAATGAAATTGTGTCATTACCAACATTATATTTCATGTGATATAAGAGAAACATATTTAACAATGACACTATATGTGAGTTGTACCACAGATCAGAAGAGAACCTAAAACATATATTCTTTGAGTATAGTAGCCTATAATACACTCGATCATATATTACAAAAATTGATCAGGAAAAAATATCACTATAAGTTCAATTGTAGTCTTTTCCAAATACATGCTTTGCAGAAATAAGAAGTGCAACATTTATACTATATGCATTATGTTGCACTTATCTTTACAATAGTAATGCAAGAAATTTTAACACATATAAAAACAAATTAGAGACAATAAAACGAGTTTAAAAAAAATCATCCAATCAGACATTTTCACATTCAAGGTCATTTATCCATCAGTGCTCTAACTTTTAGTGAGATATATTTTCTGTTTCCTAATTTATTGTAAATGTTTTTAATAATGGTTTAATTCACTGAAAGCTATTGAAAATATTTTCTGTGATATTTTTTGATTAGTTTTGTATTTTTTTTTCTTTTAAACTGAGATATATATATATATTGTAACTATCCGGAGAATAGGAGACTTAAACATATCCACACTACAGGGCGCCACTAGGCATTTGAACCTAGAAAATTTATAAAGTAGGCAGATACATAAGTCAAAAAAAATTTTTTTTAATTTTTTTTCTTTATTCATTTTGATTCCGGTCGTTAGCCCATTGTCACTAGCTCAGTGGAACAGCAGAGATTTATATTTTATATTAAATTTCCATCTAAGATATATAAAAAAAGAATAAAATAAGCCATTGCCAGTAATTATACATACAAACATTTATTTACGCACATATATATAAATAAAATTTAACATTATTATTTTAGTATGTTTACTTTAACATTTAACATTATTTTTAACTTTTATTTTTAGATTTTAATTTACATTTTAATTTTTATACTATTATAAGTTCGCACAGATGGATTTATAAAAGTTTGTTTTATAATGTTGAGTATAGATCGGTTACATAGATTACACGGTCAAAAACATTTCAAAATAAACATAAACGATCAAAATATAAAATCATTGGTGGAATTGCAGAGGGAAATTTATAAGAAACCCAATAGCATTCATCGTAAGATGCCGCATTGACACCAATAACTTAAAAGACATCTGAATAAATACATTTTAGATACTCACCGTAAGGTATCATTATTTACCGAATGTCTATATATTTTGATCAAATATGAAAACCAAAAACATAATTAACCGATAACGAATCCATGCAACGTCCATACCCAACTTAAATTTAATGCATTTTTATTTAGAGTGTCGAGTATGAATAGACTACATAGATTTGCATTTGAAAGAAAATATTCTATCCTTATTTAACCTTAGGCCAAAAGTTCGCAGTCAAACCAACGTCAATCCATCTGATATATCGATGCATTCAATGTAATACGAATATGGCAGCACAAAAGGTTAAGAGAAGAAATTGCCTCTCATCAGATAGGAATACTACATCTATCTGACAAGAAGAGCAATAAAAAAAAAACTCCATAGGAAAGGACTGCGGTCATTTTGCCGACTTACGAATCGCATTCCATAGGCCAAAAAGGAAGTGTGCGGCGTATAAAGCGATTCTGCCCATAGCGAATCTCGTACTACATCTACTAATTACACCAATATATCCAATCCATTGACCCAATTTAACTACAAAACAAATAACCTAAGATTACCCTCCCCTAATATAACTTTACAAATCTATATAGCCATTCACGCCCGACTTAAGTTTAACATTTATATAATATTAAATTAGCGAAAAACAAAAATCATAAATAAAACTTAAAAGAACCAAAAAATAAATAAATAAATGGAAATGATAAAAAAAAAAAGAAATACATCAATAAAAAGAATTAATAAGGAATTTAGTTTGGTCAGATAGGATTCTATTTCTATTTTTTTTAAATACTGGGAAAGTTTATATTTTAAAGTTCTTAGTGTTTTCAAATTAATATTCATTTAAGTTCATAACGTGCTTACGGTTTTAGAAATGTTCATTAGTTATCCGTTGCTTGCCATTTGGAATCCAGCGTTAAAATCCCTCGATGATCCTGTGGTCCTCAATATAGGAAAAGCGATGTTTCATTTTCTTCTTTTTTTTATAACAACTGAAGGAATTGAAAGTGCGTCTTTCAATCCCTTCACCTCCGACTCTCCGACTTAACACATCTCAGTCTTCTCTTAAATTTTCTTCACTCACTAAAAATTTTATTATCAAACTTTTTCTTTTATATGTAACTTTAGGATCCAATGGACATTACGTCATCGATGATGATGATCCTTCCATTGAGGTCCGATTTCCCGATGGATTTCTTTCATTGGCCATTAGTTTCTATTGTTTTCCTATCTGACCATTGCTTATACATTTAAATGCCCAAGGGCTAGTTCACTTGGACTAATTAAAATAATCATTTCCATTTTTTCAATAACATTAATTAATTTGTTTTTCAAACTTAAAGATATATTTTTATCTCTAAATCTTTTTTAAGTTTTTGCTTTTAAAATACTTTTTCTATTTTTAATAAAGTTTTATTTTAATAATTTTTTTCATCTGTGCGATTTTATATATATATGAGTTTAGTATAGAATTTTAATTTTCAATTTTTAATTCTTAAAAAAAAAAGTTTTATTTGCGAACTTTTATTTTTTTCATGTTTAATAATAAAAAAACAATGTAACATACGTATGTGCCCGTTACATATCAGTAAACTTGCTTAAAAAAAAAAAAAAAAAAATTTTACTTAGGGTTAGTAATTACGGTACACGATTAACGAAAACATTTACAAAAACATTCAGTAAGTAAAAAGACTATACAGAAAAAAATGTTGACTATCGTTTTCCTAGGACCATTTACGTCTATGCCTCCTCCCCCAAGCATTCTCTTTTTTATACATTTTATTTTTACACATGGCATGACAAGCAAATTTTATAAATTATTTATTTAAGAAGGTTGCATTGAGGTAAATATGTTTTAAGAAATAATGGGTTTAAATGTGTATATTTGCAGCACAATTATAAATACCACCAACTTATTTATGACTGATTGAAATGCATACATAGGGTTACACTGAAGTAATTCCCAAAAGTACTCATCCTAAGGTACCACATTTTGATCATAAACTTACGTGGCTGTGCGTGCCTATACACGTTAAAGCATAATATATATTAACAAACAAAAAAAAAACATTAATTGCAACCTTTTGACTTTCTTTTTAACAAAATACAATTTAATATTATTAATACTTTCTCGTGTTTAATATATGTGCAATTTCTTTCTGGCAGCGCTTTTATAAGATTTAAAGTATACGACTTTATGTAAACAGATAAAAATATTTCATTTTGAAAAAAGAAATTTACTCAAGGCCCTCGTGGTTTATCAAAGATCGGCTCACGTTAGGAAGCCAATTATAATGATCCAGAAGATTAGGAGACTTAACGTATCTACACTACAGGGCGCCACTAGGCATTTGAACCTAGAAAATTTATAAAGTAGACAGATACGTAAGTCAAAAAAAAAATTTTTAAATTTTTTTTCTTTATTCATTTTGATTCTGGTCATTGGCCCATTGTCACTAGCTCAGTGGAACAGCAGAGATTTATATTTTATATTAAATTCCCATCTAAGATATATAAAAAAGAATAAAATAAGCCACTGCCAGTAATTATACACACAAACATTTATTTACGCACATATATATATATAAAATTTAACATTATTATTTTAGTATGTTTACTTTAACATTTAACATTATTTTTAACTTTTATTTTTAGATTTTAATTTACATTTTAATTTTTATACTATTATAAGTTCGCACAGATGGATTTATAAAAGTTTGTTTTATAATGTTGAGTATAGATCGGTTACATAGATTACACGGTCAAAAACATTTCAAAATAAACATAAACGATCAAAATATAAAATCATTGGTGGAATTGCAGAGGGAAATTTATAAGAAACCCAATAGCATTCATCATAAGATGCCGCATTGACACCAATAACTTAAAAGACATCCGAATAAATACATTTTAGATACTCACCGTAAGGTATCATTATTTACCGAATGTCTATATATTTTGATCAAATATGAAAACCAAAAACATAATTAACCGATAACGAATCCATGCAACGTCCATACCCAACTTAAATTTAATGCATTTTTATTTAGAGTGTCGAGTATGAATAGACTACATAGATTTGCATTTGAAAGAAAATATTCTATCCTTATTTAACCTTAGGCCAAAAGTTCGCAGTCAAACCAACGTCAATTCATCTGATATATCGATGCATTCAATGTAATACGAATACGGCAGCACAAAAGGTTAAGAGAAGAAATTGCCTCTCGTCAGATAGGAATACTACATCTATCTGACAAGAAGAGCAATAAAAAAAAACTCCATAGGAAAGGACTGTGGTCATTTTGCCGACTTACGAATCGCATTCCATAGGCCAAAAAGGAAGTGTGCGGCATATAAAGCGATTCTGCCCATAGCGAATCTCGTACTACATCTACTAATTACACCAATATATCCAATCCATTGACCCAATTTAACTACGAAACAAATAACCTAAGATTACCCTCCCCTAATATAACTTTACAAATCTATATAGCCATTCACGCCCGACTTAAGTTTAACATTTATATAATATTAAATTAGCGAAAAACAAAAATCATAAATAAAACTTAAAAGAACCAAAAAAAAAAAATAAATAAATAAATGGAAATGATTAAAAAAAAAGAAATACATCAATAAAAAGAATTAATAAGGAATTTAGTTTGGTCAGATAGGATTCTATTTCTATTTTTTTTAAATACTGGGAAAGTTTATATTTTAAAGTTCTTAGTGTTTTCAAATTAATATTCATTTAAGTTCATAACGTGCTTACGGTTTTAGAAATGTTCATTAGTTATCCGTTGCTTGCCATTTGGAATCCAGCGTTAAAATCCCTCGATGATCCTGTGGTCCTCAATATAGGAAAAGCGATGTTTCATTTTCTTTTTTTTTTTATAACAACTGAAGGAATTGAAAGTGCGTCTTTCAATCCCTTCACCTCCGACTCTCCGACTTAACACATCTCAGTCTTCTCTTAAATTTTCTTCACTCACTAAAAATTTTATTATCAAACTTTTTCTTTTATATGTAACTTTAGGATCCAATGGACATTACATCATCGATGATGATGATCCTTCCATTGAGGTCCGATTTCCCGATGGATTTCTTTCATTTGCCATTAGTTTCTATTGTTTTCCTATCTGACCATTGCTTATACATTTAAATGCCCAAGGGCTAGTTCACTTTGACTAATTAAAATAATCATTTCCATTTTTCAATAACATTAATTAATTTGTTTTCAAACCCAAAGATATATCTCTATCTCTAAATCTTTTTTAAGTTTTTGCTTTTAAAATACTTTTTCTATTTTTAATAAAGTTTTATTTTAATAATTTTTTTCATCTGTGCGATTTTATATATATATACGAGTTTAGTATAGAATTTTAATTTTCAATTTTTAATTCTTAAAAAAAAAAGTTTTATTTGCGAACTTCTATTTTTTTCATGTTCAATAATAAAAAACAATATAACGTACGTATGTGCCCGTTACAATATATATTCCCTCTTTAAACCGAAATATCTGTAGATATACTTTTTTTTGAATAAAGTTCTTTCTAAAACTCCAAAAAATAAAATCTTTAAAAAAAGTCAATGTTTGGCATCTGTACTATATCTTGCTACTTTTGTCTCAAAACAAAAAAAAAAGACTAAATTTGATTGTTATTTTCCATTTTCAGTGTTACCTAGATACATCACAAGTGTGATGTATACTTTGTTTTAACATATAAATAGTTTATCCATAAGTTTTTTACTGTAAGATTTTAATGCTATTTATTTACTCAAAAAAAAAAAAAGGTTGTTTAAAATAAATTAATGTTTTCAAACTGAGAATACATAATATTTGTTTGTATTTTATGTGAAGCTTAGTTTTTGGTAAATTAGTTTTGTTTTGCCACTAATGAAAAATTTTCTGTCTTAAATAAATTTAAAGAAGAAAAGAAAACATTAATCTGAAAATATTTAAAACAGATTCTGACAAATGGCGAATTTTGTTAAAAGATTGAATTATTTGGATTTCTGAAAGTGTTTTAATATTGAAGAGTTCACAATATTTTCTGGTAATAATTCATTGAATTATATTTACATATTGTTGCTAACTAAAAATATAATAAGCAATCATTACTTTTTCTGTAATTAAAAAGCACCCATATTTTATGAAGATATGATTTATTAGGATAGTAATTTGAGAGTGAAACTTCATACAGATTAAAGAAGCCTTATTTAAAACATATTAGCAAATGCAGTAAATCATTATATTAAAAGCTCAAATTAATTATTCTAGTGATGTCTCAACAACTGCAGAGAAATTTACATTTTTTTTTCACTTGTTTTTAAATTTTATTTATATTTATCCTTTCTTATTATGATTCCATAATTTTATATCTTTTTTTTTCATTTTCCTCATTTCATATAATCTCAAATTTCATCTAGCTTATATTGAGACAACTTTTTTTCTAATATTTGTTTTTATATGATAATCTTTATGATCTTCATATTATATTATAATTGTATATAACTTTTACTTCAACTTGAAATGATTCAAAGTAGAAGTAATTATTTTTCCTCCAATTAAAATTAACAAACCATAAGTGTAATCATAGAAATAGTTATAGTTTTTAAAGAATTTCTAGTGGAAATTTTTTACTTGTATCAAATGAGTTTTATGCCCTTGTTCATATGTTATTATGTGTTTTTATTTACTATCTAATCTTTCTTTCTATTTAGAGTATTTATATAATTTTTTGTTTTTAATTTAAGTTTATGCTAATCAAATCATAATACAGCCTTTTCAAACCTTAGACTATCTCCAAAAATTATATTTAGAAATACTTAATTATGTTTGCTTTCAAAATATAAATCTTATATTAGGAGAATTTTGAAAGAAAATATAAAGATAGGTGGTAAATTATTTAATGAATATGCTTAGAAATGTTGATGTTTTTGAAAAAGTAATCAAGAAATGGCATTGGTTAAAAAAATTATAAAATGAAAAAGAAATCAGATTGGATATTTTCTTATAATTAGTATAAATTATTTGGCAGATGCAACTGAAAGAAATGTAGGGGTAGAAGGAAGAATAGATAACTTTAAGTAAAAAAAAAAAAGCATAATATCAAAAAATATAATACTAGATAAGATTTCATAAAAAGAATTTGAAGAATTTACTATGTAATTGATGTGGTAATAATATTGTCTCAAACTATAAAGTAGATATTATCAATTAATAAATAAGGGCATATATTTAGTTTATTAGACCATTTCTATTTACAATGCACTTTTACATTAAAAATAATGTAAATTAATGTTTTAATTTTTGTCTTTGAACTTCTCAATAATTTTTAATTGGAATGAAATCTCATTAAATTAATATTCATTCTTTTATCTCAGAAATTTGTAATAGATTAGATTATTTGTCAAAAATATTATATATTTCGATATATGAATCAGTTCATTGAAGCATATTATGGGTACATTATTTATAGATATGAAATTAGTGTAATCTTAATTTTATTTTCTCAAATTTAAATAATAATTTATATATATATATATACATTTATAAAATAAATATTTACTAATTTAGATTACTTTTTATTGTAGATGTTGAATGTATTATTGAAATGCAAGAAAATGAAATTACGACTATTAGAAAAAAGTTAGAGGAAGCAGAAGTCTTGCTTCTTTGTGAGAAAAAGGAAAAATGTTTATTGCAAAAGAAATACAAGGAGAGGAAGGAGTGCTTTGAATATTATAAAAAGTAATATTGTATAAATATGATTACCCTACTGATGCATGCATACACAAAGTTGAATTGTTAAGTTCTTTATATATTAAAATAATACAAAATAAGATTTTGATGTAATTTAATTTGATTTTATGTAGAAATTTTATTTCATTAATACAGAGGTCCCCAAGCTTTTTGCATTTAAGAGCACATTCTATAATACCGGCCAGGTGGCGGGCACCATATAAGTACAATATTTTATAAGAAATTTTAAAAATTATTTATTTGTATCAGATAAATAATTTTTTATCGTGTTTGGATAGCGGCAGGCACACATAAAATGGTCCGCGGGCATAGGGTTAGGGACCCCTGCATTAATATGATTAGATTAGATCTGTCACTAATATCTCTAGGTATTTATATAAATGATATGATTCTGGAATGATCTGACTTGAGGCATCATACTAATACATTGATTATTATTGATAAGTGAGTCTAACTGCGATAATGGACAACAGGAAAATGTGTTATGTTAATAAAATGCACAATTACAAACTTAAAAACTACAGCAAATGATAATTTTATTTCAAAATAGAAGAAACATTCAAAGAAAGCAATGTAGTATAAATTGTTTACAAATAAATACCATTTTTATTCTATAAATTGAGGTCTACACTTTATACAAATGTCAAACATTATATAATACATAATTGACATGTTTTATCTTCCACATGCTTTATTCTGTGTTAGAGAGTATGTAATCTTTACTAATCACATTTGATGGATAGTATTATGTTATAAAATTATTCCATTTGTCTAATTAATTTTTATTTTACTATTTTATATAGACATTAATAAATTAATTGGTTATTATTGTAATTTTTTAATACTGTATCATATTTATTGTTGCAATCTTGCAACTGTTACTGAGTATTCACTTTAGTATATTTGTTATTATCATGCATTTTAATATAATCATTACTATTGTTATAGTTAATGTTATAGTACTAGATTAATACATAACGCATGCTAATATTTAGTTTGGTTATAAACCACTCTACTTTGAGATATTCAATTAAATGCTTATTATCACTTCTAATTATTTACTCATCACCAGAAATTATCTCAATTCCAAAAATATAGACTAGTTGTTTTTTTTTTTTTGCTTTCTGTATCATCGTGTCATGATCATTAAAAATAATAAACTCATAAATTCTTTTACATATGTTTTACCTACTTAGTAATGTTAACAGGTTTTGAAAACCAATTGCAGACATTTTTACTTCTCTATCAATGATCATTAATTGATTCTCAAGTGAAGATAAAAAGATTATGACTATTAAAAATTTTGCACTATTAAGATTCTATTTTTGACTAGTTTCATTCATAAATCACTTTTTCAGACCTTAATTTTTAAAATCTGAAGTATCAAAATTTTTATAAATATAAATTTTAAGAACTTGTGAATCAATAACAAAATTAGCTAAAATTATTTTTAATTATAAATACCATTTGTACAAATAAAGGATTTTTTAAAATTTTATATTTAAATGTATATAAAGTTTATGAATTGTTTAAGCAAAAAAAAAAAATTCAGGCCAAGAACTGCTAAATTTGAAAAACCTGCAAGAATTGAACTATTGAAAGCGCTAACTGAAATTAACCCCAAAGTTGAAGGTGTATATATCAGTGCATTCATTCTGCCATGCATATACAACTTAGTATTCTAATCTGAATGGAGCTTGGAAATTTTTTCAGGCAGCTAGTTCTTACTGAAAAGTAAAGAATCCTAAATCAATTTCGGTTGATGAAATAATTATCTGTAAAATGCAAATTCAGTATAAAGCATCCTTCATACTAATAATTTTTATTAGTCATTCATTAAACTAGAGATTATCCAATAATGAATAATATTTCTGTAGTGTAATTTTTATTACATCATTCTCACACATTTAACATCTTGAGGGCAGCACATTTGACACTTATCAAATAAGCTGTAGCAATTTTCTATATATGATAAAGATATGTGTAAGAGATTGTGGTTTGGGCCAACTGATAAGTGCTGGTTCAGCACAAAATGTGTTTCTTAGGGATCATAGATCTTTTTACATATCCTTGGTCATACATTTTTGATTATATCCTTCCATAAGGTGTTAAATTTAAGTGGATAGTCCCTACCTTGCATGAGAGTGGTGTAATAAAAATTGCACCACAGAAATATTCATTATCCTTCATATTGTTGAAATAAGTGTTACACACCTAAGAACATTTAGTTTAAATTTATTATTTTACTCTCAGTAGAACTTTTATTTTTTTAAAGGAAGAAGAATTGTGAGTATGAGATCTGTTAATCATGATAGATTACATTAACAATTAGGCTACTACTGGTTTTCTTCTCATGGTTATTGTTCTTTCTCAGATCCCTAGCAGATTTTTTTTTTCTGTTTGGACTTAAATTTGCAACTTTTATTCATTGAGAGGTTTTCTTATAGTATGCAAATAGTTAATTCATTATACAACTGTAAATTTAATGTAATTTTAAAATAAACTTAATTAGTATTGTTGATTTGTTTTTTTCAATTATCCATTGATGTTGATTATTACTTAGTTTTGCAGCGACTTTATGTTAATTTGATCGCATTTATTTTAAAAGTACTTAACTGTACTGAAACAATAAACGATTTTAAAAAAAGCTTCGAGATTACCAGTTTGATATCCATTAAAAAAACTTTGCTTTTGCAAACTCTTAATTGAAAAATATCATTACAAATAAATTGACTTTTTTTTTTATAAGACCATCTGTTAGAAAACGGACTTTTTACTGCGAATGGAGAAAAAAACATCTTAAAAATTTATTGTTGGAAGAAAAAACCACAAACTGACTTATCTAAATAATTCGTTTAGTGAAATAAGAGAAGAATCACTAGCATTTTCTTTTACCGGATAATAAGTTATTCAGTTATGTAAGATTTCTTTTCTTAGAATGATTTGAGTAAATATTTGGTTTCTTTTATATTTCTTTACGTTCTTTCACTAATGACGCCGAATGAGACTCAGTCCTCGGCAGTTTTATGAATTAAAGTTATTTACATAAACATATGAGAGCTTTTAGATTACTTTAATTAAAATTGTTTGCTAGGGAAGATTTGTATGTGCTATATCATCCTAATTTGTATTATGCAGATCTTTTTAATGTTTATTTTAATGATTTTTTTTTTTTTTTAAAAAAATGCAACCAAGAAAGTTTACTTCATTTAAAACATACATTTATACACATACCGCATTTATACAATGCTCAGAATAATCTACATTGTTAATGGAGAATGTAAGTTAGGTATTTTTTAAATAACGTAGTTGCATTCCAAAAAGATGTCATTGTGCAAAGAATGCAGTACTGAGTATTTTCTCCATATACAGTACTTGGATATTTTCAATGATTCAGAAATTCTAACTAATCGCTTACAAATATTATTTGAACATTTGTTGGCTATTTTGAACAATAAGTAAGAAATTGATATTTTCTCCCAACATCTTAAAAAACTTGAGACCTCCCCATAAGAATGTCTTAATTTTCCTTCCCATGTAGAACAGATTCAATCCTTGTTGTAATAATAGTTCTCTATCATATTATAAAAGTATACAGACATTCTCAACATTGTGTCAGCCATTATTAATATAAATTATAAGTAAAATCTTAACTATTTCAATAAATAATAAAAATCATATACAACAGGTAATACAAATATATATTAATAAAAAACCCTTTTGGCACATGGTTTAGTACCCTTTTTTTTTATTAACATTTGAAAAGAACACTAAACCATGTGCTGCAGCTTTTTATGTATGATTAATATATATTTATATTAGCTATTGTGTATGATTTTTATTATTTGTTATAATTTATATGAAAGAACAGCATGTTGTATTTCATTATTTCTGTTTTTGATATTATTAATATAATGTCATTAAATAATAAAGAGTGTACCCATGTAATTGTGCTACAGAAAATTGTAGCAGAGAGAGAGGAAAAGTAAGACAAAGTTAAAGTTGAATTATGGTTTTATTTCTTACAGAAATATGAAATTTCTCCTCTTAGTAATGAAGCGTCATCATATTACAACAAAAGTATGGTTTATTTATTCTAAATACCCATATTTTGGCCTATAACTGGAAGATTGACTGGATTACTTATGAATCTACTACCTGAAAAAAAATCCTAAGCCTGCTTGTGATTTACAACTAATTTTTCAAACTTTATTCTGATCACCTAATAAGTTATAATTGTCATATGATCACCATTTCTTATGCTAGCAGAGTGGCACTATTGTATGGAGAGTTTTGCCTGTTTTAATAAGTTATAATTGTATTAACCTGTAGCAAACTCAATAACATTGGATTTACAAAGGATTAATCTATGGAGGATAAACATTCTTTTATAGGCTCTGAAAAAAATGAAAATTATTGTCTTGGAAATAATCTTACTAACTGGAAATAATGTTTTCACTATTCACTGAATCTTTCTATGGTTCCTGATATATGGAAAAACCTTACATATAAAATTTAGAATTGATTTTTAAAAATTGTTATAAGCAAATTCCAAATTTAGAATAACCTTGTTATGTTCAAACTTTTACTGGAAATTATACTGAAATAATGGAAGTTTTAACCTTTTTAAATAAGAATGGGTATCTAGATAATCAACTTTTATGGCAGAGGTATTAATCAAAATTAGTGGTTTTAAAGTGTGTCTTTGAATTCTTGATAGCTGAAAACTATTTTTATACTGACACTAACTATTAATTACTTTAATCATTTCTTTTACAAGTATATATACATGTGTGATGATATTATAGCTCTCATATTAATAGAATATATGCTTGTATATTTTTTTGTTTTATAGAAAAGTGTTTCTCAACCAGTATCTGCAGAAAAATTTTAATGCTCTACAACTTTGTTCATATTTATTAAATATTTTTTGCAATCTTTTAAATTATGATTAATCTTATTAAATTTATCTTTAATTCAGTTCTAAGATTTTCTTTTTTTTTTTTGTTAGTTGTTTTATTCATAGAAAAAAAACTAAAAAAAAACAACAAAACACTACAAGAAATACAAAAAAGTGTATATTTCCTAGCGTCAGTCATCTCACAGTATAAACATTGTTTCATTAACAATTTTGTACATATGCACTTTGTGCATTAAGGCAGACTTTGGTATGTGCAATTGCTGTAGCCAGCTGGTCAAAATTGCATGGGTGTGTTATTATAGGAATTGCTTGTAATAGGTGTGTACTACAAACTAAAGTATTTTAAGTTGTTTACTTTTTTGATACATTTTATCTGCTTAAAAATGGATAATAATAAGAAAACATCAAAAACTATTTTAGACTTTTTCAAAAACCAATTACAAGTACTTTGAATGCTAATGAAAATATTATGATTCATCTCGGGCAAAACAACAATGTACTGTTGTTTGTCAGTCTAGTCCTGATTTTTAAAATTTTGTTTCATTTGTTGACCTGAGTCAGAAGAAAATTTGCTCAAACCTCATTGCATTATTTGCAGAGAAATTTTATCCAATGAATGTGTATGAAGTCAGCAAAATTAACACATCATTTACAGACGAGTCATTCAAATCTTCAATTGAAAAAAAATAAAAATAATATTTTAAAAAATTTATTTTAGTTGATAACTGTCTTATAAAAGCACCATATTTAGTTGCTTTAAGGAGTGCTATATGCAAAAAAGCAGTATTCTATTGCCAAAAACTTAATTAAACCATGTTTAATAGATGTGTATTTTAAAATCTTAGATACAGTTGCTGGTGACAAAATAAAAACTTTTCCACTTTATAATGATACTATTTAACCCAGATTTAAGGAATTAGTCACTGTTATTGAAGATGAACTAATTCAAAAAGTAAGCAAATCATTGTTCGCAATTCAAATAAACAAATATACAGATGTTACTAATAAAGTCATACTTTTATGTTACATTTGTTATATTAATTATGAAATAAATGGTGTAAAAGAAGAATTTTTTGTTGCATTGAACTTCCTAATCACATAACTAATTCAGATATATTTAAAACGATTAATAATTACATAGAAAAGAACTCACTTGGAAAAATTGTGTTGGCTTATGTACTGATGGAATGGCAAATATGACTGGTAAACATTTAGGAATTGCAAAAAAAATTGAAGTAGCAGATGATGGAATGATTTTTAATCATTGTGTTATATGCCATAATCATTTAGTTGCTAAAAAATTGACTATTGACTTGAACAATGTTCTTACTCAGTCAATAAAAATAATAAAGTATATTAAATGCAAAGCACTAAATTCAAGACTATTATTAAATTTTTGTAATGAAATGGAATCTGGATATAAAAGTTTACTATTTTATGCAAAAGTGCGATGGTTATTGAGAAGAAAATATTAACAAGATTTTCTGAATTAAGAAAAGAAGTTGAAACATTTTTAGAAAAAAAAAATTCAGAATTGAGAAATATTAAGTAAGTATTGTGTTTCCCTGAAAATAAGACCTAACCAAAAAACAAGCCTTAGCATGATTTTTGAGGATGCTTATTCCAAATATAAGCCCTAATTAAGACCGGCAGCCTGATAGATAGCTTTTATTTGCCCCCTGAAACATACGATGGATATATTGAATTATAAAATAATGAATGTATAAATAAACAATATTATTGATATTAATGCTTCAAATAATTGATAATATAAATTATATGGTTTTATATTTTCTATTTTCAACAAACGTAATTCTACCTATATGGAGAAATAATTTATCTACTACAAATGAGTATATTGGATAATTTATAATTTCATTTATATATATTTTAGGTACTTGTTTTATTTAATACTTAGATTTAGAATGCTTGATTTAGTTTTCGAGTTTCAGCATGGTAACGTTTAAATACTCAAACTAAAAGAAAAATTAGTTTGATATCTTAAACATTTTTTTTTTTTCTGAAAGACTTATTAAAATAATAAGTGATTTTAAAAATCAGTTTAACTTAAGTTAAATCAGATTCTTTTTCTCCTAGAGAAAAGTTTTTTTAAAAAAATATCCAAGCAGGGCTATTATAAATAATTTGCAACATGTTTACAATTTGCATACTTGATAATGGGATGGATGTGGTTGTGGCATATATGAATCTTCATAATTCAATACTTCTTATGTTGTAATGAGTGTACTTAGTGTATATTTGTAAAATAAAGAAACATTTTCTGAGTTTTTATGCATGCTTTTTTTAATGATTTTGTATGGATAAACTATTCTTAACTGTAATCATTTTTGTTATCACTTCTGTCTTGCAAGACTTCAATTAACACTTGATTTAATAGTGAATTTAAATAGAATAAGATTCTGATTATCAGATAAGATTAGATCAAACAGAAAGAGCTATTCTGGTGAGTACAAGGAAGGAATTGTGGGGGGCTCTCCGGTTAAGAATCATAGCTTTCTGTAAAGAGAAGAAGTATTTGAATAAATATACATTTTTATATTTGAAATATAGATTTTTGTACATGAAAAAATAAGATGTTTCCTGAAAATAAGCCCTATAGTGTTTTAGAGCAAAAATTAATGTAAGTCTGGGTCTTATTGTCTTTATTCACTTTTTGCAATAAAGTTTTTATTTGTTGTTTCAAAAACTTTTCTAAATATTAAAATTTTATCTAAAATTGTTATTATTTTAGAATTTAATTATATTTTATTGTAAAATTTTAAAAAATTATTTATAATATATCATCATATATTTAAATATGAATTATTAGCTTAAAAATTGGTGATTAGATTACTTTTTTTCTCACCCTTCAACTACATCATCTTTATCTCAAATTTTAAAAATAATAAACATATATATCATAGAATTCTTTAATTTGTGAAACTAAATAAAAGAATAAAACTATAATGTGTTTTACCAATATAGATATTATTATTTTATTTTATTATGACTGGGACATATATTCAATCTGTGCTTGCCCATCCAATTATAATAATAAACCTCTTTTAAACATAACCAATAAGTAATTGACTAAAAAATTCAAATACTGGTTGTTAGAACCAAAATAGGACAATTTTTGCCTAGAACTAAATCTTGAAGTACTTTCCATTCTTTATTTATACAAGTAGTAAAAGGAATTGTACTAGCATTGAAGACATATGCAAACTATGTCAGAGAGAATCAAAAACACAATCACATTTTTTATTCATATGTCCCATATTTATATGATATCCAATGGGATATCACAAAATATTTAAAAGTAAAAATTTCAACATACATTCACTTTTCAATTCATTTGAAAAAGGTATTTATGTATATATTCGAGTTAACACATATATACTATTCTCATTATGGTGTACCAAATGTACATTTATGTATGATTCAAATACAAGAAGACACCCTAATACATTTAGGAACAAAATGAATATTAAGGGATTAAAAAATTTCACCAATTAACATTTATTCAGACACATGGTTACTAATGTGGCTTTGCTCAAATTTATGACTTGACTCATTATTAAAAAATAATAACTCGATAATTAAAAGCAAAAAAGACATTAATGCAATAATGGACATAAAAAGATATAAATCTTATGCAGCAGTCAGAAACAGCTGAGCTATTTTCAAAATTATATTTTTTCTGTTACACATAGATTTGCAATTTTTCTCATCTCTAGTATGGAATAAAAATACAGAGTATATAATGTAAACCACATATCTCCCTTTGTTTAAAACTTTGTAGTTTTGGTAAACTTGTAATGCACTTGCTATGTCATTTAGAGAAATAGCAACTGAATATTTTAAATATACACTAGATGAGTTGTTTAAAACTTGTTTGATATAGCTTTTCAAATCAAAGATGGAAAAAATTAATAAAGAATCTTACTTGATAAGCTATTGTATTGATTGGAGAAATATAGTAATTTGAATATCTGAGTAACAAATAATTAACATTTTGAAAAATTATCATTTCTGAATCACAGTAACAAACATTATTGTTTAAATTAAACATTTGTTTGCAAATTGATAACAAAGTTAAGGTGCCATCATTTTCAACCATTATTGATCCACTGCAGAATAGGGGCCTCTTCAAGTTTAATCTATCATCTCCAATCCCTAGTCCCTCTTCTCCACATCACACCATCCATTCATTTCACATGTGGTCTCTTTCCAGATATATTTATATAAATTTTTAAATACAAGTATATTGTCTATACTAAACTTAGGGTAATTGAAAGAGCTTTGAGCTCAGACCACATTTATCTTTTTCACACGTATATGGTGAGGTGTAATCAGTTGTATACGATGGATTGGATAGTTGTAGAGAGCTTGAAAGTCTGAGTTCAAATCACTTCTAATTATATACATTTTATATATGATTTGATTATACCCATTTCCTTAAAATTCTGAATATTTTATTCCCTTTCCAATATATATATATCCCAGACCCATATTTTTGCCATTTACAAATACAGTATTTCTAAATAATGTTCAATTTTTTTTCCACTTTTACATAGTTTTGTAACAGTTTGATAAAATAAAAACATTACAATGGTATTTTAATTTATTATATTTTACAATTGATGGCAATTATAATTGCTATAATATATAATCATTATATTATCAAAGAAAATCTTAAAAGATTTGTTAAATATTGTCCTTTTTTTCATTGTTTAAATAAACCGATACCTTTATATTGATTTTAGTTTTCAATATTTTTAATGACAGTTTCAGAACTATAATTAATAGAAGATTTTAAATGTTTTAAATACTTATAAAACAATGAAATCTTTTTACTTTTTTTTTTCGTATTCAGTTAAAGTGATACTTTTATTTGCCTAATAATTATAATTTCTGATAAAACTTTTCAATATATTCTAATTCCTTTAGTTAAATTATCTGATCTTTGCCTTTAATTCTATAAAGATCCCTTATTTTCGTGTTCAATATGTGATCAATATTTACTGATGTATCTAAATTTCAAATGAAGTGTTAATGCATCGTTTAATCTTCCCTTCTTTAATTTTCTTTTGTTTTCTAAGTATCTAAATAAACATTAAGATTTTAATAACAGCTTCATAGAATAAAAATTAATAACTGAAAACATTGTATTGAAATGTTATGTTTAAAATCGTTTTATTTTGTAATTATATATATATAAACATTCATCTATTAGTAAAAAAGAAATGAGTTTTGCTTATGTGCACAAACGTCGTCGGGTAACCTTCAATCCAGAAACCTTTAGTTCTCAAATTCATTTTTCTATAGCTTTGCTAACTATACAGAACGGTTTTTTTTTTAATTACATGCGAAAGTGAATTCAAACAATTAGTGGATAAAAAAAATTATTTTATATAAAATTTTGACTAGCAAATTTCTAATTGAAATCAGATAGTTTTGTGAACTATTAAAGAAATGTAAATTTAAGAAAAACTTGATAAAATTTGCAATTAATCCGAAAATCAAAGAAGCTATTTTGATGAAAAAAAAAGGTGTATGAATTTTTTTCTTTTAATTTTAACTCTTTACAATCCATGCACTTTTTACCTTTGCCAGAAAGTTATTTTTTTATTTTGTGTTGAAATTTTTCTAACTAACATATATATATATGTTGTAACAGCTACAAATAATGATTAAATAATGATGAAAAGAATGAATTATTACTAGTTTAGCAATATAGAAATATTTATATTAGAGCAAAATGATTTTAAATTCTTTTAATAACTGCTATCTGCCAATTATCAGATACAAATCTACATAACATAATGATATTTTTTAAGTCAGTTAAATTTAAATTTAAACAGTTTCTACTTGAAGAAGGTTATGAAAATAACAAAGTACTTCTGCAGTTTGTAATAGATCCTTGTAATATTTATTACCACTGTCAATATTTTATGTATATTTGTATATTGAATATTTTCTATCGTTTGATTAGTTTTTGGTGAACGCCAGACCTGCTCTGATTAAAATATTAAAAAATACACCTGGGTCTTGTTTTATATGGTAGATAGGTTCCTCAGAAAATGCGCACAAAAGAAATTGTACAAAAATAGACTTAACTTACCTTGAAAAATGGGGGATACGTACTGTAATTTTCCAAAAATTGCATAAAAGCAAAGCAACAAATGTAAAATTACTTTAAAATTTCCATAAAAAAAAAATAAGGAAATAAAATATGACTAATAAAAAATTTCAAATTTGAAAAAAATTGATAGAAGACAAACTTTTTTTTACTTTTTTTTTATTAACTATAGTATTTAATTTTATTCAAAACAATATATTTTTATGCATAATTTACATTTTTTTCATACATGTATGGTATTTTAATCAGTATCGCTATTTGAGACATCAGATTCGTCATGTGATGATGTACTGTAGCTTCTCCTTAAACGAAGTCAAGAATCTCTCAGCAATTATGCCCAGAGAAACCTGTTAGCTACTTTATTTTACATTCCCCAATCTAAGTTTTCCCATATTCTGCTCCATCCCATTTCCACAACATAATGCTCTTATATTGGATTTGTCCAAACTAAAACATTTTCCAATTGCTGTTGACTTCCCATTTCGCTAAGCTAGCTAAAATTGAAATTTTTGTTTCCAAAAAAATTCACTTTCTTGAGTGTTTTTTCCTCTCCATTAGGATAAACTAAAAGTTTAAAATAAAAATAAGAACTTAGACTTATGATAATAAAAAAATATCTACTCACCACTGATGGGCAAAATTTAATTAAAACTAACAAAAATTAAATTCTTATTTTTGTTTTTAATTTTTTACTTTTCAATTCTGTTTAAAAATCAAATTTTATTGTTTCATGATCACATTAATTTCAGATCACATTAAGTAATTTTTAAATTGTTAATTACAATTAAAAATCAGATTTTAATTTTTAATTGTCAAATTTAATTGTGCCCAATACTGTAACTCATCTTTTAAAAATAAACTTGCGGACATTAAATGATTAATTGATTACGTACTCTTTTTTTAAATAGCAAAAATAGAATGTGATTTAAAATGCAAAAACAACAATATGCATAGTATAGGCATCTATAATGTTTGAACAGATTTACATTATAATCTTGTAAAATTTAATGTGTGTATATAAAATGGGGAAATCCTGATTTTAAGTGAATTCTGAACTTTTTTATTGCATAAAATCTATTACAGTATTATTATAAAATGCTGAAAATATTGAAATTATTAGATGGAAGTTGAATTCCAATAATGCACTATTACTTTAAATATGATGTGTGAGTGCATGAAATTTATAATATTTAAAGTAATAGCGCATTATCAGAGCTCGACTTTTGATCTAATAATTTTATCGCATAAAAGAAAACCGCATACAAAGATATTAAGAAGAAACATGAATCGCATAACTTCAAAATCTCATTAAATAAATCCGCATAAAATGAGACCCAGGTGTATATAATATTTAGATATGTTGTTGGCTTTAATTTATATATTTAAGTAGACATAAAGACAAATATATAAATAAGTTGTATAATATTGTAGGAATTTATCTTTAATATTAAGAATATTATTTTATTTACTTATATTTTATATACATGTTTATCTATATGGATGTATATTTGTACTTTTAAATATAGGTTTTAATATGATATGTGGCCAAAAGGTGCCCTTTAAACTAAAATGCATTAAAATCATTTTTGCTCTCGGAAAAGATTTTTTTTTTACATTATTATATTAATAGTAATTTATTCATTATATATAAATATTATTTGGAATATACATATGTATATGTATATTAATTTATATTATTTTGAAAATATATAGACACATATTTTAAGATAAAATTTACAACAGATTATCCACATTCACAATATATAGTGATATATTTTAAGTGAAAAACAAATCAATGATAAATAAACATCTTAAATATTACTGAAGAAATATTAAATATCACATATCCTGAGAAGTTATGTGTAAATGTCAGCTAAAACAATGAGTTAAAGTTCACTTGTTCTTTTTTATGGTGTATGTAGTGATTAATGGATCTGAACTTAAATATATCAATAAGTCATTTGATGGAAGAGCTAATTTCAATAAACCACTGAGAAGTTAAACACAAATTGTGTTATATGCTTGAATTAAATATCTACAATTAAATACTTAAATTTAATTATCATCTAAAATATATCTAATCTTCTTAAGATAACAAATTTTATGACCATTATTTTCTTCTTTCATTCTTTTATCTATTTTGAAAAAAATTGTCATTTATCTATATCAATGTAATCAGCATTATGCATGGAGTGTATATGACATATTATTTTATTGAATTAATTCTGAGTTCTTGTTTTTCTATAGAGAATGTCACAAATCAATAAGAATAACTAAGAAGTAAAAAATAAAAATAAATCAATTTTTACTTTATTTTCTGAGATTTATCATAATAATAAGATATACCGAACTATGAGAAAATGTAGTTTACAATCCTCTATTTTACTATTGGCAAAAATTTATTTATATAGAATTTGATGCTATATTCTCAATATATTTCTGTCAATAAGAGAATATACTCAAATTTATTTGGATAATTGATTTATAGTATTATTTAAAAGATTAATTTTGCCTTCTTTTTTCAAACTATTTATGGTGTGCATTAATAGCTGTAGTGTTTAACATAATTAATATCAATGGCATTAAATTATTTAAGCACACATAATTTTTACTTTACATTTACACATAATTATATAACAGGACCATAAAATTAGACTCTAGTATTAATATATAAAAAGGACAAACATCTAATTTGAATTAAAATATGCATTGTTAAATGCTTTACTGGGTAAGACAATAACCATTATACTGTGGCATTTAAAACAAGCATTTACATAATTAAATAGAAAGGATTTTCACCTTTTCTCATATGCACTATATGATGCTGTGTTGAATACAGGAAAACTTTCAAATCCAAACCCAAGATAGAGACTTTATAAAGATAAGAGCAACTGTTTTACCTTTAACTTAAATTCTGATTTATATAGGCCAATCTGAAGCATCTTGGTTTGAGAGAGTGAAGATGTTACTCTGTTCACTTTTACATCCATTAGTTTCTTTCATATATTATTATGTATGAAATCTTTTTAATTTACTATGAGTCAATTTTAAACTATGTAACTGAAATTTATTTATCAAG
This sequence comes from Epiperipatus broadwayi, assembly GCA_028023455.1. Taxonomy (NCBI): domain Eukaryota; kingdom Metazoa; phylum Onychophora; class Udeonychophora; order Euonychophora; family Peripatidae; genus Epiperipatus; species Epiperipatus broadwayi. The sequence goes on along the minus strand of JAQFVV010012521.1, from coordinate 12,951 downwards.
TAAATAATTAAATAGAAAGAATTTTCATCTTTTCACATATGCACTACACTAATTTATATAAGCTCAATAATGCTATGTTGAATACATGAAAACTCTCAAGCCTAAATCCAAGATAGAAACTTTATAAAGATAAGAGTAACCATTTTATCTTTAACCAATATGATTTGATGAGATCTGAGATTGCATTAGATTCTATCTATTGCTTATGGTACATTTTATGGTGGTTTAATCTATTAGTATTGTTTGTCATTTTCATTACACATGATTTATACTCAAGGTTGTCTTACAATTTGAGGATATATTTTATTCCTTTTGTCTGGTATCCTTATCATGGGTTCACCGATCATTGTTGCTTGAATATAAATTATACAGTCATGATATTGAGTAAGTCTAACATTATCTCCTTCATTCATTGCAGTCAATTTTTTAAATATATATTTAATTCTTTATACATCTTTAAAATAAAGAATCTGCTTAAATATATCAGTATTTTTTGTTGTCTGATCTTGTTTTTTATCATATCAAGGGTGCTCTCTCTCTCTCTCTCTCAAAATCAATGAACACAATATCACTTTAACAACATTTAATACACAAATAGGGTAAAAACAATTCTTTAATAGATTTGATTTTTATATAGTTATTAATTCATAATAAAATGGCTTGTTATCCACATTTATATTCAGCATCAAATGTATCAATTCTTTATTGTAAATTCTTGCATATGGTATTATTTGAACATCCTGTATATACATAAAATGAAGGAATCAGATTGTAGCATTCATGTTTTTGTGTGTATTTAAATTTACAATGCCTATTGGCAATAATAACAATAATGATAAGTAAGCTTAAATTGATGATTTAATACATTCACTTCAAGCCTTTTGATACATTGCCCCCCCCCCCATATATAAACTAATTGTAAGTCTGGTTTAAATCCATTTAATTTAATACTATTTAATTATTATGTATTATATTTTAACTTTTCTAAGTCTTTATAAGGATTTTGCATTATTATTCTTACTTATATTTTAATGAAGAAATATAAACAATGTACTTAAATATTCTTGAATAAATAAATCATTATTATTAAATATGGATACTTATTTGACAAAAGACTTTTGCATTATGGCACAACATATTTAGGAAAATAGTGAAATATAAATGAAAATCTGACATGATATTGAACAGTACTATGAAGTGATATAGCAATGTTACAGTAATTATTATACACATTATCCACATTTAAGTAAAATGAAAATAAGCTGTGTAGATAATCATTTTTGATTCTTTTGCTGTATATTCTCTGCTTAGACATTTATAAGTCATTAACCAACTTTTCAGTAGCAACTTTAATTTACAATATATACAATCATGATCAGTCTGCTTTTGATTCTTCTAATTTTTATTCACAAATTATTATTATAATTTTTTTTAATATAAAATTGGATCATTTTTAAGACATATATGTATCCTTTGAAATTTAATTAGAATTGCCATAATCTATATGTTATCCTCTCTTCTCACAATATTTGTTTTATGGAATCATTCATATTCTAAGTAAATATAATGGAAAGTCACTGACTATGTGATATGTGGTTTATATTTACATACAAACTATATAAGTCAGAGCATATTAAATTTTCTGGTGAAGGAGGTGGCAATGATAGCTTCTGGAATTTACAATAATATTTTAACAATTGTTAAATATATATGTAAATTTATGCAAAAAGAACTTAGTAACTTACAAAGAATCACATGGTTTTTTCAGCTTATTTTTAAACCTCTTTGTTAAAGTAGTATCCACTATAGAGTTAGCCATTTGAAGCAGGAATAATGCCTGACAATCTAGTTTATGTTACTATGTGCCATACATTAATTACTAATACATACAATAGATAGCACTAGAATAATCTGAAAAATTTTCAACTGTAATTAAGAAATTAATGTATGGCAATATAATTCTGTTTCCATGAGTAGTTGTTTCAAATGAAATCTGTTCAAATTTAAGTACTGATTAAATGATTTAAGACAAAAGAAAATTTATTTTAAAGCAGAGAAAACTAATACATGATAACCTACATAATCTCAATGCAAATCTCTGGCAATGGGAAAAAATGTGTTGGAATTCTAAAGGATTTATTTAATTGCTCTAAGTTGAATAATTTTATAATTTATAATGTATGTACACTTAAAGAAACTTTAAATACCAGTATACCATCTATATTTGGAGGGTGGAGAACATTGAAGTCTATCTATTAAATTTTGAAGATTTGCTATCTTAATATACACAGAACACTGGTTATATATATATGTGTGTGTGTGTGGAAGATGATGATCTGGACCAACTGATGGATATTGGTTTAGTACGAAATATGTGTATTGTAGATAATGTATCTTTTTCACATTTATGTGATCATGTGTATCAATTGTATAAGATGGAATGGATAAATGTAGGGATCTTGAAAATTTGAGTTCAAACCCTTATAATTACTTAAGGAAACTATTAACACAGGATTATCATTTGTCTTTCTACCTTTACGTTCTCACATGTCAAGTTAAAAATATTTGATTTGGATTTCTATTAAAAATAAGCACTATAAATAACTGATCTATTTTATTTTTGTATACTTTTTGTCACATAATTTATTAATAACTATTTTACATGGAGATAAATAACAAAATTAGTTAATCTAATTACATATAAGTTACAAAATTAATAGCTAATCATCCCTAATAAACACATAGAGAGAAATCAACTATTACTTGTCTGTAGTTAAGTATATCTCTTGTGTTAAATTAATATTTTCTGAGTGTTTCACATTTTTTAAATGTAATTAAGGTCATGAATATTCAAAGCAGCCTATTTTCTTTTAAAATCTCTTATCTTTTATAACATAAAATGTGCTTCATTTTGTTAACAGGATAAAGTTTTAATACTTATTATTATTGTTATTTTTCTCCTTGTGAATGTATTTTCAATTATTAATGATCAGCTTAAATTATGAATGCTAAATGTGAAACTAATTTGGAATTAATAAATGATTATGTGAATTAATGACTAGCTGTAGCTAATCAACTTTTCATGCTAATTAACAATTAAATTATCAAAATTCATTATTGAATTCTCTCTCTACTGCAGCTGTTATATCTAATCAGAATAAGAATTTTTTCACTTAATTACATTTTATTTTATATTCAGATAATAATTTCATTGTGATTTTTTAAAATGTTGATGCTTTTATTAATTATATAATTCGTAATCTCTAGCGATACATAGGATGGAAAAAATTGAAATTCGCTATATATATATATATTGTGACGATGTAATATCATACATAGAAGATATCATTGATGACAAGGTTTGTATTTAAAGTGAAGATATGTTTAAATATGTATGGGAAGTTGCAGAAAAACCAAAATTATATATACATTCATTTTAAAAGTAAAATATAAAAGAGTAAAACAAAATATATATAAAAGTGCAATTCTTTTTTTTTTTCTATTCTGGTGCCAGACATTGTAAGCTTGAGCAATTAATGGTTAATATAAAAAAATAGTGCAATTTATTATGCATTTGGTAGCTGCCTTTAATTCTTTTTTTTACTATCAGAATAACAATCTAAAATTGTGTTTAGTCAATCTGCTTATATAATTTTGCTTATTATCTGGTATCCAGTGATTATTGATTATTCTTCAATAATCCAAAGAATTAAGTGATGTTGTGTTGATATAAAATATAAAAAATTAATTTCACTCTTATAAATTTAACATTGTTTATATTTCAAAAGAAGCCTTTCATATTTTAATAATAATAGGCAAAACAAAGGTCCCAAAATTTCTCTGCAGAAAACAATGAAGCAGTAGAGAAAGATGGGAAGAATTGATGCTTTTTTATTTTTTATTAACCTATAGATAAGAATAACAGAACATTATTTACTGAATATTAATTAGATGATTAGCTGGATTGACTATGTGCAGCTAATTGAAGAAAAAATTGTAAGCTTTCTTATAACATGAATTTCAAGGTTTACTTCAAACTCTAGATCAGGGGTTTCCAACTTTTTGGTCCACATACACCTTTGGTTTTAGTAAATTATCCAGTATCCCTTATTCATTACAATAAGAAATAATCAATTGGAAAATGTAACCATGCAAGAAATCATGCATGTACAAGCAGTGCAGATGCTACAGAGGCTAGCCTTGAGGGGAAACCAATTTGACAATTTCACTAGCTATCTTGAATCTTAGTTATTAGACCATGCAGTAAGTAGAAAATTTTGAGCAACTTCATTATGTATGTGTCCAAAAGAGACCTGAAATGTTGCTAGTGTGTCTGACAGACTGTACCAACTTGTAATATAGCCTGTAAATGTTAATAATATAACTATTTTTGGAATATATCAGAGACGTAGTATACTTATTTACCTGCTATTCACCATACTCCTGGTCAAGCTTCTCATGTCTTCTGGAAGAACAGAAATCCCTGATATAGATTATACTAATAGGGAAAATTAAAGTATAATTATTTATTACTAATCCTTCGTGTCAGCCATGGGATGACACTATTTCTAGCTTAATTTCTAGAAATATGCCATTTCGGGGCCACACCCAAGCCTTTAAGCATTCTTTCTACAATAAATCCTAAAAAGATTGTTAACTCATATTTAATCATCATCCAAAAACATCCCTTTCACTAATTATTGTCAATCAAATATACACCACTAAAAGTAACTTAAACTATTATTTAAGCAGTTACAGCCTTTCTCCCAATAATTGTTGTTGACAATCATACACACACACAAAAAAAAAAACCTCTCCCAATAATTAGTGTCAATCAAAGGTAAACCAATAAAAGTAAGACCGTAAATTATTATTTAAACATAACCCAAATTACTATTTGAACATACACCAAAAAACACCCTCTCGTCAATAAAAATTAAAGAAACAACAACTATTATTGTCCCATTGTCAAAAATATTTATTTGTGGAACCAAAACCATAATTTATAAATGAAAGAAAGTCAAATTGGTTGTCAATCAAATGTAAACCAATAAAAGTAACTTAAATTTTTATTTAAACATACACACACACACAAAAACCACTTCTCCCAATAATTGTTGTTGGAAATCAAATGTAAAATAAAAGTAATGTAAATTATTTAATCATACACAAAAACACCCCTCCCACTAATTGTTGTCGGAAATCAAATATAAACCTATAAAAGTAAAGTAAATTATTATTTAAAGATCCATCAAAAAAACCTGTTTTTAATTTTGTCAATCAAATTTTAAAAACTAATACTATTTAAAAAAAACACAAATTACTATTTTTGAACACACCAAAAAAGACCCTCTTGTCAATAAAAATTAAAAAAAAACAACATTATTATCCCATTGTCAAAAATATTATTTGGGAAAAATAATTTAGAAACGAAAGAAAGTAAAATTTGTAAAAAAAAAAGGAAAAAAAAGTCTATTAATAGAGAATCGCTAGCCCAGGAACATTATATTAATGTGTTTTTGGTTAGAAATAGTGCCATCCCGCAGCTGACATGAAGGATCAGATCACAACCAATACTTCTAACCAATCAAAAAACAAATTTTATCAATAAGATATTTCCTTTGTATTAAAAATAGATCTAACATTTTTTAATTAATAAATTTCCTGGTTTTTATGGGTACATGCATTTTTGTTTTTGTACTATTTTGGCAAAGTTTGATTATGATTTGTCAAATTTAATTTTGGATTAGATATAAAAAATACTTAGTGCATTTGACAATATCCTAATTTGGACATTAAAGAGAAGCTACAGTATAAAAACAAAAAGTTCCTAAGCAATAATTTACAATAAAGAATGATTTGAATCTAATGAAATTGATTTTATCAACATGACTGTTATTGTATCAACAACTCAGACATTACTTAAAAGGATAAGTGGTTCAAAAAGGTGGCAAAAATCAGAAATTATATTACATATGCGGCATAATTTTTTTTAGTCTTAATTTTGTAGAAATGTTATGCTTATCAGACATCAGTTTACAAATAAAATATGTATCTATTTAAATCTTAGAAACCTAAAGATATATATATATATGAAAAACAAAAACAAGTTTTATATATGTAAACTTGCTATCGCTTGTATTTATGATCAATAGATGGAGCTTTACCAAGACCTCCAAACAAGCGTATTTTTGTTTACATAAATGTCAGAGTCAGCATTCACTGTCTCTTTTGTTCACTCCCCCCTCAGATCAGCTGATTTCAAGCTGATTTGCTATCATCAGTGAAGGATAGGAATTAGAAACTAGACCTAAACACTAACTCCAAGCGTTTATGCAACAAGTTTCTATCAGTTTGCAAACATGAATTTTTTAGACACGTAAATGTCTTCAAAGTCAGCTTATCAAGCCAGATAACTACATGTGTCTGATATCAGTTCAGTTTCTCCATATAGTCAAAGCTTCTGCAATATATATCATTGCACAGAAACCTTAAAGGTACATTTATGAAAAACAAAATGTTTTATATACATAAACTTGCTATCGCTTGTATTTATGATCAATAGATGGAGCTTTACCAAGACCTCCAAACAAGCATATTATTGTTTACATAAACGTCAGAATCAGAATTCACTGTCTCTTTTGTTGGCTCCACCCTCAGATCAGCTGATTTCAAGCTGCTTTGCTATCATCAGTGAAGGATAGGAGTTAGAAACTAGAACTCCAAGCGTTTATGCAACAAGTTTCTATCAGTTTGCAAGCATGAATTTTTTAGACACATAAATGTCTTCAAACTCAGCTTATCAAGCCAGATAGCTATATGGGTCTGATATCAGTTCAGTTTCTCCACATAGTCAAAGCTTCTGCAATATATATCATTGCAAGAAACCTTAAAGGTACATTTATGATAAACAAAAACAAGTTTTATATAAAAACAAGTTTTATAGAAACTGAACTGATATCAGACCCATATATCTATCTGGCTTGATAAGCTGAGTTTGAAGACATTTATGTGTCTAAAAAATTCATGCTTGCAAACTGATAGATACTTGTTGCATAAACGCTTGGAGTTAGTGTTTAGGTCTAGTTTCTAACTCCTATCCTTCACTGATGATAGCAAATCAGCTTTGAATTCAGCTGATCTGAGGGTGGAGCCAATGAAAGAGACAGAAAATGCTGACTCTGATGTAAATATGCTTGTTTGGAGTTCTTGGTAAAGCTCCATCTATTGATCATAAATACAAGCGATAGCAAGTTTACTTATATAAAACTTATTTTTGTTTTTCATTAATGTACCTTTAAGGTTTCTTGCAATGATATATATTGCAGAAGCTTTGACTATGTGGAGAAACTGAACTGATATCAGACCCATATAGCTATCTGGCTTGATAAGCTGAGTTTGAAGACATTTACGTGTCTAAAAAATTCATGCTTGCAAACTGATAGAAACTTGTTGCATAAATGCTTGGAGTTAGTGTTTAGGTCTAGTTTCTAACTCCTATCCTTCACTGATGATAGCAAATCAGCTTGAAATCAGCTGATCTGAAGATGGAGCCAACGAAAGAGACAGTGAATGCTGACTAACATTTATGTAAACAAAAATATGCTTGTTATGAGGCCTTGGTAAAGCTCCATCTATTGATCATATATGTATATATATATATTGTAACGGGCACGGGACGATCGAAAAGCTCCAACTTCCCTTTCACTTATATATGTAATGGGGAATTCTTATTATTCAAAATCGTCCACCTTCCGCTACCTCAAGCAGAGAGAAATACGGAAACAGACGAGCTGATTTCCGTACTTGACCGAATCTGTACGCTATACGGATATAACCTCCAGATTATTTTTCCCGATCAACTTTTTCCCGACTGCTGTAAGATATTACAGTTACAGCGCTTGGCTAATTTATAAATTTTATAGGATAAAACCCTGCACCATCAACGTTTCACGTGTTAATTTCATAACTAAAAGAATGCAAAAAAAAATGAAATAATATTTCTACCCTCCTAGTATTAGACTATTTTGTGGAGTGGCGAAGAACGAGACAAGACAGATTTGAATAAATTAATATATTTTTAATACTAACAAATAATTTGATACCAAAAGATATAAGAAACATTAACATAAAAAAAATTAAACATATTACATTCTATAGTGCTCTACGGAAATAAATACTTGAAATTCTTATAAATAAATACTTGAAATCATTATAAATGCTATCACATTTATAACTTGTTAGCCTAGCTGTCTATCACAAGAATGTCATTTTCATTCCTCAAAGGCATTTGGCCATTGTCTATGGAATTTATGTGCACATTTGACGATATATAAAATAAGATTTAAGTTACCTAGGGTTTAGTCTTTGAGCTCATTCCGATGTGTTGTCGACCGTCACGTGGATTATCCACTTCTTTAGGAGGGACGGTCGTAGATTATATTTGGCGGGATGTAGCTTCTTGGTTAATAAGGCATGGAGGATGAGGCATCACAGGTCGGGCCACTACAGGAGTCCATAGGCAGGCGTTACTACTGTAGCTGTTACATTATTGCAGAACCATTGGTACAGAAGTCCGGATTGACCACGATCATGATGGCCTTAGCCAGTCATACTATGTGAGATATCGACGGTAAAAGTCATGTTGGTTAGCTATATCGGCTGATTCTTGGAGCCGCGATTTTTTCACCTTGTCGACTCGAAGTCTCAAGCTCTAATCTCTCCTTTAAGCTCCTTAGCTCTCCACCTAACTTTTTTTTAATTAAACATTCCAATGGTCTTTGTCCTTTAGATTCTTTGTTTCCACTTGTTGTTGACACCTCCCATGCTATGCCTTCGGCCATATGTAAATTTATTTTATATGATTTTTATAGCACTATGTACATTTTATTTATTTCCTTATTTTTCTTTGATTACTTACACAAATTTTAATGCATGTTTTTCTTTATTTCTTATTTAAATTTTAATAATCATTTATTTTTTATCTAATTCTTGCTTTAACTCTACTCCATAAAACCCGCATTTCGTTTATCGTCAAATGTGTACTTTGAAGCCTAGATTCTTATCTTTTCAAACATATTAATTTTCTAGGTTTTTCTTTCCGCGCTATCGAAGTTTTTCTTTTTTTAAACTTTACTTTTCCTAAATCATATTTTACTACATGTTTTATTTATGTTTCTTTACTGCTTTAACTTTCCTACCGTATGCTGGTAGTATTATAATTTAATATTTACTTTTATCAAAATTCGGACTTTGACTAGCAAAAGATAACGATCTTGTGAACTCTAGTTCTCTCTCTTTCTCTTTGTTTTGCTAATTTTCAACATTTCTTGGTTTTGTTAATCTCCAAGCTCGTTTTTTCTTTCTTATTTCTTTCTTTCTTTCCAACCCTAACATTTCTAATTTGTGGATGTTTTGTAGGTACATGTGTGACCACAGTATGTGCGCTCATCACAATATATATATAGAGAGGGAGCATACCAATAGCTCTAACAAGCTTTTCTTGATAAATGCTGCAAGAGAAGAAAGCATTTAAAAATCTCTATCTAGATTAATTCCTATCCTCAAACTGGTTTTGAGCTTTTGGCTCACTTCAGTGAGGCACTGGAACATTCAGACACTAGATCTAAAAATACCATCTCAAAACTAGCACTTATCTAATATGTAATTATTAAATAGAAAATCTGAAATTTTGAGACACATAAATGTCTTTAAATCCAGATATCTAACTTAAATAGCTATTATGGGTCTGAAAACACTTCAGCCTCACTATATATTAATAGCCTCAGCAAGATAACATTGCCAAAGCCCCAAGAGGAAAATATAATAATTGAATATGATTTGCTTTTTTGATTATTGTAATTTTGCTCTTGGGGCTTTGGCAATGGTATATTGCTGAGGCTATTAATATATGGTGAGGCTGAAATGTTTTTAGGCCCATATAGCTATTTAAATTAGACAGCTGGATTTAAAGACATTTACATGTTTAAAAATTTCAGATTTTCTATTTAATACTTATGTATTAAATAAGTTCTGGCTTTGAGTTGGTATTTTTAGATCTAGTGTCTGAATGCCCCAATGCCTTGGTGGGCTAAAATCTTAAAACCGGTCTGAGGATAGAGATTATTCTAGATAGAGATTTTTAAAATGCTTTCTCTTGTGACACTTATTGATGAAAACTTGTTAGAGCTGTTGGTATGCTACCTATATTACATTTCTGTAACATAAGCTTAAAACAAGTCACATAATATATGACTTGCTTTTTCGATTATATGTATTGTAGCCTTGCTAAACCGATATTTAAGAAAATGAATAATGTTTATTAATAATCTTCCAGCTTGTTCTCATTTAATAAAATAAGAAATATATACTAACAATGTCTTAATATAATTTTCTATGATGAGACTAGCTCAAATTCAATAATTATCATTTATATGGTTTGATTAAATAATAAATAAATAATCATGATACATTTGGCAAAGATATAACAGTTGGTAAACATTGAGGACATATCCTCAATGGCAAGGGACACTATCCCCCTAAATTTATACAATAATACAAATCTATAGTATTCCTACAACTTTGAAATACATATAATAATTTTAACATAATATTATAATTTCTGTTATTCAAATATAATATGATCTCAGGTTCTATAATATAAAATCAGAAAATTAATTTGAAAAATCTTGTAGCATACATGATGAGGGATTTTGCATCACACATAACTACCCTTCTCAATAATAATAATAATAATAATAATAATAATAATAATAATAATAATAATAATAATAATAACAACAACAACAACAATTTAATTTAATTTATTAAACATATAATCTCCTTGTGATAAATAAATCACGCATGGAGCTTAACAAAAATACATGTGCAAATAAAATAAAAAAACATTAATATACAATAAAATAATTAAATAGAAATAAAAAGTTTTTGATTATCATCAATTATAATCCAGTTCATTATGAATTTTCTCAAAGTTTTCCTTGATAGGTCATTAACATTAAATCCAATGTTTCTTATAAAAATATTATAAAATCTTGGACCAAGATAACATTTCTGATATCTGCAATGAGTTTTAAAGTACACTGGTTCAAATAATAAATCAAAATCCCTTGATCTAGTCACCATTATTGATGAAGAATTATTTTTATTCATTTTTTTGTATTTACTATTAAAACACAAAATATTCACTAAAAATAATTGATGAATAGTTAAAACTGCAGGACACTTAAATAATTCAAGTCTTGGCAAATCCAAAGGTTTAAACAAAATAATTCTTAATGTAAAATTTTGTAGTGTTTGCAACGACTTCAAAAAATATGCTGCAGTGCCACCCCATTATGTTATACGATAACAAAGTCTGCTTAAGAAAATTTGTTTATATATACTTAATAGGACAGATTTATTCAAACAATCTCTTAATCTATAAAAAAGAAAATTAAGTTTTCTTAATTTTACTTGAAGCCAAAGAATATGTTTATCCCAATGTAAATACTCATCCAAAACCAAGCCAAGGTAAGAAATTGTTGAAGTCCTGGTAATTTTCTGACAAGACGTTTTATTAACATAAGGCAATTGAATTAACAAATCTTTTGCTGGAATATTTTTAAGAGAATACATTATGTAATTACATTTATTAATGTTTAGCAGTAATAATAATAATAATAATAATAATAATAATAATAATAATAATAATAATAATAATAATAATAGCAGCACCACCTGGATACAAATCTAGTAGCAGGTAAGCAAAGAATCTCTTAGTTTTTTTGTTAATAAAAGGCAATTTATTTGCTAATAACTAATAAAAATGTCCAATAAAACAATTTAAAACTCAAATATTTATTTTGATTGAAAAAGAGTAAAAAAGGACAGAGAAATCCAGAGAGTTTTTTTATCGAAAATCTGTACCTAATGCTAATAGACAAATGCATAGTTAAAAGCTAGTGGATCTAATAACTAATGCCAAAATCTCAGGCAAATTAAATTTTTTAATAAGAGTACATAAACAATCAAATCTACAAAACTCAATAATTTTGTGGATAACTGAATTGTATTGGTTATATATATTAGTGTTTGTTTAAAAAAAAAAAAGAAATTTAAACATACCTTTGAAAAGTAATTGAAAAACTGAAAATGGTGACCGCTCAACCTATTAACCTGGTGGGTGGTCCATTGCAGGGCACGAGAAAGTCATATGCTGCTATAGCAAAAAAATCCCAAGATTATGTAAGCCCGGAAAAAGGTCCAAGGTTCAGGAAAACAACAGCAGATGATTTGGAAAACATGAATCTTATGGATCAAAATAAAAATGATCCCCCCTCATATTGAATGGACTGATGGAATGCTGGAACAAATTGGAAAGAAATTCAACAAAACAATACCTCGATCACTTTTCCTGATGTTTAAATGTTTCTTCACCAATAAATCAATAGTACTCGCTGTAACAGATAGTCTTTGCACACTATACAGTTTCCCCAAATCCCTTCTAATAGAAACACTGCATGAAAATAATATGCTTGAATCAGTACAATGCATAGGCAACCATCCAATTAGAAGATATGTGGTGGTCCAGTTTTATGAAAATGCACAAAGAGAACAATTTAGAAATTGAATTAAGATGCTAAGTAATTTTGCACTAATAACAGTCGATGAGAATAAGTATAAAAATATCTCCGGAATTTTAAAAAATACGTATTTTGGCTACAACATAGAAGATTTCCAAAAAATGATGAATCCTTTCGGAAAAGTCGTTTTCTTCCAGCAAAAATACATTAAAGAAGCAGCAATTCCCGTACTAACAAATAGCTTTGAATTCAAAATTAAATTGAATAAACAAGTAGACCTGGAGAATATCCACACACACATAACCGATGAAGAAGCTACACTATATATTTATGTCAGAGGGCTTAAGCCAGGTTGCTTCCATTGTGG